>OY856413.1:171625000-172185000 GCA_963693085.1 Alisma plantago-aquatica
TTTGGATCATCTCTACTAATTCTACGTAATTTTCTTGTAACAAATTACAATTTCGTTGAAGTCGAGCTTCCAATTCTGCAAGTTTTTTGTCAACCTGCTCCATTGTATTCTCTTGATAAAAAATCTGCAACAACGTTAGTTTCTCCTTTAATAATTTCTATATCAAAAATATATTCTGCAAAGAATGTTTGCCATCTACTTAGTCTCTTATATTCTGGTGTGGATGGTAAATTATTTTTAATAAAAGCTTTTACCTGAGTATTATCAACTCGTACTAGAAATTTTTTAGGTAATAAAAAATTGGAAAACTTTTTAATTCCCTTTTTTAATGCTAATAATTCCTTTTCGTTTGAGTGATATCTTTTTTCCTAATGGATAATAGGATTAATGATAGAAGAGATGCTACGTTAGGAATATTACAAGGAAATCTTAGTCATCAGAAACTAATATTTAATGTTTTCTTTGGGTAATTTTCTCAAAAATTGATGTTCGAAATCCATCAGAATTTTCTAATCTTAATTCAGTGTTTCTTATTCTATTAAATAATTTTCTATCTATCAATACCTCTTGCAAGAAGTTTCCTGCTTCTTCCTGATATTCTTCTATTATTTCTTCTTCAGTCTGATTCTGTGTCTGAGAAATAATAGATTGATCCATCAGATTGCTCATCATCAGTTATTTGGAAAAATTCTTGAATATTTTCAATCTCAGAAAGTTCTTCTTCTATAATTTCCTCGAATTGCTTTTGATTAATCTACTTAGATCCTCTTTTTGGACATTCATGATATTTTCTTCCACATAATGAAACTTTAATAAATATGACAAGAGGAAAAAATACTTATTCAAAATTTGACTGTAAATCGGGATTTTACCAAATAAGATTCGATGAAAAAAGTATACCATTAACAACATTTAGTACTCCAGAAGGACATTATGAATGGACGGTAATGCCTTTTGGATTAAAAAATGCTCCGCAGATATATCAAAGAAGAATGGACAAAGTATTTGAACCATATAATTCTTTTTGTCTAGTATATGTTGATGACATTTTAATAGCCTAATTCTTGTAATTGGGTACGGAATTCTTCAATATAAATAGGATTATATCTCATGAGTTTTACTCTGATTATTTTATTTTCATCAATTAGTTCGAGTGTAGCCCATTCTTGACTGAGATTCCAAAGGGCTAATGGATTATCACTATAGTTCTTTTCAAATAATGCCTCAATATCTTGTATATTGAGTTGTGCCATGATTTTTCCTATTGTTGGTTGTTTTTTAGTTGTAATATAATCACCACGTTTGCTGCGAAAATTAAATTTGTTTCTTTTATATGCTTTTTGTACTATACGAAGGAATAAACTGGGCATCAGATAGAAGACCAAGTAATATTTCTATAGAAACCCCAGTTGATTATATGAATCAAGAATATATTAGTGCTAACGGAATATATTTAAATTTAAATTGTGTAAGAAATATAGACGAAGCCATAACAAGATGGGCAAAAGCCACATATTTATCAATAAAATCACAAAGTTATGATCAAGATTTTGTCATTTAACCTTCCAAGGAATCGTAGCAGATTGGTGGAAAGGATCAGAGCCATGTAACGATTCAAAATCCAAAGACAAAATTTTAAGGAATGAATTTAACGAGTTAGAAGATAATAACATATACAAAGCTTTAGATCTGGAATTTGAAGTTAATATTGAATAATATGAATAAGAAATTAGAAGTACAGGTTCATGAAAACCATTCGAAAAACTTTCAGAAGATCCATGAAATGATAGTAGAATTACAAAGAACAATGGAATATTTGTATGAAAAACAAAATAACGAATGTTTATAAAAAATAAACCTATTCCAAACAAGTGGAAATGAAATAAGTCTATGTCCTCTTTAGATACAAGAAACAAATGACTTTAAAATCGAACAATTAGAAAATAGATACTTAGAAGCCGAAGCAGAAGAATTAGATAATCTAAGTCAAGAAATAGTAAGATTAATGGAAAAAGTTAGAACAGTAAACATGAAACCACTACAGGAAGAAAGTTCTGGAAGTCAGGTTACCGTGCCAACAACAATCCCTAGAGGACAAGATGAGATACCAGAACAATCAAGAACTAGATACTGGTCAGATCCTAGCTTTAGAAGAAAACCTACTGATAGAAATAGATACGAAGGAATAAACTGGGCATCAGATAGAAGACCAAGTAATATTGCTATAGAAACCCCAGTTGATTATATGAATCAAGAATATATTAGTGCTAACGGAATATATTTAAATTTAAATTGTGTAAGAAATATAGACGAAGCCATAACAAGATGGGAAAAAGCCACATATTTATCAATAACATCACAAAGTTATGATGTAGAAACAACATCAAGATTTTGTCATTTAACCTTCCAAGGAATCGTAGCAGATTGGTGGAAAGGATTAACTGACAATGATAAAGAAGTAGTAAAAGGAACAACAACTACATTAGCCCAAGTAGTAAATAATTATGAGAATGAATTAAGAAGAGAATTTTTAGGTGAAACGTGGAATGTAAATAAAGACACAGAATAAGAAAAAGAAAAACATATATTTATCTTTTTATTATATAACTTAAAACTCTGTGATATGTGCCGAATTGATGAATATATATGTAAATTTCAAGAGTATTTTTATAAAATATATGATAGAACGGATAAAGAAAATGTTACTAGTAAAAGTTTATTAAACTTATTTTATACAAAGGTACCCGACCCATGGGGATTTAAAGCGATGCAATTATATCCTCAATATATAGGACAAAGAGAAGATACATTAGGAGGACGAATAGAATTTCTAAGAATGAAATTAGAAGAATGGTGTGCAGAAGCCACACTAAGTAGAAAAACAAATAAAGTAGTAAAACAAGGACTTTGTTGTTCCCAACTAACTCATCCAATAACCATAGGATGTGAACCAATGAGGTACAATAGAAGAAACAAATATAAATTCAAGAAAAGGAAAATGTTTGTATTTAAACCTAAACCGAAACAAAAATATTACAGAAGAAAGAAAAATTATAATAAAAAGAAACCAAAAGAATGTAAATGCTTTATATGTCAGGAAATAGGACATTATGCTAATGAATGTCCAAAAAGAGGATCTAAGAAGATTAATCAAAAGCAATTCGAGGAAATTATAGAACAAGAACTTTCTGAGATCGAAAATATTCAAGAATGTTTCCAAATAACTGATGATGAGCAATCCGATGGATCAATCTATTATTTCTCAAACACAGAATCATACTGAAGAAGAAATAATAGAAGAATATCAGGAAGAAGCAGGAAACTTCTTACAAGAGGTATTGATAGATAGAATATTATTTAATAGAATAAGAAACACTGAATTAAGATTAGAAAATTTTGATGGATTTAGAACATCAATTTTTGAGAAAATTACCCAAAGAAAACATATTTTTTATTACGGAATAACTAATAGAGAAATGCCTATGCAAATACAATATACTAGAAATAGAATAAATATACCTTTACTTAGAAAAGAAGATTTAATAAGGAAAATGGAAAAAATAAAAGACAGATATAAAATAGGATGGATTCACATAGGAGCTATTAAAATGATGATTAAAGCAACTTTTAGAGAAGGAATAGATTCACCTATAAATATTGTATTAATGGATAATAGGATTAATGATAGAAGAGATGCTACGTTAGGAATATTACAATGAAATCTTAGTCATCAGAAACTAATATTTAATATTTATCCGAAGATAAGTGTAAATATTAGAGATAATAATATAAATAGAACCTTAAGTTTAATATAGGATTTTCAAAGAATAGAATTCATGAAAAAAGGATCTATTCCTTACTCGATAATGTATATAATAAGTTATGCTCTTAGTAATACACATCACTCTGAAAAATTCATAGATAAAGATATTATAATGCTTCCTAATATATTTAAAGATATAGGAAAAATTACTAAGCCAGATATAATATCAGAAATAGAAATACCAGAAAACATAAACATAGATGTTTCAGAAAAACCCCTAGTAACAGATAACAAAATCCCAAGGAGATTACGATATGAGGGAAATCAATTACAATTAACAAATGGAGACGGAATAGAAGAAGCTAGAGCAAGCATGAATAGATATAATGGAAGATTACGACCAATATTAAGAAATTTGCCAAGAACGACAAGTTTAAGAATTTTAACAGATAATAGAAATCCTAGAAATTATAAATTATATGGAACATATTTTAATGGACAAGAATGGAATATGACTACAATATTAATAGATTCAGGGGCAGGTGCTTCATTTATTCAACAAGGAATGATACCTTATTTAGAAAAAATACCCATAGGATCACCGTATGCATATACGAATTTTGATGGACAAGAATATGAAATTACACATCAAGCCATAGTTCCAATTGAAATACAAGATATAAAAATTGACATAACACTTTATGTACAATCAGATAGTCGTAATGATGACATAGAAATTATATTAGGAATGAGTGCATTACAACAAATGGAACCATTTTCACTACAAAGTGAAGGAATATATTTTACACATAATAACCAAGAATATTTTTGGAAAAAAGAAAATGACTAGTATATATAGTGTATATATATTAGCAGGAATTGTATACAAAGAATATAAAATAGAATACTTTCATGCATTCCTAGATACAGGTGCAAGAACTTGTATTGCCCGAAGATAATGCTTTCCTAAAAAATATATTACAACATTACCTACATTATATGGAAAAGATTTTACAGGAAAAAGACATGAATTAACTCATGGAGTTAGAAAACCTAAAATTATTTTAGGAAATTATATAGTTACATGTCCACCATTTTATACTCTCGAATATGCACAACAAGACATATTATTAGGAAATAACTTCACACAAAAATTCAAATTATATATACAACATCAACATTATATTCAACTATTAACACCTTGTGATCATTAGATTACAGTAAAAAGAGTACAAAAGCATATAAAAGAAACAAATTTAATTTTCGCAGCAAACGTGGTGATTATATTACAAATAAAAAACAACCAATAACAGGAAAAATCATGGCACAACTCAATATACAAGATATTGAGGCATTATTTGAAAAGAACTATAGTGATAATCCATTAGCCCTTTGGAATATCAGTCAAGAATGGGCTACAATCGAACTAATTGATGAAAATAAAATAATCAAAGTAAAGCCCATGAGATATAATCCTGTTGATATTGAAGAATTCCGTACCCAATTACAAGAATTAGAAACATCACAATTAATACAGGAATCAAAAAGCCCTGACAAGGACATTATGAATGGACGGTAATGCCTTTTGGATTAAAAAATGCTCCGCAGATATATCAAAGAAGAATGGACAAAGTATTTGAACCATATAATTCTTTTTGTCTAGTATATGTTGATGACATTTTAATAGCCAGTAAAAATGAGGAAGAACATTATAAACATTTACAAATATTTTCCCTTCTTTTCCAAAAAGCAGGGATAGTATTATCTAAAAAGAAAACAGAAATTTGTAAGCCCAGAATAGAATTCTTAGGACTAAAGTTAAACTCAAGCGGAATAGAACTACAAGAACATATTATAGAAAAAAAAGTTATGTTTCCGGATAAAATAGAAGATAAAAAACAATTACAAAGATTTTTAGGATGCTTAAATTACGCTGAACAATTCATAGAAAATTTGGCAAAATTAAGAAATCCCTTACAAAAACTATTAAAGAAAAATACTATTTTTCTTATGACATAGGAACTCATAAATCATGTTAGATTTATAAAATAAAAATGTAAAAATCTATCAAGATTAGATCTTCCTTTAGAAAATGACGACTTAATTAGAGAAATTGACGCCTCAGAAGAATTTTGGGGAGCAGTCTTAAAAAAGAAAGACAAACAAAAGGAAAAAATATGCAGATTTACATCTGGAACATTTATAGATACAGAAAAAAGATATCACTCAAACGAAAAGGAATTATTAGCATTAAAAAAAGGGAATTAAAAAGTTTTCCTATTTTTTATTACCTAAAAAATTCCTAGTAAGAGTTGATAATACTCAGGTAAAAGCTTTTATTAAAAATAATTTACCATCCACGCCAGAATATAAAAGATTAAGTAGATGGCAAACATTCTTTGCAGAATATATTTTTGATATAGAAATTATTAAAGGAGAAACTAAAGTTCTTGCAGATTTTTTATCAAGAGAATACAATGGAGCAGGTTGACAAAAAACATGCAGAATTGGAAGCTCGACTTCAACGAAATTGTAATTTGTTACAAGAAAATTACGTAGAATTAGTAGAGATGATCCAAAAGCAAGATAAAATTATTGACAACATAGAAGAAAGTAAACAAGACATTGCAGGAATAATTGCAGATTTAAACTACTTCAGAAGGGAGATTCAACAAAAAGGATCAGAAACAACAAGGACGGATAAAATGACAGGTAAAAGGCCGATAGATATATCCCTCCAGATTTCTGATTCTGTCAGAAAAAATACTGAAAATACAAGCCTGATGGCAAAAGAAAGCAGCTTTAAAACTGCTAAGACCAGCTTTACAGCTGAAAATACTATCTCCTCGGAGAAAGAAAGTAGCCAAGAGTGCGACAAACATGTAAAGAGAAAAGAATGTGAGCATCAATGTAATGAGGAGAGTGTCTATATAAGCTCTCAAAAACTAGTAGGGAGACTCACTCGTAGTTGGAGAGAGTCCCAAGGGTAGCTATGTATGTACATTAAGTCTTACAATAAAAGAGCAGAGGCTCGATTCCCTAATTCTATTCCAGACTCCATTTCAAGTTCTTGAGATGATTCTTGTGTGTTAATCCCATAAGTGTAGGAAGCAAGCTCCATCTTGAAGATCATAATCCTTGTACTATCATAGAGTAGGAAAGATAGTGTGTAACCCGTTACACCCCCAGTTCTTTCTATCTTCAACGGTCGAGAGTTATATCTCCCTTATTCCATCCCGGAGGCCATCGTCCAGAAGTCCGACCAAGCAAAGAAGTGCATAAGGACACAGGGACATGAAGGCTATAGGATGATGAGGAGTCTAAGATCCGAAACGTCGAAGTCTAAGGAGTACTTCTCTTAGAAATCATTAAGAGAAGACCGACTGACGTTGAAGATAAGAGGAAGCGAGGTGGGCAACACAGGTATACAGATTATCTTGCTATCTATGATACTCAGAGTGTTATCATCTTCTTTCTAGATGCTAGTTTCTTACACTATGAATTTAATTATGCGAAAACCTCGTAGTATAAAGGAGAAGAGATTAAGAATCCAGTCTAAAAAATGTAATAATTATAGACAAAATGATAAAGCTAAGAAAGCATACAACACCCATAAGGGCAGTTCGAGTTATCTTGCTATCTATGATACAAAGGAATAAACTGGGCATCAGATAGAAGACTAAGTAATATTGCTATAGAAACCCCAGTTGATTATATGAATCAAGAATATATTAGTGCTAACGGAATATATTTAAATTTAAATTGTGTAAGAAATATAGACGAAGCCATAACAAGATGGGAAAAAGCCACATATTTATCAATAACATCACGAAGTTATGATGTAGAAACAGCATCAAGATTTTGTCATTTAACCTTCCAAGGAATCGTAGCAGATTGGTGGAAAGGATTAACTGACAATGATAAAGAAGCAGTAAAAGGAACAACAACTACATTATCCCAAGTAGTAAATAATTATGAGAATGAATTAAGAAGAGAATTTTTAGGTGAAACGTGGAATGTAAATAAAGACACAGAAAAAGAAAAAGAAAAACATATATTTATCTTTTTATTATATAACTTAAAACTCTGTGATATGTGCCGAATTGATGAACATATATGTAAATTTCCTGAGTATTTTTATAAAATATATGATAGAACGGATAAAGAAAATGTTACCAATAAAAGTTTATTAAAATTATTTTATACAAAGATACCCGATCCATGGGGATTTAAAGCGATGCAATTATATCCTCAATATATAGGACAAAGAGCAGATGCATTAGGAGGACAAATAAAATTTCTAAGAATGAAATTAGAAGAATGGTGTGCAGAAGCCACACTAAGTAGAAAAACAAATAAAGTAGTAAAACAAGGACTTTGTTGTTCCCAACTAACTCATCCAATAACCATAGGATGTGAACCAATGAGGTACAATAGAAGAAACAAATATAAATTCAAGAAAAGGAAAATGTTTGGATTTAAACCTATACCGAAACAAAAATATTACAGAAGAAAGAAAAATTATAATAAAAAGAAACCAAAAGAATGTAAATGCTTATATGTCAGGAAATAAGACATTATGCTAATGAATGTCCAAAAAGAGGATCTAAGAAGATTAATCAAAAGCAATTCGAGGAAATTATAGAAGAAGAACTTTCTGAGATCAAAAATATTCAAGAATTTTTCGAAATAACTGATGATGAGCAATCTGATGGATCAATCTATTATTTCTCAGACACAGAATCAGACTGAAGAAGAAATAATAGAAGAATATCAGGAAGAAGCAGGAAACTTCTTGCAAGAGGTATTAATAGATAGAAAATTATTTAATAGAATAAGAAACACCTGATAGATTTAGAACATCAATTTTTGAGAAAATTACCCAAAGAAAACATATTTTTTATTACGGAATAACTAATAGAGAAATGCCTATGCAAATAGAATATACTAGAAATAGAATAAATACACCTTTACTTAGAAAAGAAGATTTAATGAGGAAAATGAAAAAAAAAAAGACAGATATAAATTAGGATGGATTCACATAGGAGCTATTAAAATGATAATTAAAGCAACTTTTAGAGAAGGAATAGATTCACCTATAAATATTGTATTAATGGATAATAGGATTAATGATAGAAGAGATGCTACGTTAGGAATATTACAAGGAAATCTTAGTCATCAGAAACTAATATTTAATATTTATCCAAAGATAAGTGTAAATATTAGAGATAATAATATAAACAGAACCTTAAGTTTAATACAGGATTTTCAAATAACAGAATTCATGAAAAAAGGATCTATTCCTTACTCGATAACGTATATAATAAGTTATGCTCTTAGTAATACACATCACTCTGAAAAATTCGAAGATAAAGATATTATAATGCTTCTTAATATATTTAAACATATAGGAAAAATTACTAAACCAGATATAATATCAGAAATAGAAATACCAGAAAACATAAATATAGATGTTTCAGAAAAACCCCTAGTAACAGATAACAAAATCCCAAGGAGATTACGATATGAGGGAAAACAATTACAATTAACAAATAGAGATAGAATAGAAGAAGCTAGAGCAAGCATGGATAGATATAATGGAAGATTACGACCAATATTAAGAAATTTGCCAAGAACGACAAGTTTAAGAATTTTAGCAGATAATAGAAATGCTAGAAATTATAAATTATATGGAAAATATTTTAATGGACAAGAATGGAATATGACTACAATATTAATAGATTCTGGGGCAGGAGCTTTATTTATTCAACAAGGAATGATACCTTATTTACAAAAAATACCCATAGGATTACTGTATGCATATACGAATTTTGATGGACAAGAATATGAAATTACACATCAAGCCATAGTTCCAATTGAAAAACAAGATATAAAAATTGACATAACACTCTATGTACAATCAGATAGTCGTAATGACGACATAGAAATTATATTAGGAATGAGTGAATTACAACAAATGGAACCATTTTCACTACAAAGTGAAGGACTATATTTTACACATAATAACCAAGAATATTTTTGGAAAAAAGAAAATGACTAGTATATATAGTGTATATATAGTAGCAGGAATTGTATACGAAGAATATAAAATAGAATACTTTCATGCATTCCTAGATACAGGTGCATGAACTTGTATTGCCCGAAGACAATGCTTTCCTGAAAAATATATTACAACATTACCTACATTATATGCAAATGATTTTATAGGAAAAAGACATGAATTAACTCATGGATTTAGAAAACCTAAAATTATTTTAGGAAATTATATAGTTACATGTCCACCATTTTATACTCCCGAATATGCACAACAAGACATATTACTAGGAAATAACTTCACACAAAAATTCAAATAATATATACAACATCAACATTATATTCAACTATTAACACCTTGTGATCATTGGATTACAGTAAAAAGAGTACAAAAAGCATATAAAAGAAACAAATTTAATTTTCGCAGCAAACGTGGTGATCATATTACAAATAAAAAACAACCAATAACAGGAAAAATCATGGCACAACTCAATATACAAGATATTGAGGCATTATTTGAAAAGAACTATAGTGATAATCCATTAGCCCTTTGGAATATCAGTCAAAAATGGGCTACAATCGAACTAATTGATGAAAATAAAATAATCAGAGTAAAACCCATGAGATATAATCCTGTTGATATTGAAGAATTCCGTACCCAATTACAAGAATTAGAAACATCAAAATAAATAGAGAAATGAAAAAGCCCTCATTCTAGTCCAACATTCATGGTAAGAAACCATGCAAAAATAAAAAGAGGAAAAGCCGGAATGGTAGTAAATTATAAGCAACTAAATAAATATACCAAATTTGATGGATATTTTCTTCCACATAAAGAAACTTTAATAAATATGACAAGAGGAAAAAATATTTATTCAAAATTTGACTGTAAATCGGGATTTCACAAAATAAGATTAGATGAAAAAAGTATACCATTAACAGCATTTAGTACTCCACAAGGACATTATGAATGGACGGTAATGCCTTTTGGATTAAAAAATGCTCCGCAGATATATCAAAGAAGAATGGACAAAGTATTTGAACCATATAATTCTTTTTGTCTAGTATATGTTGATGACATTTTAATAGCCAGTAAAAATGAGGAAGAACATTATAAACATTTACAAATATTTTCCCTTCTTTGCCAAAAAGCAGGGATAGTATTATCTAAAAAGAAAATAGAAATTTGTAAATCTAGAATAGAATTCTTAGGACTAAAGTTAGACTCAAGCGGAATAGAACTACAAGAACATATTGTAGAAAAAATTGTTATGTTTCCGGATAAAATAGAAGATAAAAAACAATTACAAAGATGTTTAGGATGCTTAAATTACACTGAACAATTCATAGAAAATTTGGCAAAATTAAGAAATCCCTTACAAAAACTATTAAAGAAAAATACTATTTTTCTTATGACAGAGGAACTCATAAATCATGTTAGATTTATAAAAGAATAATGTAAAAATCTACCAAGATTAGATCTTCCTTTAGAAAACGACGACTTAATTATAGAAACTGACGCCTCAGAAGAATTTTGTGGAGCAGTCTTAAAAAAGAAAGACGAACAAAAGGAAAAAATATGCAGATATACATCTGAAACATTTACATATACAGAAAAAAGATATCACTCAAACGAAAAGGAATTATTAGCATTAAAAAAGGAAATTAAAAAGTTTTCCTATTTTTTATTACCTAAAAAATTCCTAGTAAGAGTTGATAATACTCAGGTAAAAGCTTTTATTAAAAATAAATTACCATCCACGCCAGAATATAAAAGACTAAGTAGATGGCAAACATTCTTTGCAGAATATATTTTTGATATAGAAATTATTAAAGGAGAAACTAACGTTCTTGCAGATTTTTTATCAAGAGAATACAATGGAGCAGGTTGATAAAAAACTTGCAGAATTGGAAGCTCAACTTGAACGAAATTGTAATTTGTTACAAGAAAATTACGTAGAATTAGTTGAGATGATCCAAAAGCAAGATAAAATTATTGACAACATAGAAGAAAGTAAACAAGACATTACAGGAATAATTGCAGATTTAAACTGCTTCAGAAGGGAGATTCAACAAAAAAGATCAGAAACAACAAGGACGGATAAAATGACAGGTAAAAGGCCGATAGATATATCCCTCCAGATTTCTGATTCTGTCAGAAAAAATACTGAAAATACAAGCCTGATGGAAAAAGAAAGCAGCTTTAAAATTGCTAAGACCAGCTTTACAACTGAAAATACTATCTCCTCGGAGAAAGAAAGTAGCCAAGTGGCAAGAAGCAGTTTTCAAACTGCTATTTTCTTCAGAAAATAGTTCCCGCCTAATAGCGTAGAATATGATCTCTTCGGAGAAAGAATCCCGCAATAAAGCGAAAAATATAAAACTGATGCCCGAAAGGATATTCAAATTTTGGGTATCTCAGAACGAGCACGAGTATGACCTGTAATTGAGTCTTGCAGAGTTTTTAACAAAAAATGAAAATGAATATAGAACTTTATTAGAGATTGTTTACAATCTCAAAACGACGGAAACATGTGTTCCAGATCATACAAGAATATATCCCAGGATTAACTTTGACAAAGGAGCTGATCCAAGAATCATCAGAGACTGTTTCATAATCGGAGCAGCAAATTTAATATATTTAAGCCAAGACCTTGGGGAAATACAAGGATTGCCCCAAGATATTGCCAGAGCAGTTAGAGAATTTAAAAATAATAGTCCACTAGTAAAACCTACTAGTGACATTTATATCAAGATTTTCTCAGCATCGGAGGACTGGGAAAAACTAAAGAAATTCAGTCCAATACACTGCATTCAAATTGGGGTATCTTCCCCAGAATACGTCAAAGAAATTGATGCAGATTACAGAAAATAATTTGAAGAAAACAAGGTTAACAAGGAATTTGTTGAAACAAGAAGGGCATTAGGATTAAAAGTCCTTTGCCAAGTATTGAAAAAATTAATTAATGAAAACCGAAGTTGGCTTCATAAATCTTCAGATAACACAATTATTTTATCCAATACAAGAAGAGCTAATACATCCACAAAAATCAATTTAGAAAGGTTTCTAAAAAGAATAGAAATCGGACAAATCAAATCAAGCAACAGATGTCAGCAGATATTTTGCCAGCTCAGAAAGCACGAAGGAAGGATATGTCCCGCGTGCCAAGACAAGATGGAAAGAGACAGCCAGAGCAGCACTAGCCGCTGAAGAAGACATAAGCAATGATGATACATCAGATACGTCAGCAATGACGTAAGAAGGCATTTGCAAAAAAGAAGGAGAAAAAAGACAAAGAACTCTCCACCTGACAGATGTGCGTAGGAGAAAGACATCAAAAAGCAAAACACTCGCCACCGGACAAGTGTGCGACAAACATGTAAAGAGAAAAGAATGTGAGCATCAATGTAATGAGGGGAGCGTCTATATAAGCTCTCGAAAACTAGTAGGGAGACTCACTCGTAGTTGGAGAGAGTCCCAAGGGTAGATATGTATGTACATTAAGTCTTACAATAAAAGAGCAGAGTCTCGATTCCCTAATTCTATTCCAGATTCCATTTCAAGTTCTTGAGATGATTCTTGTGTGTTAATCCCATAAGTGTAGGAAGCAAGCTCCAGCTTGAAGATCATAATCCTTGTACTATCATAGAGTAGGAAAGATAGTGTGTAACCTGTTACACCCCCAGTTCTTTCTATCTTCAGCGGTCGAGAGTTATATCTCCCTTATTCCATCCCGGAGGCCATCGTCCAGAAGTCCGACCAAGCAAAGAAATGCATAAGGACACAGGGACATGAAGGCTATAGGATGATGAGGAGTCTGAGATCTGGAACGTCGAAGTCTAAGGAGTACTTCTCTTAGAAATCGTTAAGAGAAGATCTACTGACGTTGAAGATAAGAGGAAGTGAGGTGGGCAACACATGTATACAGATTATCTTGCTATATATGATACTCAGAGTGTTATTATATATATATATATATATATATATATATATATATATATATATATATAGGCTAAAAGAATTGTGTACCTGAGTACATGTAGCTTACATGTACCCATCTTCATTTATAATGATTGTGTAATTTGATTCGACAATCTAACCTTATAGATGTGATGCATACCCCTTAGATAAGATGTGTATAAAAAATCACCACAATCTAATATTCGTTCATCATCATATGAAAAAATATGTGTATTTAGTAATCAATGGTAAGTTGAAAAAACTACAAAAACCGTTGGATGATATACTACTATATCTCATGATCTATATAAGATATAGTGATGATTTTTTAAACACATTTAATCTATATAATGTTGAATCAATCCGTATGGTTATATTTTCTGAGCATACTCCACATGTGTCATTTTAATGTCAGATACACATAAGATACATGTACTGGCCGGTACACACTTCCTAACCTCATATATATATATATATATATATATATATATATATATATATATATATATATATATATATATGTGTGTGTGTGTGTGTGTGTGTGTGTGTGTGTGTGGGCGCGCGCGTGCGCAAATATATAGAAATAAATTGATCTGCCTCATTCTATTATTGTTTAGAGTCTCTGTATATTTTGGTATGAGCATCTAGTCGAGTCACGTTAGGCTTTGGTGTATGCAAACTCATATTCTTAAATGGGTCACTGGTTGAAATTTATTTCTCACTCAAAAAAACTTTGTTGTATACCGACAAAGTTTGTTGATACCTATATTCTATCAAAGTCAATCAAAGATATTTATAAAAATATTATTCAAGATTTCATGCATAATTTTATCTTATGAAATATACGTGGCATATATATTAAATAGATGAATATACATATATAATAATAAGTCTAATAAATATGATTTTCTTTTGGTATGTGTTTAGCTTGAGTTGGGCCTGCACATACAAAAATAATTGAAACTTCTTGTCCCCACCACCTATATAAGTCATATGGGTCAAATGGGCGCCGGTGTGGTTGGACACAAGTTGCAAAAGTTAATCCGATGCACACAATGTAAATATTTCTCACAACTTTTTAAAATATTATTATTAGATAGAAGGACGTCTTTGTAACTACAAAAAAATAACAAATTACCCATCATTGTATATACTGTAGTATTTAATTTTTGATATAAAAATTAATCCTACACATTGCATCCCACGCCCTCCATGACTTTTTTATATATATTAATGATATATTTGTTTTCATTCAAAGTTAGTTGTTACGTGACCAATCCAAATCTGACATGGAATCTATATTTTTTTATGTTGGTTGAGTATGTGAGAATTTTTTTTAACAATTCATGCCAAGAGCTGATTATGTCGGGGTTGATAATATATGTTAATTTATGCATAACACAACAAAATCTGGTATAATGCGAGTGGATGTACCGTCCTTCAGTATAAGTAAAATCTACGACGATCTGTTGCATTTTGCAAATAGTTATTTCCCTCTCAAACTTAAGCCTGATTTTTTTGCAAATAGTTATTTAACTCTCAAACTTAAGCCTATTTCTATTTAATAGGCCATGACCGCCAGTTAGCTATATACACATCTGCCATACAATATCTACAAACAATAAGTCTATGATATTGTAAGGTAGATGTGTATATAGCTAGCTGGCGGTCATGGCCTATCATTTAAATAGAAATCAAGCTTAAGTTTGAGAGCGAAATAACTATTTGTAAAATGTAACAGATCTTTGGATGGATTGGAAGGAAACACGCATGTGTGGATCTAATTGGAGTTTCTCCGTTGGTGGGATTGAAGAGTGTGACTTTTATAACCGTCCTTAAAACTGCTTCCGCCAAAGTGGTTAAGCATGAAAAAGTACGCATTGAGAATCAACATGCCTTCATCCCTTTTAAATTTAATACTTTTGGATTTTTAGCACCAGAGGCTGTGGAACTTTTGAAGAGGGTGCAAAAAATCATAAATAGTAATATTTCCGTTCCTAAGTGTATAGATGTAGTATTTTAAAGGATAGGTTTTTGCAATTCAAAAAGGACTAGCGGTGCAACTTGTTACCCGCTTGTCTTCTACTTCCATATAACTTAATTTTATAATTAAAAATATGACTTCTATGAAAATATTCACAAAAGTATATATGTTTTGAGATAGATATTTGTCTTGAATATGGATTGTAGAATGACCAGCGGCTGTGAAGAATTGATCTTCAAGAATGATCTTAAGCTTATGAATCGTAACATTAATATCAAGTATTTTTTTGATGGGCTGGCAGCACTGATCAATATACATCGTCTATAAGAATTAAGAGAAGATTGGTGGAGGAAGACAAGACCAATAGAGAACATGATGTATAACAGATTTTTGTTCCCGAAACGGTGAAGCTGCATAACAGTGTTCTTGCAAACAGAATCGTCTTCTATAGAAAAAGACACGGCCGTCTACTGGCCAGTGGGCCACACCGTTTTGGGCTAGTACAAGTGCGGCCTTTGTCTACATGAGGCCGGGTGTACTGATCGGAGTAAATACGGATATGTAAGCAGCACGCGCAGGCTTCCGATAAAATCAGCATATACACTGTTTTAACAAACGAGTCTGAACTAGCAATTAGTTATTCAATTCCAATTTTCAATAGAAAATAAGTCTATAAATTGTTACGAAGGAGGGGTCTAGTAAATAAGCTAATGGAATGGACTAAATTCAAATCAAAAGTGACTTCTTGATTATGATTTGAGGTTTAACCCACATTTATTTCTTTGGCCAGCAGTATTCCTGTGAGATGGCGAGATTACCCACTTTACAGGGAGTAGTTGTTGATATCCTCTATTACTCATTCGGTAGAACTTCACAAGCAATACAATTTTTCTGACTAATAATAGATATCACTCCGCATTCCACCCAATTTTCACGTTTATCATTTCTATTTTTCCCCATATTTTTTACATATTTATTCTACGCATTTACACAAACTTTCACCTAGTTCAGGACCTTCTACAAAGAAAATGCCATTTTAGACTAAAAAGTAGAATTTATCCTTCAACTATGCTCTAAATAAGCTATTTTCCATTTGCCCAGTTGAATTCTCTGGAATAAAACATCTTTTTTTCCTCATAGGAATTCAATCGCCTTTTTTTGAGGGATACTCCTGAATTATCTCTCTCGTTATCTTATTGAAAAACTGATGTTTTTGTGACATTTTTTGGAAAGTCCCTGAAATAACCAGAAAATGAGAAACATGTTTTACCTTACACACATCATCCGGTGTAATCCAACCATCTACCGACTAACACTTGGTGGATGACGTCAACCGCCAACCATGTCAGCTAATGAATCGGTTTAATCCACATCCTGTCCAGAAAGTACTATCCAATACCCCAATATGTAAACACATACTATATATACCACCTACACCAACCATATTACAAACATCTTTCAAACCTCATGAAGCAAGAGGATCAAACTACCTCCCTTTTTATCTTGTGCTGCTAGTGATCAAATGATTCTTCCTCTGAACCTTCTGACTTGTTACCATGTCTAGAATGATAAACTTCTCTAAGTGTTATACATAACTACTATATCTACTAACTGCTATATTAGATCTATAACTACAACATCTGATCTGTTCTTTTGTCGCATCTGATATACTTAAATTGCAATAACTTCCATGAATGTGGGATCATTATAGTGGGAGGTCTCGAGGTGAGTAGGATCCCAATCCACCTAAAAAAATTAGGAATTTTAGGGCAATGATGAGAAGAACACGACAATTACTAGACCTAATCACCCATCAACCAATAAAAAACATTTTTTATAATTTAATTTAATTCAACCGTGAATGGCTCTATTTTATGCAATGATATGGTGTCTTAATACCCATTTACTAGGCGAGGTGTTAATTCTTCCCTACTCATAACTAGACTGTCGAATCTGATATTTGAATCTCTCTTTTATTTCCTTTTTTTAATATAAATCTGACATCAAATTTACACCGCGGCTTCAATGGTTTAATTTTTTTTTCCTAATGTTTCACATTAAATGTGGTTCCTTTTCCAAACACCCCTATATATTTCTATTTGACATTTCACTACCAAAAAGAGTATAATTTTCTTTGAATATCTTTATTTCTTTCCCCCTTTTGGGTAGGTGCGACAGAGTGGCGACTCCATTGGGGATAGACAAGATGATCTGAATCAAACTCTAACTATTTTGGTAAGGAAATTGAGCATCTTCAAGAGCATTCATTTTTTCCTTATTCTTTTTCTTTTTAACATTTTCCCTATCTATTTTGATATATGAGCAGGGTGGTGCATCCCTCTAATCTGTCAACCCTTAGTTTACTAACTGAGGTGATTTGCTAGCCCTACTCCCCTTTTATGTCTTTGATCTATTTTGGAAATTTTGGTCTCATTTTTTTTCTTTTCAATGGGTTTATACCCCTTGTGAATTTACGGTTTCGGTCGTGCTTCCCATTTAGGATTCAATGTTTGCTTCATTTTTTAATATATAATTAAAAAATGTTTTTTTCGATATACATTTTTGTGTGTTTGCTTCCCATTTAGGGTTCGATTATGCTTCCTTTTTTTCGATATGAGGGTTCGAAGTTGAATATAAGATCATGTTCTACCAAAATAATATTTTCAAGATGTTATATATTGTTTATAGTTTTTTATTATATATTGAGAAAAGGAAGCAAGCAAAAAATTAGGGTGTTATGGATGCTGCCAATGATTTCATTTTGGTAACCCCGCTGGACAAGGATGCCCTAGGAAGAAAAAGTCATTAGTTGAGAACATTCTGTAGCCTAGTGAGGGGTACCGTAATATTAACCAACCACTTACATCCCCATGTTCCATCCACATTTGAATGATTCTCCTAGAGCGCTTCCCCAAGGAGAATCACATCAACCATCTTTTATTTTTTCCCATGGCATCGACAAGTACATCTTATGTGAAGGGGGATACATTCTCTTAGTTCAACCATGCTAGGTGTAGGAACAATAACCTAAAACCCTACAAAAAGATCTACAAAATATATAGAAAGACATCATAGGTGTCTTCTCACTACTACAGAAACGGCCTTTGGCGTCGGTCGTTTAACCCCATTTGGCGTCGGTTTCCAACCGACGCCTATGTGGGCGCCGCTAAAGGTCGAACACTTCGGCGTCGGTTTTTTAACCGACGCCTATTTAGCCTATAGGCGTCGGTCGTTTAGTAGATATCCGACGCCAAACAGGGTCCGCGCCACAGAAAATGGCGTCAGCTAGGGCACTTTCTGCGTCGGTTATTCATCTCAAAACCGACGCAGAAAGTGCCCTAGCTGACGCCATTTTCTGTGGCGCGGACCCTGTTTGGCGTCGGATATCTACTAAACGACCGACGCCTACAGTTTAAATAGGCGTCGGTTTGATATGAATATCCGACGCCAATTCCAGGACTGCTTTGGCCACATAAGGCGTCGGTTTATATTAAAAAACCGACGCTGTAGGTCTTTGCTGACGGTTTTCGATAAATAACCGACGCCTATTTATATTTTTTTTTTTTCATATCAGTTTGCAGGCCTGCTGTGGCTGGTCAGCAGGATGAGAACCTGCAGTTCAGTTTTCTGAACTGCAGGTTTACGACATCCATTGATATCAGCCTACAAACAGGCCGCAAACCTGCAAAAGTCACAAGCAAAATTCTACACAAGTACATTCATTCAGACATCAATTCAATTCTCACATTCACACATATAGAAACATTCAAATACATGCATTAACATTCACAAACATTCATTTACAAACATTCATTTACAAAGTATCATTCATTATCACTATCAGCATCCCAATTATATCTTACAGTTGCCACTGTTTGTACAGCTATTGCCCATTCTTCTCTTACTTCATTTAATGCTTCCATCGTATATGGAGCATTTATTTTTTTTAAACGTTTACCTGTAGTGTGGTCAGTTTTAAACACCTGCAAAGAGAATGATGTATATATATAAGTAATAATATAAAAATAATATAAGATTGATATATTGCATACTAACTAATGAGACTATATATAATACCTCATGTATGGTATCGATGTCCAATGCGGCATATTTGATAATCATATGCATAAATCGCATCACATAGTATGCGCATGCCCAGCCATTGTCTTGTGTAGCACACTATAAATTGAAACATACAAAATAATACAACTAAGCACAATTCACATCAATAATATATATATTCGAGTCGGGAACTTACTTTTACGTTCTGCCAATTTATTGGCTGGTTCTTTTTCGTTGGGACCGTTCCTCCAGCCTTTTTGAATGCATCTAAACCCCTACATGATAATATAACACAATAAATTGCATAAGTAAATAGTAATGTAATAAAAGATGTTAACGGATATAAAAATGAAATATTTCTCACCAGAATATTGGCATTCTCATTACGTGTCCAATTTTAGTGTTCAATGTACTCCCCGCAGGATCTAGATAATAAACAGTGAATGTCTCGGGGGCAATAACTAGTAACTCCCAATGTCTACCGCTACAAGTAGAAGTTAACAATTAATAACTCAAAATGCAAAATAAAAATGGAATTTTCTTAAGTCCAAATTATAAATAAAGTAAACATACTTGACATTGAATGGAGCTATTATTATCTTCTTCTTTTGCTGACCAAAAATTGTAAAAGCATCTATACAGTATTGTTGAACATTATCAGGGTCTTTAGCTACCAAACTAATCAATGATGGAATCAAAAATCCCACATGATCAAATGCAAATTGTTTGCAATGATCTTCGACTAGGTAGCTGCAAAACATATAGGCGTATGCATTAATATATAAGAAACCAGATCACCGGAGCTTACACAAGGTATATGGATGTATAAACAAGATCTCACCTTATCCATGTCTCTATCATTGATGTATTCAGCCAATCATACTTAAACAGCTCAATAATATCTTCTATCAATAAAGAGCTATCGTATGATTGACCTGCATAATCTGCATCTAAAGAAATAATTATAGGGCAATGTACATTATGTGCCCGTAGCCAACATGCCATTCCCCTACAAGCAGGACCTAACGGGTATGTTAGGTCAGTTGGAACCCAATCGGGTAATGTGGGAACTGGAAGTGGAGGCCTAGGTGCTCCTGGTGTCTTCTTTTTAACCTGTACATATAATTTCAGATCAGTTGACATCATATATACACATTAACAGTCTAAATCAATGTAAATTTATCTTACAATTTCAGTCGTGTAGATGACATCTGCTTTGGGCCACAATATGACCCCGCCTTCTGCCTCACCAAGTGTATCAATATCCGGGTGGGCATATGGCAATGTAGCTTCTCTCCAATCGGGTAACACACGTATCGGGCTCACACGAACGTAGCCCTGTGGCATTGGAGTCCCGTGAAACATTGCCCCAGGAAGGGACGGGTAAGCCTGCGCCTCTGCGACAACGTAGTTTTGCATTCTTAAGCGGCATGGCTTCAATGCCTACAAATTTACGTAAAGAATATTATACATATATACATATCATCTTGAAAACATAACAACTTGAAAAGACTAACTATAATGTCATAAACAATACTTACAGCAGACGTGCTAGGCGATGGGTCTCCAGGATTACTCGCAGTGTGTGCATCAGGAGAAGAGTGGGTCGCCATAGGCGTATTGGAAGCCTGAGATGCCTGCCACCGCATCAATTCTTCCTTGACCTTCTCAGCAACTACATCGTTGACCTTCTTAGCAACTAAATCCTCAACTCTCTTATTCTACTATACATGGATAAAAGAAACATTAGATTCTTATTAATGAATTTCCTTTTGCAGTAACATTCTAAAAAAAGAATAGGTTACCTCTTCTTGAGAAAGTCCCGCTCTGGGTTTGCGCTGGGATGGCCCAAAGAATGCTTTGATGCCAACACCAGCGCCGGCACCTCTAACACGTCCAGGATGCTCTGGGTTACCCAGAGCAACTGTCAATTCATCCCTTGTGCCCTGAGGGATGAACGTGCCTTGTTTCCTCTGCTCGTGCAGCTCCCGCTAATCACCATAAACAGAAATTGGTAAGTTAACACCACAAATAATCAATATTCAAACGATTTCTGTAAGAGTTGTATTTTACCATTTTTTCAGCCGCCTCAGCAGTTACAGGCTTCTTTATTTCACCCTTCTTGTTTTGCCTGCCAGCTATCCAGATATCATGGCGAGGAATGGGTGTGGTAGACTCCTGAGTAGGAGCAGACTCCTGAGTAGCCGCAGACTCTGCCTGTAGTCTTTGGCGAACGCTTGCATAGCCTTTTGGACCCATAGTGTGGTCATGCACATTCAGTGCACGCCTTGCTTTTTGTGCGTCACTGAGGGCCTAGTTAGTATGCACATTAATGATTTGGTTAGTAGAACTAAATGCTAATCTTGAATAGGTGAATACAATGTATATTAATTAAATTAGGAGTGACGCCTAATACCTTGAATTCTTCAGATTTTCTTGAAGCAACAAAATTGTCCCAATCTTCTTTGTCCAAGAAGTTCCATTGTTCAAGGGCTGACTTCTTCTTCTTATCACCCTCTTTTATGTATTCTCTATTCAGATTTGTCCTATAATTCCTAAGCATCTTTCCAGCGCGTTGCATCACATTTTTACGATGCAACTTCTCATCCAATGCAAACAGATTCTGTAAAATAGAAATGTTATTAACTAGTATCCAAAATAGAATTGCAAATAATAGAATTTGTAATCTACAAAATAGAATTGCAAATAATAATAACTCACGCATAAATCCTTCCATATCGAGTCTTTTTTCGCTTGAGGAACTTTATGCCAATTGTCATACTTAACACCACAATGGCTCCGAGTGGTACACCCAAGATAGTTCACAAAATTATTGCGATTCACTCCAATTGGATTTCCTCCATTATCAAACTCCACCGCCAATTTAGATCCACTACCACTTAGCGCTAATAACTTCTTCAACAGAGTGATGCCCCTTTTCTTGTTAAGTGTCTGGTGTTGCGCATCAAGTTGCTCCAGTGCTTCAGTGGGTACAGGTGCATCAACCTAAAATTTGACAAAAATAAAACACACTAATTTAGCCCAATATAGAAATATAGGATATATGACATAACTAGAAGATAATGAATTTTATAGAAATACAGGATATGTTTTTAGAACTTACATTAGTATCCTCGCCATGCTCATCATGGACTTCATGCTCATCATGGACATCATGCTCATCATGGTCAGCCATCTGAAAATGTCATTAAAAAGGCAAACATTTAGCATTTGTATTAACTAGAAAAAGGCAAACATTTAGCATTTGTATTAACTAGAAAAAGGCAAACATTTAGCATTTGTATTAACTAGAAAAAGGCAAACATTTAGCATTTGTATAAACATACATGTCTCTAAAATTGTGATCTTTTATCAATTAACAATCCTTCATTGTGATCTCCGCGCACATATAAGTCATCATTAGCTTCAATATTTTGTGAAGTTGGCAACCCAACTGAGAATGGACTGGAGTCATCATACTTATCATAGTACTCTTCTTCATCTATAGGATCTTCAATGAATTGTCTTTTACCATGAAGAACAACCGACCATTTATCATTTGCAGGATCATCGATATAGAATATTTGTTTCGCCTGTGATGCCAATATGAATGGTTCACCCTTCTCGCCGATCTTTTCAAAGTTCACCAAAGTGAAACCCAATTCATCCACTATAACTCCTTTGGTGTTATCAACCCAATTACATTTAAATAGCGGAATTTTGAAATCTATGTAGTCAAACTCCCAAATGTCCTCAATGACACCGTAATATGACATTTTAGCTTCACGTGGACTCTTATCCTTTGCACTTGCAAAGTACATAGTCGACGCTTGAAGAGTGACCCCACTATTTTGGACGACACTCTTATCATCTTGGCGCTTTGTGTAATATGTGAATCCATTAATGTCAAACCCTTCATAAGACATAACATTCGGTTTTGGTTTAAAGGCGAGGCATTTGATAGTTTCTGTAATATCATTTGGTGTTTGAGATAGTTGATGTAAGACTTTATCTAATAAACTGATCAAGACCAGATATAAACTCTGGGGTACAACGATTACGAATCGACATCCATGATCTATCCATTCTATGATCAGAGAAAACAAGTATATATTAGGAAACAAGTATATATTAGGAAAAGATTAGGCAACATTTCCCCGCTGTTCTCTAAGTACATATATACTTAGAGAAGAAACGGGGAAATGCCAACAAACACATGTGATGTCATTCTTATATATAATAAATGTGTACCACCTATACCATCCTTGAACACCTAATCTCACTAGTAAGTGTATAATGTGTATTGGGTTTTCAAGAAAATTTCGGCAGCATTTCCCCGCTGTTCTCTAAGTACATATGTACTTAGAGAACAAACGGGGAAATGCTACCAAAATTTTCTTGAAAACTCAATACACATTATACACTTACATCCTAAGTGAGATTAGGTGTTCAAGAACAGTCCCAAACCGGGGACTATCCAAGATTTACTCCTAATGAGTCAATCTTGGACGGGTTTCTAGGCCAACAAACACAATAATAGACATCTACAATGAAGCCGGACTCCATACAAACAGTATATAATTTGGTGATTGTTCATTCTAATTTATACCAATGTACAAGTAATATAAAAAACAATGATTGTTCACATTCTAGGCCAACAAACACATGTGATGTCATTCTTATATATAATAAATGTGTACCACCTATCCCATCCTTGAACACCTAATCTCACTAGTAAGTGTATAATGTGTATTGGGTTTTCAAGAAAATTTCGGCAGCATTTCCCCGCTGTTCTCTAAGTACATATGTACTTAGAGAACAAACGGGGAAATGCTACCAAAATTTTCTTGAAAACTCAATACACATTATACACTTACATCCTAAGTGAGATTAGGTGTTCAAGAACAGTCCCAAACCGGGGACTATCCAAGATTTACTCCTAATGAGTCAATCTTGGACGGGTTTCTAGGCCAACAAACACAATAATAGACATCTACAATGAAGCCGGACTCCATACAAACAGTATATAATTTAGTGATTGTTCATTCTAATTTATACCAATGTACAAGTAATATAAAGAACAATGATTGTTGACTTTCTAGGCCAACAAACACATGTGATGTCATTCTTATATATAATAAATGTGTACCACCTATCCCATCCTTGAACACCTAATCTCACTAGTAAGTGTATAATGTGTATTGGGTTTTCAAGAAAATTTCGGCAGCATTTCCCCGTTGTTCTCTAAGTACATATGTACTTAGAGAACAAACGGGGAAATGCTACCAAAATTTTCTTGAAAACTCAATACACATTATACACTTACATCCTAAGTGAGATTAGGTGTTCAAGAACAGTCCCAAACCGGGGACTATCCAAGATTTACTCCTAATGAGTCAATCTTGGACGGGTTTCTAGGCCAACAAACACAATAATAGACATCTACAATGAAGCCGGACTCCATACAAACAGTATATAATTTGGTGATTGTTCATTCTAATTTATACCAATGTACAAGTAATATAAAAAACAATGATTGTTCACATTCTAGGCCAACAAACACATGTGATGTCATTCTTATATATAATAAATGTGTACCACCTATCCCATCCTTGAACACCTAATCTCACTAGTAAGTGTATAATGTGTATTGGGTTTTCAAGAAAATTTCGGCAGCATTTCCCCGCTGTTCTCTAAGTACATATGTACTTAGAGAACAAACGGGGAAATGCTACCAAAATTTTCTTGAAAACTCAATACACATTATACACTTACATCCTAAGTGAGATTAGGTGTTCAAGAACAGTCCCAAACCGGGGACTATCCAAGATTTACTCCTAATGAGTCAATCTTGGACGGGTTTCTAGGCCAACAAACACAATAATAGACATCTACAATGAAGCCGGACTCCATACAAACAGTATATAATTTAGTGATTGTTCATTCTAATTTATACCAATGTACAAGTAATATAAAGAACAATGATTGTTGACTTTCTAGGCCAACAAACACATGTGATGTCATTCTTATATAATAAATGTAAACCACCTATAACAAACACATTGTCCAACATTAGGTTCAACACTTGAAACATAGATTCGTTTTCTTATATAATAAATGTAAACCACCTATAACAAACACATTGTCCAACATTAGGTTCAACACTTGAAACATAGATTCGTTTTCTTATATAATAAATGTAAACCACCTATAACAAACACATTGTCCAACATTAGGAGATGCCTGACTGGGGGGTTGGGGGGTTGGTGGGGTCCACTTTTGACTCGCTCCCAGGTACGAGCAGGGGGCTGCACTCGGTTGTGTACTGGCAAAAAGAAAGATGAGTGGGGTAGCTGGTTTCACAGATCAGTTTTTGACTCACTCAAACATGGATATATATTAAGTGATTATTAGCTTTGCGAGCCACTATAGAGATTGTATGATAGTTTAGTTCCCAATTGGTCTATGTTAAAATAATCTTAAGAATCTCCTATTGGTGCCACAAAAATAAATTGGACGGATCCATCCGAGGTTTGACGTACGTAAATCTAATCTGTTCTACCGACAAGGTGAAAATAAAGAAACTTGCCCTAAACGTTTGTGATATTGCTATTAGGAAATCGTTTTCGAATTCAAGTGCAATAATGTTTTAGCTCCTTTATTTAGATAGTTTGTGATCATTGACAGATACTGTTCAAAAATACATATTGGAAGTCATAGTGCTCAAATGGATTAAGCAATCTGCATTCATTGTACGCAAGGTCCAAAAACTTGAATATTATGTAGTAGTCTGAGAGGGTCCGAAAACGTGGAATTCATCTGGACCTATTCTCTAAGACTTGAATTGCAGAGCAATGCACTTCATATCAAACAAGGCCTTTAGTGTATATCCAGAAAACCAGTTGGCGCATACCTGTTGGCGCGGGAGGCAGCGGGAGTCAGGTGGAAGCTGATGGCGTCAGGCAGGCTGAGGCGGCGAGCTCCAGGCTCGTCAGGCGTCGGCGGCGAGCTCCAGCAGCAGTGGCGGCGAGCTCCAGCAGCAGTGGCGGCGGCGCGGCGGAGAAGGGGGCTCCAGGCTCGTCAGCAGTGGCGGCGGGGCGGCGGGGCGGCGGAGAAGGGAGCTCCAGCAGCACGGAGAAGGCGGCGGCGGGGCGCGGAGAAGGGGGCGCGGAGAAGGCGGCACGACGGCGCTGTCGTGGAGAACAAGGAGAAGAAAATCGCCGGCGACAGGGTGGGGAATCGACGGAGAAACAGAAAGGGCTCGCAATGAAACAGGAGGAAGGGGAAGAGTCGGGCACCGCGGGTTATTAAGTCCCAAATCGCGTCGGTTTTTTACAACAACCGACGCCTAAATGTCTTTAGCGTCGGTTGTCCGAGAAAACCGACGTCCAACTGGGCGATAATTTCATGAAATTGTTTGGCGGGAACCACCTTCAGCGTCGGTTATCCTTTAATCACCGACGCTGAAGGTGACACTTTTCGCGCAAATTTTCATCACACATAGGCGTCGGTTTCCACCTAAATAACCGACGCTGAAAAGGACACTATTTTTCGCGGGCGACTTTAAGCGTCGGATTGTTATAAACAACCGACGCTGAAGACAAAGCGGTACCCGTGTCTGGCTGGTCTTCGAATATAGACGTCGGTTGTCGTAAACAACCGACGCCTAACATAGAAGGCGTCAGTTTTTCCTAATAACCGACGCCCAGAAAAGTGTCACTGAATGCTATTTCTGTAGTAGTGTCTATTGTGTAAAGGTTTCAAGAAATTAAGGGGATACACTTTTAAGATCAAAGGGGGAGTTTGTTTCGTTTTTGTGTGTGATATGATGTGTGTGGCCAGCTAGACCTACTTTTGAATCCCGCTAATGTGAAATTTAGGACATAGTTAAAGAAGAAAGAAGCTCATACTCTACTCAATCTCGCCAAAAATTAGCCTAGATGGCCTACAATAATAGTGTGGATTATCAATTCGATGATGGCTCCAAGGGAGATGCCATCCACAACAAGCAACACAAACCTACATGAGTGAAAAAGCATAAGGAAGCTGTAATAATACCTATGAAAATTGTTTCCTAGGATAGCACTCTCCAAGAGTAGATGCCCAACATGCTCTTCATGCCTCTACTGAGCCCAGGATATGCATGAGGATGGTACTGTGTGGGGTTCACTGAACAAGGAACTACATAAGTAGGCAAACAAATGCCATTATTACCACACTCCATGTGGGATTCCCACCAGCCTCAACCATTACTATCCTATCCAGGGCCCTATTAGGGTCCACCATTTGGCAACACTGGGGTAGTCCTGATAACTCAACAGGAAACAACATTCGTCTTGAATCCAGAGGGAGAAGTTAAAGGGAGAAAGAAAGAGGAAAAGGTTGTAGCCACAAAGGGAGATCCCACATGGCCAGGAAAGCCAACACTATTACCAAAATTCAAGCACAACATTTGAATGGATGAGGACTTGTCCCCATCCTACACTATATATCCATTGTCCCAATCCTGGTACAATTCATACACATGAGGAGTGTATGGATTCCCACCACCTATATACATGGTGCTACCAATGACAATTAGACAACCAATGTTGGTGGTGGTTGCACACCAAGAATCTACTATGCAAGAATCTATTGCTACATACCGCCCACTTCTTGAGATCTTGCAGAAGATCAAACAAATAAGAGGGAAGAAATACAATGAAAAAATGTTCAATGATGTTTTCCACTTCCCATACCTGAAGTTTCCTAGAAACTTCAACATGCGAATGTACCCCAAAAAGGAGAATATAATGGCCCACGTGAAGGCATATTGCTCAGATATGCTGGAAGTCGAGGGTGATGGCAAAGTACTTATATGTTGTATTTCACAAACCTTGACAAGTCCTGCATTGTCTTGGAATGATAAGAAGTACATGAATGGCATCACCACTTCGTCCAAGATGACTAAGAAGTTTTTTGCTAAGTATGTCTAGAATTTAGACTAGGTTCTAACCAAAGAAGACTTGTAAGTGCTTCAATTAAGGGAATATGTAAGCTTCTCTAAGGGAGTTGGCCACCTAGTTGGAATTCAAGCCCACATATAAAAGGCCTTGAACATGGTAAACAAAGCCACCATACCAACCCTTACGACTCTCTTATCTCTACAGATGTACACCACCTACTCAGATCTCATAAAAGTTGGGGGTGCAGATCGAGAAATCCATCAAGAGGGGGTCTACCAAAACATAGGCCTCACTTTCCAGCCACCATCTGCCTCTACGACAAGAATCTAAAGTACAAATGAACAAAGGCAAAAACTATAGATGCCATAATAGGGCATTGCTAGTCCACATTAAAGGTAGCAAGAGACAATAGACAACCATCCAAATTTCACCAATACAGATAACAACATCTCAGATAGTCCATGCCATGACACCTTAACAACAACACACTCACATGATGATACCCAACTACCAGCCTCAGTAAATGCCTCCACATTACATGTGGCCTCCAAGAAACTACTATGGGTATGTTCTACGACCTTTCCTACCACCACTATAGTAGTTTGTCACAAATACTCTTCAGATATCAAGTAACCTGACACCTCAAGACAAGCCAGTAACTACTACTCCATTAGTAGAAGAACCTTATAAGATGAAAAGGAAGTTCACCCCCTTAGGAGATTCTCTCAACACCATCTCTATAGATACCAATTACTTACTCAAATTCCGATCCATACGAAATCCATCAAATCTCTTGTCAAAAAGCTACAACACTAACAAATTTAGAGACTTCCACCAAGAAAAAGGGTGCAAGACCATTTCATGTGTCATGCTCAAACACACCTTGCAAGAGTTGATAGATTCCTCTGAGGTCCACACAGTGCCATCATAAGAGGTGCCTTCATCCTCTAATACAATGACTACAATCTTGCCACTAGAGGACTCACCATGTGGGTTCATCTTTCTTCTAGAGCAAGAAATTAGGAACGGATCCCAAAGTATTCAAATCATTGACTCGACCCTAGGAAAGAAGTTGATTTCCTAGTTGGCACCAGAAGGCCGATTAGCATACCTAGAGCCCGCCAAAGGTCAAAAGTACAACCAAGTAACATACAAAAATCAAACCAATGGTCAAAAGTATGGAAGGTTTGGGTCCCAAAGGAACCAATCCTAGAAAAGACCCAACAAATGAACAAACTACATTTCCTTGTCATGTGGTTGCAGTATTAGCCGCAAAAGCCTTGCTAGTATCAATGAATAAATACCAACAACATATTCTACCAAAGGTATGACTACCTCTCGAAAAGTGCAAAGTGAATGTGACTACTTATGTAGGAGTCCCTACAACACAATGAATGAGGGGACTAGAAAGGATTAAAAGGGGAAGAGTCATTGGTGGAAGTTATGCAAAACTCCCCGACACACTGAATAGAAGCCATGAACACTCTAGAAAGGGCCTACATCACCAAAGATGTAAGGCCATAAGCTCTTGAAGCCACTATTGGGCTAATCATAATCCACGCCTAATCTCAATCCTAGAGGACAAGATACCAATGGGGATAAGTTTTAATAGGCCTTTATTCATCACATCAATATACGACAGCCTCAACACACCCTCATGCTTCGTTGATAGTGGTTCATGCGTCAATGTATGTCACTTAAAAACACTAATCAGACTGGGTAAGGATCCCCCTGATCTCCACTTGACAAAAAGAAGGAAAATCCATTCGTGTAATATCCTCAATTTTGGTGAAATTTAATTAAATAAACATAATGCATGCTTTGGCAGGTAAGTTTCCTAATTGAATTTTGATGACATAATAGAGTCACCTAGGTGGCATGGGTGCAACCCATGGCTCATATGGTGGCCCATGAGACTATTTTCTTTTCAAATAGGTCCTTGTAGTGCAACTTATATAAATGGGAGACTTGGTACCAAAATTAATTACATTGACTTTTTGAAATGATAAATGATAATTGTCAACTTCCTAAAAGAAAATAAGGTACATGGTGTTTTGGATAATTAAAAGACACTATATCAAAAATACCCATTAGTGGCTTTTATTCCAGTGACTTTTCTAAAAAATGCCACTATCTATGTAATGCAGTGGCATTTGTAATTTAAATGCCTCTAAACCACATATTATGGAGTTTATAGAAAAGACTTACTAATTAAGACATTTTTATAATTAATTAGTGGCATTTCAAAATTGCCAAATCAAATGAGCGGGCCACAATTTGTAAAAATTTCATGTTCCCACGCGGCTTCCCCTAACATGAAAAATAGTTCCTCTTCTCCACGCATTAGGGCAGATACATTTACTCATGACATTTTCTCTACTCGTAGAACCTGCGAAGTTGACTTAGCTAGCCTTTTTGCCCTAATCTGCCAGACTGTGGACGCTACCTGCTGGAACGCTCTCTGCTCTTCTCTAAGGTTCCGGCGACGTTGCCAAGGGTTGGAGGGGACGCCAAGGAAGAGTTCAGTCTCCCAAATTTCCAGTGAGGACTGCGACAGTTTGCCACCCTACTGCTTCGGCGCGCGACTTACCGGTGAGGACTGCGGCGGTTTGCCACCCTGCTGCTTCGGCGCGCGACTTGCCGGCAAGGAATGCGGCGGTTTGCCACCCTGCTGCTTCAGCGCGCGACAGGAAAGTACACCCCACGAAACAATAAACACACATGGTCTTTCCCATCCATTCTCGCAGTTTCCATTCTATCAAGGTATATATGATAATTGGTTTATGAAGATAGTCTTGAAATATGATGATTCTGTTGTTTTATATCCATCAATCACTTCCTTAATTGTTTATATCAAGCCATCGACAATCCTTCTTTGTTAGATTTAAACTTGGATTATTTTATAGTCTTGAAATATGATGATTCCGTTATTTTATTTTACAGTGTCGCATTGGTTTTGGTTATGTATACAAGTTTGCTAAATGTTAGTGTATTCATATAAAAATGTGTGTATTGTTGTATTAAATTGTAAGGAAAATGAAGCATCCACTTTTTAAAAAGTGGTCTCTTAGGTGCTCATGTGTTGTCTGCACATCTCCTGTATCTTTGTTTGTAAGTCATTAATGAATAGGCAAGTAATGTATCCTTACCTAGGCCACCACCTTTGGTGGGTTGGCGCTCTATGATGAGAATAGGGGTTCCCACCATTGGGCTAATGAAGGGGAGAGATACTCATCTTTATGTATGTAGGAAGAGGCTAAGGAGAGAACCAGGTTTATGAGATGGTCATTTCTTGTGTAATATTCTAGGATTCAGAAATGTCTAAGGAAGAATTAGACCTTTGTATAATTACTTATAGTATACATTTTTTTTTGGTGTGGTTTCTTCAATTTTCCTTTGATTACCGTAAACTTGAATGGTCTATATTCTTCTGCACTACCAATTGACAAAAACCTTCTCCATCCCTAAAAATTAAGGTCTTTAAGCAACAATGAAGCAAGATACCAATGGCATGCATACAAGTTGCTAAAATCACTAAGCTATGATTGCACAAAATGCAGGGGTTCCATTGTGGAACAACAATAATTTTTTCTCTACCATAGGAATTATGTTTTTCCCTCTTGATTTCTATATTGAATGAATTGCATGTCTTCTATGCAGTGATGTTTACATAATGGTTGATTCATATTTTTTTTGGAGTGTACGTCTTATCTCAGTTTTGCTTTAATGTAAACACATTGCATTATGGTTACTTCAGTTCCATATACTATCGTTATATAATATCATTATATATGCTTACAATTGTTAGTACTAATATTTTGCAGTCTCTGTTCCCCCACAACAATCACTATGGCCTGGGCGTCTACCCCCCCCCCCCCCGCTCCTTTTCCCTAAAGCAGAAAAGTTGGACATCACCCTAGACGAGTGTACACTTGCACAACTCACCATTCCCAGACATTGGCATCATCTGGACGGAAGACGCTACACGGCTGGTCAAATGACCTTAAAGTTTGGGAACTCGACAAATGTAATCAAGGGTCAGTATGATGGTGACGGCAATCTGGTATCCACAACCAGTTGGCGTGGGTGGATTGGGAGAATGGGAATTGGCTGTACAGACCAAGTTTTGCTTCGTCCGATTGGTGACAATACCATACAGGCTTATATACATAACTACAATAGCAATTTTCCTTCTCACCTGAGACGGTATATGCACGAGCCAGGATGTACCATATCTAAGGAGTCGTCATTCGATGAATTCGGCATGCCTGATGTGTAATACTTTCCCATTGGTACCGCCTTGTACCCCATGACCATCAGTTCAGATTCGTCTACCAGCGACTCCATCCTCTACCAGCGACTCCATCCTCGATACAAATCATCAAGAAAATGGACATGTCACAGTCATAATGGCCGTCTCAATTGTTGATGAATTTTTTTTAACTTTTAAATTAGGAAATAATCAAAAAATGTAATTTGTGTTGTATTACTTAATGAATATTAGTAATCAATAAAGTACTATGAATTTAAGGTACCCAATGTGATCTTGATGATGGCTTGCAAATGTTTTTTTGTGGTGTGGTTTTGAGTGATGTTTTTCTTTGAGGATTGCCTCAAAGTGATGTTCTACTTTTATCATTATTATAACTATATATGTTGTTCGTATGATAGACTTACTCATAAATGTTATATTTTTTACTATTTTTAAGAATGGATAATTGTTGGATGGCATAGGATGACCGAACGAGTAGTAAATACCTTTTATGTTGTTCAATTTTGTTTTAAGTATCTTTATTTTTGTGTGACTTGATAGACTCAGGATGAGAGAATAGTTAAGTGACAACTTCCATAATAAGACAGCTACAAGGAATGATCAGAACAACACCATTGACTCTTGTACGTGGACTCATTTACCTAGCATTACTCCACATGGTTGTTGGAAAGCTTTGAACCTGTCATCCAGTAATCGCTCCAAAAATATTTTAGCTTCCCTTCCACCTAATGTTCAAAATGATAGACCAATGAAATTCAATAACACTGTTGCTAGCTCTGATGTTACAAGAACACCTTGTGATGGACTAGGTAATCATATCATCACATTTATAGTGCTGCATTTAATGATATATAATTTTTATATATGTTGTATGCCTTATGAATGAATGCTCAGGTCAAAGACATCGACAACGAGTGCCTAATGGCAATGCTTCAGTGTCCAATCATTCAAGAAGAGTAGACAGTAGAGCTGCCAATAGTCAAAATAGCCATGCATTTCATGATCACAAGGAGCAAAATGGCCTATCTGATCACCATGATGAGTTGTTAACTGCTACAACAACACCTTCTGATGGGCTAGGTAATCGGTTAATTCATTGCATATATAATACTGCCTTTAGTGATATATAATTTCCATTTATGTTGTATCGTTTATGAATGAATGATCAGGTCAAAGACATCGACAACGGGTTCCTAATGGCAATGCTTCGGTGTCCAATCATTCAAGAAGAGTAGACAGTAGAGCTGCCAATAGTCAAAATATCCATGCATTTCATGATCACATTGAGCAAAATGGCCTATCTGATCACCATGATGAGTTGTTAAATGCTACAACAACACCTTCTTATGGGCTAGGTAATCGGTTAATTCATTGCATACATAGTGATGCCTTTAGTGATATATAATTTCCATTTATGTTGTATCCTTTATGAATGAATGCTCAGGTCAAAGACATCGACCCCCAGTGCCTACTGTCAATGTTCATGTGTCCAATCAATCAAGAAGAGTAGAGAGTAGAGTTGGCAATAGCCAAAACAACAATGTATTCAAGAAACCATGGGGCAAAATGACGTCTCTGATCACCATGATTAGTCGTTGAATGCTACACCAACACCTACTAATGTGCTAGGTATTCGGTTTATTCATATCATTACATTTATAGTGCTGCATCTAATGATATATAAATGAATTCTTAGGTCAAAGACATCGCACACGTGGCCGAACACAATGTTTGCAAGTCTGGAAAAGAAAGGTCGGCGATCAAATTCCCATTGAGATAAATCAATTTGGACAACCAGTGGGTAAAAACCAATGTCACTTATCAAGTTTTTTGACAACCATTGCAAGAGATCCCAATCTTTGTCCATTAAACTACAAGGACTGGAGACAATTTCTAGCAAAAAAAAGAATCCATATGGAATTTTGTTAAGGTACAATATTAAAATTTATTTTTAAATGGTTAAATGAAGCTTCTAATTGTTATCCTTATTGTCAGTAGAGTAAATTCATGATGGGCATAGAATTAAAGGAGTGGACAATGAAGAGACTGGGAAAGAAATGGAAGGACCACAAGTGGGAGTTACAGAAACTATACTTCGTAGAAGATAGTCCATATGAACAGCAACTTGAACAAGTTGTTCCCCATGTGGAAATGTCTCAATGGAAATTTCTTGTGGATTACTGGAGGAGCAATAAAGGAAAGGTAATTTTTTGTATCTATTAATTGATATTTAATTTACCTCACATATAATTACTATGGACAATACTGTAATTTTTTTTCACAGAGGAAGTGTATAACTAACAAGAGAAGTAGAAAATTTCAAAAGGTTAGCCACACAACAGGAACCAGGTCATTTTCTTGTCTGAAACATGATGTAAGTTAGTAAATATTGTGATCTAATTGGACAATTTGGATACATCCATTTAAATGATGTCAGCAATAACCTTGTTTGAATGATACAGTTGGAGAAGGAAAAAGGTGGGGAAGTTGATCCCATTGAGTTTTTTGAGAAAACTCATCGTAAAAAAGATGGGAGCATAGTTGATATTGAATCCGCCAAAATTTTGGTACAAGGATTCCTATCCTATAGTATTATGTTACATTTACTACATGGAAACATTTATATATTTGGTATAAAATTCATCTCCTATGTTCTGTTGTGTGTAGGAAAATTTTTTTGAGGTAGGTGACGAGCTGTGAAGAAACCAACCTAATGTTACTTCAGCTGAAATTTATAGGCAGGTTATGGGAGAAGAGAGACCAGGATATGTTCCTAGTTATGGACTTGGACCATCACCTTCTGATATCTGGGGCAAGAATCGTAAATCCTGAGAAGTTGATGAAGTGCAAAGGAAGCATTTCCAGGATCAGCTTGAACAACAAAAGATGGAATTTGAAGCTAAAATTCAAGAAAAAAATGCAAAAATAGAGCAGATACTAGCCTTGTATAGAGTAGGAAACAGTCAATCAGTACAACATGTACACACTATCCATGTATGAATACATTTTATACGAGATGTGTGGTATCAATTATTTTCCATGTTGAATTTTGATGGCCTTATGACAAAGATAAAATAATTGTGCAAATCAGAATGAGACATTCAACAATTTATAAGGGACAAGTATGTTTGTATTTGTGTAAATTGCACATCATTCTACGTTTATATACATTTTTTATTTAAATTGTATTTTGTTTATAGGAAGTGTATGTGATGAGTATCACAGATGCAGATGATAAAGTTGCAATCGGTCGAGTATCTGAGGTTGACCCCTTGCAAATGGTGGGAGGTGCAATTTTAGGGTCATCATGTGTTGGTGTTTATGTAGAGGTTGTGGTGATGGCCAACGAACCTCTAGTCAGACATTCTGAGCAATATCAATATATGGATGAAGTTATTGGAAATGTCATAGCATGTATGAAATCACATTTACTGCCAAAGTGAGCATATAGTATTTCTTATAATATGACATAATTGAAAACAAAACTAGTATCTAAAGTCATTTACATTTGTTGCAGGTCATGAAGTGTAAAGATAGATAATTGCATTCTTGGATACTGTGTAGAGAGGTGAAAGCTATAGTTGTGTTTCTTTGGTCCACTTTTTTATTAGTACATAACGATCGAGATACTGTTGTTTCATGTCCATTGTCGTAGAAAATGTTGCCAAATGACAATCATATTTTGCTTTTAGCTATGAGCAGTGTCTTACCTTCTTGTGTGTGACATTTACACAACATATTTTGTTTTGACCTACTGAATGTGAATGTCTTTTTTTGCTTCCTAAGTCAATAGTTCTCTGTAATGATAGCTTACTAAGTCAATATTTCTCTGAAGAATTGCCAAAGTGGTTTTCAGTTATGAGCAGTGTTTTTGGAATCTTGTGTGTGAGATTTACACAACATATTTTGCTGTGGTGATTCACCTCAAGATGGTTTGTGGTTGATCTTCTATGATTGCTCAATTTTTAGGCTATTAAGATGTCTGAAATGTAACTGAGATATTTTAGTCGCATGCTTCTATGCATCCTAATTTCTCTGTAGAGGTACATCAAGTCATTTTCAACCTTTCCATGGTACAAAAAGTCATTTTCAACATTTCCATACTCTGCTTTGGTTAAGAAGTCAAGGAAGAAGCCTCAAGAAATAATGGGTGCTCTTAGTAATATTGATTCCTCCATGTTCCCTTAATTGTTAAAACAACATCTACAATAATACCCTTTCTGTAACATGTGGTTGTGATGCAGGCCCTAAAAGCCAATAACTATGGTAAGGATCCTCTGCTAAGATCATGTAAAAAGAATGACCTTAAATATCCAAGTATAGAGCTACTGTTAGGACTCAAAAAGGCATGTTTTTGGAGATCAAAGGCCACTCTCGAGAGCTAAGGTTGTCATCTCATCTCTTGTGAAAGCCTTCAGCTCAACTCTTGTGATTGGCCTTTAATCTCCAAGAACAAAGCTGATGTTAGGACTCAAAGATGGGATTCCTTACCCTGGAACTGGTCTTACATGCAATCCAACAAAATGGTTCATGCTTACATGTTCTTGATGTATTGCGGCCTAGCCAACATTGGTTTCCAGTTTTTCTTTGGGTTGTTTTAAGGATTCCTGGATAAGGTATATTTCACTACTTCACTTTGCTTTTTTTTCAGTTGAAGGGGATAGTGAATTTGTTATGGAAACTCTTCTTGCTTATCATGGGATAGTGAATATATTCATGGTTGCCATGTTAGTATACATTTGAAGACCTAAAGCCTCCTGCTGATCTACATAGTCAACTTGCATCTTTTGTTGTTAGTTGTTACCTTACTAAAAATCTTTCAACTTATTATGTATAGACTATAGTTTTATGAGAACCCTGGACGACATTGAGTTTGATAACCATCTTTTTCTTTTTACATAATTGTCAAGATTGTTAGCTTTGCACCCTTTCTATCATGTGTTTAGTTGCGTGCTTAGTTGAATGTCTACAACTTTGCTACATGGCAAACTCTATTCAGCTGACATAATGTGAATGGTATAGTTGAAATTATCACCATTGTCGAACTTATTAGGAAAGGTGAGAACGTGGGTTCTTCTGAGGCTGCCCTTCTTGCCAAGATCGGCATCAGGCCCTTCTCATATGGACTAGTTGTGCTGTCAGTTTATGACAATGGATCTGTATTCAGCCCTGAGGTCCTTCGATGTATTGCAGCCTAGCCAAAGTGGTATCTAAAAGTAGTATCTAAAGTAGTATGTTCTTCTTATATTCTGATGTCCAACTTACTAACAATGATGATCACCTTTTGCCTTGCCTTAATGTAGGTGTATGCAATCAGAGTTTCATTTTTATGCAATCCTCTTCACTAACACTGCTTCTAGTTCTGCTGTTACCAATATGTTGACAATGACTTCGTGTACCTCTACAATTTTGCATCTTGATTTCTCTACAGAGGTACATGAAGTCATTGTCAACATGTCAGAACTATGCTCTGGTGGAGAAGTCTACGAAGAAGCCTCAAGGAGGAATGGTTTCTCCAAGAGATTAAAGGCCATGCTCAAGAGATAAGGTTGTAAATGTCTTTTTGCTTCCTACTCTAGAAAGTCTTCTTGCATGTTTTGTAGTTACTTGTTTTTTACATGTGGTGATTGCCATGACTGATGATGGTGTCAATGATGCACCTGCTCTGAAAATGGCAGACATTAGTATTGCCATGGGAATTTCTGGAACTGCGGTGATTATATTCACTATGGGAATTTGTATATCTATCTTCTTGTCTTTTAGTAATTATTATCGATAATGATGTTTCTTCTCCTTTTATGTGTCAGTACAGGTTGCCAAGGAGGCTTCAGACATGGTTCTTGCTGATGATAACTTCAGTACAATATTTATTGCAGTTGACGAAGGGAGATCTATCTATAACAACATGAAGGCCTTCACCAGGTTCTGCTCTTATTAATCATTTTATGCTTTCTTACCTTACTAAAATTCTTTCAACTTATTATGTATAGACTATAGTTTTATGAGAACATTGGACGAGATTGAATTTGATTATAATCTTTTGCTTTTACATAATTGTCAAGATTGTCAGCTTTTCCCCCTTTCTATAATCTTCTTAGTTGTGTGCTTAGCTAAATGTCTAAAGCTTTGCTGCGTGGCAAACTCTATTCAACTGACATAATGTCAATGGTACATTTGAAATTATCACCCCTGTCGAACTTATTAGGTGAGAAGGTGGGTTCTTGTGAGGCTGCCCTTCTTACAAAGCTCAACATTAGGCCCTTCTCATATGGACTGGTTGTGATGTCAGTTTATGATAATGGATCTGTATTCATCCATGAGGTCCTTGACCTTACTGAAGATGACCTTATTTATAAATTTAGCAGTGGTGCTATCTTCCCTGATAGTATCTTATTGCATGCTAGTGTTGTAAGTTTTTTTGTCTTACATTTGCATGCAAGTGCTTAACTTTTTGCTCACTTCATGGCAGGATCCTAGCAAGTTTGCAGTTGTTGTTGTCCCTACTTCTGCTTCAGACTATGTAGTCGCACATGCAGCTTCTTCTGCCAAGGTGGAAGAGAAGAAGGAAAAACCTACTGATTTGATGACTTTATGGCCAAATTATCATATGCTATCACTGCAGCTGAGAAGAAGGATGAACCTTCATTGCAGTGTAGTTGGTCTAATCCTACAGAAGCTCACAACTACTTGGAATGCTAGAATGGAGCTATATGTTTTTGTAAGAAAATGAGTTTGTATTCCTTTGGGGGGGTCTCCAAGTGCAAATTGAGTTGATATCCGGTTAGTGATCATGTCTAGAATATGTACCATATATAATCATATGTGATGGTGTTGTATTGAATATAAGGGGCAAGGTAAAATGTCCTCCCCATGTAGTTGTCATTTGATTATAAATAAAAAGTTCAACACTTCTGGAAAAATGTGTTCGGTTTCAATTGACATTCAATTAGAAAACTTGATCATGGACTACAAATTGACTGACTAAAATCCATAAAAAATTAGTAATGCAGAACTAGTATGTCATTACTGGCTTTTTTCATAATCCACTACATTCAATCAAAACCGTTTTATACAACAACATTATACAAAATAGTGGCATTTGTATAAAAGCCAAATGATGGATAGTGGCTTTTCTATAAATGCCAAATGATGGTTTAGTGGCCTTTATGTGGCATTTATTTGAAGACACTAAAGACAAACCTTTAGTGGATTTTACAACTTAAGACACTATCTTCCTAGTGGCGTTGGCGCTAGAGGCATTTTTTTAAATGTCAACAAATGCCGCTATACCTGTTTACTGGCTTTTTTTAGTGGCATTTCTGAAAGGCCACTAATGAGTATGTTTGCTATAGTGAGAGTAATTATCTAACCACTTTGGCAACACATATTTTTGGAAACAATTTAAGGATATAACTATTCAATATGTACCATAAAGTTATGTGCATTTCTTAATGACTTCTTTTGTTTCTTAATACAAGTCCTAATAAGATTATGGTAGTGTTTTTCATGACTTTTGGTACTATTAGAATAAAAAGCCAAGAGTTTTCATACAAGGAAAGTAAGAGGAAAGAGAATGTATTCAGTTACTTCATTAACATAATGCCTTGCCAACCATGAAAAACTTGGACACCAAACCATGGAGCCACACACCTTATATATACAGAGAGGGTTGGGATACGCAATGTCCGCAACCCTCGTCGTGCCTCCTTCAACATCATGGGAGGTTGGGGTTTCTCTCCATGGCATGATGCTTGCCAACCTAACGACCTTCAAGGGATGGGAAGAAGCCGCTTCACCCTTTCTGTTGCAACTATCCCCTACCCATGAACCGGCTTAGCCTTCCTTTCCTCTCCCTACAACACCCCTCGACAGCCTAAAACTACAACCGACTAGTATGTCACTGTGCTCGTACAGAGTCCACAACTGAACCCTAGCCACAGCCAGGGAGGTCGGCCAGAGTGCTACAAAGTATATACCTCAACTCCATGGCCTAGTCTGGCTACTACGTCTTGCCCGAGAGGCCCCTTTAGTTGCCTTGAATCCAGTCGTGAGACATGTCATGTAGAGATTGAAAACTCTAGATGAAGCACGAACATCTGGAGACTATCGAGGTCTTCTTCTTCTTCCCTATGGTGCATGGTGGGGGCATGAACTGCTACCCTTCATATAGCACCCTCGGTCATGTCTTCTTGGGCCACTGCAACAACCAATGGTGGTGGTGGCCGGGAGTCTTCGGTGGTCGTCATAGTTGTATTATGCCTTAGGCACTCGGTGACAGTTCAAGCACTGGCTTCCCCGCTAGCAAAGCAACAATGTTGGTGAGTGGTGTCTGTGTGCAAGGCAAGCATTGCGGGGCCAAAAGTAAAGAAAGGGACAGAGTCCCATGAACTGCCCTTTGACCGGGCCAAATCAAACCGACCCAATATAGCTTCACCACAATTCAAGTCAGTCAGACCAGAGTGGGGGCGAGACCTGCTTAGTTGGCACAACCCTTGACTGGGGTGCGCATGCGCCAATGGGAAGTTGACACATGGCTTTATTTTGAGGTAACATTCTTTTGTTAAGTAGATCCCCCAAAATTTATAGAAAATTATAGGAATGCACAAATATAGTGAAATTATATATAAAATTTCTCAGAACAAATGAGCGAAATCCGAAGAAAATATAATCAGAACCCAATTGAACTTCATGTCCCAAAGGTATATGCAATGCCTATGTTGAAGTGATTAGTATAAAGGAAAACCTAGATTCCTTTAATATGATGCTTAATTGAGTAGATTTGTTTAGGATGAGTAAATACCTAATCTTGTCATGTATAATGAAGAAATCATTGTTAATGATGAGTAATCAATGTTTCTTGATTGATAATCTTATACATGCTAATTTAGCATTTTGAAAACCAATGTTAGTATCTTGCTATGATCTTAATGCTAGTAGTATGATCTAGGTATCATGAATAGTCCAATGTGGTTAAGATGACGATAAGGGTTTTAACTAATATGCATATTTGACTTTGTAATCTTAGAAACCATGATATGATGGAATTAGGGTTTGTGACCCTTATTCCTAGTCCAAACATGAGATGATACTAAACCCTAGTTTAGGAGCACATCTAGATCTGATTAATGAAATGCGAATACAAGGTGACACATATGTAGTATGCATATTTCAAATTGACTACTTTGTTGCTTGGATGTTTGGATGCACTCTTAAAGTATATGAAATATTCTACATGGTTTCTGTGATGGCATAAGGTATGTGGTTATACTTATGAATACATGTATCGAATTCAAAGTCTGCCAAGGTTTCTCGATGAGATTGAATGAATGTTAAACTGCTTGCTTGTCTGTTTACGTCTTGCAAATTATAAAGTTCCTATGAGTATCATGTAAAGTAAATAGTAATATTCTGAACCCTGGGTTAGACTGGTCTTAAGGGTAATGCGTACAAGACCCAGAGGGATAGTGATTACACTAGAGGTAGTAGACCGGATATGGGTTAGAATATGAAAACAAGTTTATGTACTTATGTACAAATAAAAGATATTAGTTATATGCTTACTTGTGATTATTGGTTGAACCCACGTACCATTATAGAGATATATTGACCACGTATTTGTTTTTCGGCCTTTTAGGTATCAGGTATACTGGATTCCTGGATGTGAGGTTACAGATAACGATGTTCAAGACACTAAAGTAATTCATGACGGTTTAGATATAATGGTATATCATCATACATGCATAGGTTAACTCTTTCTCAAATTTATGTAACTCCTTGGAGGATCTTTTTATGCAAACAGGAAACTATTTGTTCATTAATGGAGATTGTTTACTTTTCTTTATTATTTCTTGAATCTGATCCTAGAATTTATGAGTAATGATTTGTGACTTTAAGATCTTTTAGACATTCAAAAGTACGAGTCATTACATTTGGTATAAGAGTACAGATTCATCAACTAATACCTAATAGTTTATAATTTCAAATCATCCTTAGAAATATAGGAGGAAAAAAATACTAAGGCATATTGTATCTTCTACGTTTCTCATCTCACATTTCGTCTACTTCTCATCTTTTTCTTATTAAGCCATGAAAAGAAATTGTTAATTAGAGAAGTAAATGTGAAAAGATATAACTTTTTGTGTAGGTCCCTATAGAGAGGGTAAACACTAGAAAGATACAAGCTAGAAAGATACAAGTATGGGTAATCCCTTTCATAGAGGAAGGACTTGGATTAGGGTATGAAAAATCTAGTAGGTCAAGGGAAATGGAACCTCTAAGAGGAGTATAGTCCCTAACCCTAATACTAAAACCTTAATATTAAATAATGAACATGGTTTGGTGGTATGGGATACCACCCATTTGAAACTTGAAATTAGGAATAAGAAAGATAAAGGGATGGGTTGAGGTAACCTAGTCTCCCATTCATGTGTGTAAGAGGAGCATAACACATATGTAAGAGGTCTGAAGAAATATTTGAACTCAATAGTTATAAATGAAAATGAATGTTTGAATATAACGTGATCAAACCCCTCATGTTGTCTCTAGAAGTTTGGTGATGGTAGACAAGCCCATGGAGGGGATGGCCGATGTAGAACCAAGCCCCTAGAGGGGAAGGTGACTCAAGTTCACTTAATGGATAGAAACCATGATGGGGTATTCTAGAAATTAAGAAAACATGGGTTGATATGTTATAATGATAAAAGTTATGCCTCATGAAAAAAAATGATATCTATGAAACATTTGGGGTTAGTGTGCCATCCTGGGGTGGATCGACCCAAGAGTGGGAAGATGATCTAGGAGGGAGGCAAAACCTTAGATCTTGGGATCAGGTTGTTGCTAGAGAGCCTAACACCCTTTTATGAGCAAGAAGGCACCCTAGGCTAGGACTTTCCCTTAAAAGGTAAGTGAATAAATGTATGTATATTGAGATACCCTTAATCCTCACCTAGAGTGGTGAAGAGTTAAAGGTATAAAGATGAATGCACTTACATTATTTGAACCCAAGGATGCCATCTCTGAGTAACACAATTGGTCATGACTAGGATTGGGAAGACCAGTAAGGCACCAAGCCTAGGAGGGAAGGTGGCCTAAGTAGACAACTAAGCCCAGGAGGGAAGGTCATGAAACAGTCAAGCCCAGGAGGTTAGACCCTTAAGGCACCAAGCCCAGGAGGGAAGGTGGCCTGAGTGGATAACCAAGCCCATGAGGGAAGGTAATGAGATGGTCAAGCTTAGGAGGGAAGACCACAAATGAACCAAGCCCAGAAGGGAAGGTGACCCAAGTCCATAGTGCGTTTGTGTAGGTTCAAGCCCCGGGAGGGGAAGATCATAGAAGGTCAAGCCTAGGAGGGAAGACTGACATGGCACCAAGACCTGGAGGCAACCCAAGCCCAAAATTGGGACTACACTACATAATGTCTACTCAAAAGAGAAATGTGAAGGCAATCCGGGTTAAAGAATTAAATGTGATAATATTGTGTTTAAAAGATGTGACATCTCAAAAGAAACCCTTAGAGAGGGTAGAGTCCTAATGCAATCCTAAGGTCAAGTACGGTGTATTAAAGGTACATAGGACCGATGGGTTGGGAGTTGATATGGCATGAATGCACATGACCATGTGGTTGAGAGGTAACAACTAGGTTTACCCAAGGTACATGACTCCGGAGATTATATACCTCCATGATGATCATGTAGCCTAATGGGTGAATGTGAAAGGCACTCTCTTGATGCATAAGGATGAAATCACTCCAAAGGTACCTATACCCCTAGAGACCTCAATGATTCGGCAAATACTCATAATGATGCATGAGATGTAAATATAAAAGATGTAATGAAGTCATGTGAACTTGAGAGAGATTGTGCCATAACTGAAGAGTAAGAAAAAAGACTCTTGACTTAATTAAATATAAGAATGCTATGAAATTAAGAACAAGTAAGTTTTAGAGTCATATCGAGTATGTTTCAACTTAATATGTAAAATTGAAAGGTCAGGTGTGGATGTACCATCTCCGCTCTTGGAATGGAATGAACTTTGTGTTTGGGCTGCATCCAAATGTTTATTTCATCTCATTATGAGGGAAGGAGATTGGTTAGACACACGCTATGCCTAAAAGTGTGATAATAAGGATGAATATCCTACATTGAATGTGTAATGACATGACCTAGGGTTAGAGGTGTTACCTCACCCTCATGTGAAAATAATGAATAATAGGTTGGAAACCTGAAAACGGTAATCACCAACTGAAATTGAAATAAAAAAATATATAACCACTAAGAGATGAAATCATGAAAATACGAAGGATGTGATTAAACCCTAAATTGAATTTAGCTACCAATCTTAGTAATAATGTGAGGAAATTTCATACCAATAAAATATGTTAAAGATATGTAAGTAGGGTTGCTAACCCTAAGTTTTGAACTAAGATGAGATATCTTTCACCTTAAGCTTACTAGGTCTGAATTTCGGGGACAACATTCTTTTTAAGGAGGGGTGAATGTAATATCCTCAATTTTGGTTAAATTAAATTAAATAATCATAATGCATGTTTTGGCAGGTAAGTTTTCTAATGGAATTATTGATGACATAATAGAGTCACCTAGGTGGCATGGGTGCAATCCATGGATCATATGGAGACCCATGAGACTATTTGTTTTGCAAATAGGTCCTTGTAGTGCAACTTAAATAAATGAGAGACTTTGTGCCTAAATTAATTATAATGAATTTTTGATATGATAAATGATAATTGTCATGTTCCCAAAAGAAAACAAGGTACATGATGTTTTGGATAATTAAAAGAGTAATTATCTAACTAGTTTGGCAACACATAATTTGGGAAACAATTTAAGGATGGAAGTATTCAATATGTACCATATTGCATTCCTTAATGACTTGTTTTGTTGCCAAATCTAAGTCCTAATAAGATTATGGTAGTGCTTTTTGTGAATTTTGGTACTATTAGAATAAAAATCCAAGAGTTTTCATATAAGGAAAGTAAGAGGAAAGAGAATGTATTTGGTTACTTCCTAAACATAATTCCTTGCCAACTATGAACAACTTGGACACCAAGACACAGATTCACACACCTTATATATAGAGAGAGGGTTGGGATACCCAATGTCTGTAGCCCTGGTCGTGCCTCCTTCGACATCATGGTAGGGTGGGGTTTCTTGGCATGATTCTTGCCAACCTAACAACCTTGAGGGGATGAGAAGAAGGCTGCTTCACCCTTTCTATTACAACTATCCCCTACCCATGAACCAACTTAGCCTTCCTTTCCTCTCCCTACAACACCCCTTGGAAACTTGAAAGCTACAACTGACCAGGACATCACTGTGCTCATATAGAGGCCACAACGGAACCCTAGTCACATCTAGGGAAGTCAGCCAGAGTGCTACAAAGCAGAGGCCTCGACTCCATGGTCTGGTTAGGCTACCATGTCTTGCCCGAGAGGCCCCTTCAGTTGCCTTGAATCCGGTCATGAGCCATGTCTTATAGAGACTATAAACCCTAGATGAATCATGAACATCTAGAGACTATTGAGGTCTCCTTCTTCTTCCCTCTGGTGCATGGTGGGGGCATGAACTGCTACCCTTGATATAGTACCCTCAATCATGGCTTCTTGGACCACTGCGGCGACCAGTGGTGGTGGTGGCCAAGAGCCTTGGATGGTTGCCATTGCAATACTATGCCTTAGGAACTTGGTAGAAGTTTGAGCACTGGCTTCCCCGCCAACAAAGCCACAATGCCGACAAGCTATGCATGTGCACGGAACAAGCATCACGGGGCCGAAAGTAAAGGAAGGAACAGAGTCCCTTGAACCACCATTCGACCACACAAAATCTAACTGACCTAATATATATTGACCACAATTCAAGTTAGTCGGACTAGAGTGGTGGCGAGACCCCCTCAGTTGGCACAACCCTTGACTGGGGCGCTCGTGTGCCAATGGGAAGCTGACACATGGCTTTGTTTTGAGGTAACATTCTTTTGTTAAGTAGATCCCCCAAAATTTATAGAAAATTCTAAATGTCCAGATATAGTGAAATTATATATATCCAATTGCTAAAAAAACAAGAGGAATCCAAAGAAAATATAATAAGAACCCAATTAAGCTTCATGTTCCAAAAGAATATGCAATACCTATGTTGAATTGATTAGTATAAAGGAAAACCTAGATTCCTTTAATATGATGCTTAATTGAGTATATTCATTTAGGATGATTTAATACCTGATCTTGTCATGTATAATGAAGAAATCATTGATAATGATGAGTAATCGATGTTTCTATATTGATAATCTTATACACTCTAATTTAGGGTTTTCAAAACCAATGTGAGTATCTTTCTATGATCTTAATGCTAGTAGTATGATCTAGGTATCATGAATAGTTCAATATGGTTAAGATGACGATAAGGGTTTTAACTAATATGCATATCTGACTTTGTAATCTTAGAAACCATGATATGATGGAATTAGGGTTTGTGACCTTATTCCTAGTCCAAACATGAGACGATACTAAACCCTAGTTTAGGAGCACATCTAGATCTGATTAATGAAATGCGAATACAAGGTGACACATATGTAGTATGCATATTTCAGATTGACTAATTTGTTGCTTGGATGTTTGGATGCACTCTTAAAGTATATGAAATATTCTGCATGGTTTCTGTGATGGCATAAGGTATGTGGTTACACTTATGAATACATGTATCGAATTTAGAGTTTGCCAAGTTTTCTCAATGAGATTGAATGAATGTTAAACCACTTGCTTGTTTGTTTACTTCTTGGAAATTATAAAGTTCCTATGAGTATCATGTAAAGTAAATAGCAATATTCTGAACCCTGGGTTAGACTAATCTTAAGGGTAATGCATACAAGCCCCAGAGGGACAGTGATTACACTAGAGGTAGTAGATTGGATATGGGTTAGAATATGAAAACAAGTTTATGTACTTATGTACAAATAAAAGATATTAGTTATATGCTTACTTATGATTATTGGTTGAAGCCACATACTAGTATAGAGATATACTGACCGTGTATTTGTTTGTTGACCTTTTAGGTATCATGTATACTTGATTTGTAGACATGAGGTTACATATAAATATGTTGAAAACACTAAAGTAATTTGTGATGGTTTAGATATAATGGTATATCATCATACATGCATAGGTTAACTCTTTCTAAAATTTATGTGACTCCTTAAAGGAGCTTATTATGAAAACATGTAATTATTTGTTCATTAATGGAGATTCTTTACTATTCTATATTATTTCTTGAATCTGATCCTAAAATTTATGAGTAATGATTCAAGACTTTAAGATATTTTGGACACTCAAAAGTGTGGGTCATTGAGCCTTGGAAGCCTTCGTCCTAGATCCACCATTGTTATCACTATAAATTCGAGGATGCACAATACACATTATACTATCCTTCGCCTCAATATTGTTAGCAACTATACTCAATAATCAGTCATTTCGAGAAACCATGTCGAAGGCTAAAGTTACCCTTCTTCTTCTTCTGATTTGTGTTGCAATGAGCACAACAACAATGGCAGATCTAGTATTTCCAAGTGAAGCTATGTGTTGCAGGGATCATCCCCCAAATGGTACTTGTGAGGTGTCGTCTAATCTAAATTCACCAGATAATAAGCGTTGTAATGATTCATGTAAAACCACATGTCGTGGTGGAGAGTGTAAGATCCATGGAGGTGAACAAAAATGTCACTGCTACTGTTGAGACTTTCAAAGGGTGTTTAAGGGCCACTAAAATATGAAAGTGAATAGGGTCTAGTTTCATCGCAAATCAAAATACAAATGGTTTTGTGGTAGTTAGTTATGTTGTAGGTTGTTCATGGTAAAGATAGTTTCTTCGGCTTCAAAAAAAAAAAAAAAAAGTGTGGGTCATTACATTTGGTATCAGAGCACATATTCATCAACTAATACCTAATAGTTTATAATTTCAAATCATCCTTAGAAATATAAGAGGAATTTTTTTACTAAGGCATAATGTATCTTCTAGGTTTCTCATCTCACATTTCATCAACTTCTCATCTTTTTCTTAATAAGCCTTGAAAAAAATTGTTACTTAGAGAAATAATTGTGAAAAGATATAACTTTTTGTGTAGGTCCCTATAGAGAGGGTAAACACTAGAAAGATACAAGCTAGAACATATAAGTATGGGTAAGCCCTTTCATAGAGGAAGGACTTGGATTAGGATATGAAAACTCTGGTAGGTCAAGGGATATGAAACCTTTACGAGGAGTATAGTCAATGACCCTAATCCTAAAACCTTAATCTTAAATAATGAACATAGTGTGGTGGTATGGGACACCACCCATGTGAAACTTGAAATCAGGAGTAAGAAAGATAAATGCTTGGCTTGAGGTAACCCAGTCTCCCATGCATATGTGCACGAGGACCATAACATGTATGTAAGATGTCTTAAGAAATATTTGAACTCAATAGTTATATATGAATATGAATGTTTGAATATAACTTGCTCAAACCCCTCATGTTCTCTCTGGAAGTTTAGTGATGGTGACCAAGCCCCTGGAGGGGAAGGCAGATGTAGAAGCAAGCCCCTAGAGGGGAAGGTGACCCAAGTTCACATAATGGATAGAAACCATGATGGGGTATTCTAGAAATTGAGCAAACATGGTTTGATATGTTATAGTGATAAAAGTTATGCCTTATGAAAAAAAAATCTATGAATCCTTTAGGGTTAGTGTGCCAACCTGAGGTGGGTCGACCCAAGAGTGGGAAGATGACCTAGGAGGGAGACAAAACCTTAGATCTTGGGATCATGTTGTGGCTAGAGAGCCTAACCCCCTACTATGAGCCAAGAAGGCACCCTAGGATAGGAATTTCCCTTAAAAGGTAAGTGAATAAACATATGTAAGTATTGAGATACCCTTAATCCTCACCTAGAGGGGTGAAGAGTTAAAGATATAATGATGAAAGCGGTTACATTCTTTGAACCCAAGGATGCCATCTCGAAGTAACACAACTGGTCAAACCTAGGATTGGGAAGACTAGTAAGGCACCAAGCCCAGGAGGGAAGGTGGCATGAGTAGATGACCAAGCCCAGGATGGAAGTTCATGAAATGGTCAAGCCCTAGAGGGAAGACCGTTAAGGCACCAAGCCCAGGAGGGAAGGTGTCCTGAGTGGATGACCAAGCCTAGGAGGGAAGGTCATGAGGTGGTCAAGCCCAAGAGGGAAGATCGGAAAGGCACCAAGCCCAGGAGGGAAGGTGGCCCAAGTCCACAATGCAATTGTGTAGGATTAATCCCCTAGAGGGGAAGATCATAGATGGTCAAGCCCCAGAGGGAAGACTGACATGGAACCAAGCCCTGAAGGGAAGGTGGCCTGAGCCCAATGTTGGGACTACACTGCATATTGTCTAGTCAAAAGAGAAAGGTGAAGGCAATCTAGGTTAAAGAATGATATGCGAGAATAATGTGCTTAAAAGATGTGACATCTCAAAAGAAACCCTTAGGGAGGGTAGAGTCCTAATGCAATCCTGGGGTCAAGTAGGGTGTATTAGAGGTACATAGGACCGATGGGTTGGGAGTTAATATTGAGTGAATGCACATGACTATGTGGTCGGGAGGTAACAACTAGGTTTGCCCAAGGTACATGACTCAGGAGATTAGCTACCTCCATGAGGATCATGTATCCTAATTGGTGAATGTGAAAGGGACTCTCTTGATGCATAAGGATGAGATCACTCCAAAGGTACCTATACCCCTAGAGACCTCAAGGATTCGGCTAAGACTCATAATGATACATGAAATGTAAATATAAAAGATGTAATGAAATCATGAAAACTTGAGAGAGGTTGTTCCCTAACTTAAGAGTAAGAAAATGGACTCTTGACTTCATAAAATATAAGAATGCTATTAAATTAAGAACAAGTATGTTTACAGTCATTTCGAGTATGATTCAACTTAATATGTGAAATTGAAAGGCAAGGTGTGGATGTACCATCTCTTCTCTTAGAATGGATTGAACTCTGTGTTTGGGTTGTAGTCAAATGCTTATTTGATCTCATTATGAGGGAGGGAGATTGGATACACACACATTATGCCTCAAATTGAGATAATAAGGATGACTATCCTACATTGAATTCGTAATGACATGATCTAGGGTTAGCGGTGTTACCTCACCCTCTTGTGAAAATAATGAATCATAGTCCCTTATTTAGTCATGGACTTGAATCCCTCCTTCAACCTCCTCCTGGGAAGATAATGGATTTGTCAAAGCTGGGTGGTTCCCTCATCACCAGATCAAGAACTGAAGTATCAATTAGGGCATGATATGATCACTATTCAAGTTGAAAATCTTGGCATCATACATTGAATCAAGGAGGATGATCTCCTATTTTACTTTGAGATGCTACACATCACCAAGACTAGGAGGTTTCCTCCACATAGAAGGAATTTCTATATCTCCTATGATTCCACATTGTTTGCACAAAGGCTATAGGAGATGCACATTCATCCAATGCAAGGACTAGGTCCAGACAAGAAGGGAGCACATAGATCATCTTGATCCCTCCAAAATACAAGGGTTTGGGCCTAGGTTTTGTGTCCCATCTTGCACCTAGACTCAATCACTAGGTAGACACAATATTGGAATCCTACACTGTTGTGGTCCACTATGTGAGACTTGACCTAAAGAGGTTTCCTTATTTATTACCGCTGACTTAAGACTTGAGTCACAAAGCCCAACACATTCTTCCCGAAGAAGAGCATTGACTCAGGGTGCTATATCGATGGGACCTTGGCCCTGAACATAAGGGTCCCAACCCATATTTTCACTGTACTCTCGCCAACATTGAATATCATCTAGATACTGCCAATACTACTATTTGGACCACCTAGAATAATTAATATTTTGAAGAACAAGGTCATCCCTCCTAGCAAGGAAGCAATCCAATGGACGATCACTCCTGTTGTGAACAAATCATGCCCTATGTATTTGGACATCATAAAAAGCATCAAACATCATCATGATGAGCATGTTCTATAGACAAAAATCATTGACCCAAAACCTATAGGGGTGGAAGCCCCACCCAAACTTGTCATCTTTGACCTCTCTATATTTTCCCTAGATGGCCCAACAAAGATGACACCAAGTCTATAGACCTTCAGGTCACACAGGTAGACTACAAGTCACATGGTTTGACTAAGAATATGCTTAAAACATGATTAAGGGATAGGGTGTCAATTCCATCCTAGACACAAAGGATGTAGAAGACCCGCATACTCTCATCCTTGCTGTCCAGAAAGGAGAGGAATTCCAAAACCAATGTGCGGATGACCGCAACATCTCGGGGACCAACCCCACATCCTAAAAAAAGCATGTTAGAGGAACAATATCTTATTTGGTGGAGATCCCATAGCATTTATTTGGTCATGCTCTTCCACATACCTACTCACCAATGAAAAGTCTAAAAAAATTGCAAAAAGTAAAAGAACCCAAAAAATTACAAAACCTAAATAACCCAAAAGTATCTTAAGATGACCAAGCTCTCCAAGAGTTATCAAGCTATTTACTGTGGTAGCTAAGATTAACAACAATGATGACACCAAGATTGAAGAAGTCCCTATTGAAAACATACGGCAAAGGAACATCAACCTTTTTATATCGAAGAAGAGACAAAGATGGTGAACTTCAACTTTGACCCCAAGTAACACAAAGTATGAAATTGGGGTGCGTGTACAACAAGATATCAACTATTGATTGATAGAGATTCTAAGACACTACATCGACGTGTTTGAATGGAGCTATGCCAACATGCTAATGTTGGATGAGTCATGCACTATTCATTGACTACCTATCATCCTTGGCGTTCTCCCCATCAAGTACAAGGATAGATGATTGTATCCAGAATGGAGCTTGAAGATCATGGAAGAAGTATAGAAGAAATATAATGTTGGTTTCTTAGAGCTGGTCAATTATCCTACATGTCTTTCCAACATTATACTAGTGTGAAATAAAGACATCAAATATGGATGTGCTTGGATTATCACGACCTCAATAAAGCATCTCCAAAAGATGGCTTTCCACTTACACAGTTAGATATACTCATTAACAATAAATCCAACCATGCAATACTCAGTTTTGTGGATTGATTTTCTAGGTACAACTAGAACAATATGGCAAAAGAAGATAAAGAGAATACAAATTTTATCACAAAATAGGGAGTATCCCTCCATAAGGAAATGTGTTTTGGTTTCTAGAACACTAGAGCTACATATCAAGGTGTTTGTTACCCTCTTTCATGACATGAGGCACAAAATGGTGGAGGTCTACTTGGATGACATGATCACTAAATATAAAAGTTCGGAGGATCACATAACCATTCTCAAAAAGCTATTTCTACGATTGTGACAGTTTGCTCTATTTTTAAATCCTACCAAATGCACCTTTAGGGATACGTTTGGTAATATATTGGAATACATTGTTGGAAACAGAGGGATCAAAGTGGACCTTGGAAATCATGGTCTACTTTGGATCTGCCTTATTTCGGAAAAGAAAAAGAGATACAAGGCCTACAAGGAGGTCTCCAGTACGTCAGTCACTTCATCACCAAACACCCACCTATCTGTGAGCCAATCTTCAAGCTATTCAGGAATAACTCCAACTCAAGATGGAACAAACAATGAAAAGAGGTGCTCCATAATCATAAAGACTACCTCACCAATCCCCTAATGTTGAGGTTGGCCTTGATAGGGTACCCTCTCATACAATGTCTATCAGTTTGTGAGATGTTGATGGGTGGATTCTTGAGTCTAGCAACAACCAACGGAAAACACACTATCTACTATGTCCAAGAAGATCAATTACATAGAGGTTTGTTATATTGGAATTGAAAAATATGGCTTGCCTTAGATAACACAATGAGGAAGCTACTACATTACCTAATTATGTATCCTATACAGCTAATCACCAAGCATGATCCACTCTACTATTGTAATGACCCCGCCTCCCAGTAACCCCCAATTAAGGGAGGCTGAAAGGTCAGATCCATTAACCAATAACCCGGATCCAAGGTTCGACAAATAATCAATAACAATTAATAAACTTTACCAACTAAATTGAAAACTGGTATAAAATAAAACTTTACTTACGTTTTTAAAAATTGGGATTTCTAATCTTCTATCCATTAAGATATTAATCTAACTAATCCTCATGTGCACGTTAATTCTCATGTAATTCTGCATATGCCACTTTATTGTTTGTTCTTTTCATTTGTACCTAAAACACTGACAAACAAAACATCGGTCAGCAAGAAGTTGGTATGTGGGGGAACAATAATCGTGCAACTATGATAACAAAGTAATCAGTCAATTATCATTTAACAACTAAGATTACGTTTTAAGCCATACTAAACAATCCTTACCTATCCCTAACTCTGTGCTATCCCTACAGTGGACTTGTATGCTACCTCTCTTATAGGTAGATTCTTACCCCCATGGTCCTACCTTACAGGTAGCCAATACCTAGGGTAATAGAGTCGCATGGCACTACCTGAAAGCAGCCCAATATCTAACTCAATGTGACTTGATGGACCTACCTCATTGGTATCCATGTACTAAGTCATCCAATGACCTGATGGAACTACCTCATCGGTAGCCATGTACTAGGTCAACCATTAAGCCACAGAGGGGACCAGGATCTGAGCTAGTAGGCACATATCTATGTGATAGTCATAGCCACATTATAGTTTGCATGAGTTAAGTTCATCCAACAATTTATTCCAAGTCATCGATGAAAACTTCGGAAAACTTCAGAAAACTAACTCGATATATTCATAAGCATAACCACATACCTGTCAGGATGATTTTGAGACAGAATAATCCATGCAAGAAAGAAATCCAAGCAAGCAAGCACACATATCCAGATCCTGAAATAATTATGCAATTCCCTTTTATTACTCATGTCGTCAAGATCTATTCAATCTAGCTCGCTTCCTAGGGTTTCTAGTCCACTTTTAGGGTTTCCTTTGCAATTAGGGCTTCCCTTCATCTTTTACTATTTTAAACCCTAATTTAACGCAATTGATCACAAACCCTAATTATTTCAACATCTAATTCTTAGTTTCAGATTGAAGGCATAATTAACCATTAAATAAGTCCATTAAGCCTCTTTTCATTAAAGCTACCATTTTTATCCTCTTTAACCCATGACAAAGTCATTATACTTGTTTATCATCAATTCGTAGTTCATTATGCTCTAATACTTATATGAACGTTTATTTATCATTAATACTACCTTAATTCATTCAAAAACCCAAATTTCTATATTAAGGTTATTTATCCACAAATTAGGAACTTTAATGCTCGAAACAACTTAGAATCATTATATCTTATCCTTATCCGCTAATTTGAATCAGTAAAGATATTAAGAGTCGAATTTGGCAACATTAGGGTTTCAAGGCCCATTAATTCATGCACATGAAACTCTAAATTAACTAAATTCATGAAAAATTCATCTTTTTCGATCTTAATGTATCTCTTTATGATTACTAGGTTAATATCAACTTTAACCATCAATTAAACCCTACTAATCACATTAATTATATCAAAATAGGGTTTCTTAACCATTAATACATTAAAGTTAACAAAATAAATTACTTTTCGAATTGAAAGAAGAATCAAGATCCAATTGTATTTTTATTAGATTCCTCTCATTTTTCTAAGCAACTTTCATATTTTATGCGTACTCATCCGGGCTACGGATATTTAGTTATGAATTTTTCATTAAAACCTCACCTGAGCCAATCCGGATCTGGCACGTCACCCTATGCATGCAACATGACTTGCCTTTGAGTTTATAACCAGATTATGATAATACCCCTGGTTAAGAGATCAACTTCTGCAGAACGCGAAGGACAGATTCGTCCAAACATCGAAGGTCGTCTTCAACCTCTGCTCAGCCGCGACGGCCGCCGTTTGCAACCCTTCACGGGACTGCCCTCCCCTCCATAGACTCCAAAACTCAACGCCGACCTTCTCCCTTGGTCCTCCACCCCTCCGCGCACATGAAGCACCCTCCATACGCAGCCAGCTCAGCTAAACATGCGCCCACAAAGCCTGCACAGTGCGGCTCCTGTGGCAACCGCTTTGCAGGCCTATGGAAGGCGCTGGGCGAAGACCAAGGCAGTGGTAGCTTAGCCCACTAGTCTATGGTTGTCATGGAATCCTTTCGCCTCCATCATGATAACCAAAACCACCATTCCTTGCTCTAGGAATAGCACTACACCCTTGTTAGGGTTTACACATAAAGAACAAGAAGAAGAAAAAGCAAGGAGGGTAAGTGGAATCCCTCCCCCAGACTCGACCCAGGGCTCCCTCTCCTTTTATAGATGAGGGTAGCAACATCCTATGATGCTTGCTCATGAAGAGATGAGATCCTTTGTGACTTCCCCAGATTTTCTAAAACTTAATCTGATGTGTGACATCCAAATTGAAACCTCACCTCACTGAGAATTCCAATTTAAACATCCCACACTAGGCTAAGAAGAAGAAAATCAAGGGAGTCTGAAGGAAACAATCAGTAGCACATGTACATGAACAATAATAAAACCATACACACATGTTCACCATTCAACATATAATTACAACATGAATTGTTACAACATTTGGTATTACATATTGAATAACAAACTATACATATACATGTACTACAACTAAACTTCAGGATCTTAAGACAACAAGTCCACCTGTACATCAGCTCGCCATACAACTCACAACTATCCAGGTCCTCCAAGAGCATAACCACAACCTAAACAAAAGATTACATGTGGTACACGTTAGCACAATATTCAAGAATATTGTACTGAGTACGCCTACATGTCTTTTATATATCTCTCATCATATCTTGGCAATAAGATAAAACTAATACTTGGCAGCATTAACAAAATATAAGAAAAGGCGTATAGTTGCACAAAGATATTTGTTACCAGAAGAGAACACATATTTTAGGCACATTTCCATTATATGTAAACTTGATCAACCACATGCACTATTCTACCAAAGAGATTTAGGGCTCACATGTACTATTCTGCCAAAGAGATTTAGTACTTCATAAATGCACTATTCTACGAAAGAGATTTAGTGCTATCATATAATGGACCAGATATCTTATGTTTCATGTGTTCATAGGAATAAGTATGGAAAATCATGCAACATATCATACAAGAACAATCATTTCAATCAATATCATATGCCAAGTATTTTACTACACATATAAGACAAGCATATTGTATAATAAGCCAAGTAAGAGGTAATGGCGTACCTTGATCAAGAACAAGCCTAAACATCATATTCCTCAGGTCAACTCTAACTTTGGTCAACCCTGATCAAGATAAAATCACATACGATCATCAGGTTCTCATCATCATACATCTCATCTTAACCCTAGTCGCGTTCATATTAGGGTTTTCCTTAGTTCATTAGGATATGTGCATCATTACTTGCATTCTTATCTTAGATTTATCATACTGATGTCATTTTCCAGATTATGGTTCATTATCTGAACATTAGGTTGTATATCCTTTTTGTGCACATATTAACCCTAGGTTACATCATTAACCTAAATTAGGGTTTCATAACATGTATTAAGGGTCATCTTCATATAACATGGATTTTATGAATAATCGTGATCTCATAATTAAAATTGAGGTTCCATATATTGATATCAGCTACTCTGTAAACTTTCATCAATTATTGAGCATGCATGTATTTATTGCACATCAATTAGGGTTATTAGTCCTAATTAGCCATATTAAGCAAATTACATGATTTTGTGCATCAACATGACTATAAATGGCATCACATGCATTATAAACATAATTACAGGTTTACTGACATTTTTCCATAATTTTATATCGTCATTTGATATTTATTATCCACGAACTAAGCATTACATATCTTACATGATATCACTAATATTTAAGCATAAAAAGACTGGTATGATGGTTTCATGTTATTCTACACATTTTTCTGAGAATAACGGTACCTTGTTTGCATTTTTTTGATAACTCAGCTAATTACTATGATTTATTGAAGAACTGAGCAATTTCTGATTATTTACCTCATATAGCCAATTGGCCACTGCCACATGGCTGAGCGCTTCCGTTTACTTGAGGCAAGCGGCCGGTTTGGGTTTGAGGGTTGGTTCACTAGTCTGTACCCGGTCCTCCTGAGGATGGATCTACAGATCCGCTAGCCTGGGTCGGGCTCTCCCTCTCTTGTGTAACGCGGACGGAGTCTGCGACTCTTCTCTGTGAGGGCGCCGCCACTTGGGCCAACTTCGGCGAGCAAGGGCTCGGGCTCGAGTACTCCTCGTCAGCTCTTCACGCCACCATCAGCTTCAAGGTTCCCTCCAGGACCTCCACGGTTCCTCCATGGCTCGCCCTCGGCTCCTCATACTACCTCTCACAAACTCACCGCAGTGAGGCTCTGCTGCGATGGAGAAGAAGAGGCGTCCGACCTCAGCTCATCCTCTCACTGATATGAAGCTTTGGAAAGCTTCACAAAGCCTCCACAAACTCAACCACAACTTCGATTTGAAGTGGCGAGGCCTGAGAAGCTACGTCGAGCTTGCTCCCCCTCTTCCAGCGAATTGGGCTTCGTCCTCCGTTAAATCTATCACGGAAGGTCATGATAATGATGGGGATCACTTCCTCTCAGTTCGGTCTTCCTTTTCCCTCTCTCCTCTTCCTCCGATCGATTCTCTAGCCCCTGTTCTACCTCCAGCCACCACCTGTTCAGTGCGGTGGAGAGACGGTGGTGGTGGAGAGCTCGTTCTCCCAACTGGAGAAGCCTCTTGACTATTTTGAGGGATCTCTCAACTCGTTTCGATGGGGTGGGTTCAACTATTCAGATGGGACTCACGCTACCTCCCACGATCACTAACATTGTTGAAGATTTGCGGCCTCGTCTCCACCCCCATGATCTCCTGGTCCGAAAGAGGTAGGGGATGGGCTCGCTACCGTTGGATGACATCCAAGGGTCCTGAGCTAACGCTCCTTAAGCCGATCTGTGGCCTTTCCTTTAGAGTGTCCACACCCTAGGATCACTGATACAACGGCCAGAAAAGAGCCATGCATCCTCAACTAAACCAGGGCGAGTGACATTGGTAAAAGATTAATAACTTAGGTATATAAATCATCAATATGCATGTTATTTCACCAAAAACAAACCTCCATAACTTCCTCTAGGAATATTCGATTGCCACCAAATTTTAACCATAGTTTCCTTACCTCTCAAGATACATTATATTCAAATTTGGTGACAAAACTCAACTATTAGACCCTTCAATTAAATTCCTCAAGTAGGCCTAAACTTATGGATCCAAATCATTATATTAACATCATCAACGCTCAATATTACCAAAAACACATGGGACTCTCAAAATGACTCAAAATGTGTGAAATCCCTTATGTCATTGGGTGATTAAGGACTCCAAAAGTCCACTTCACCACATCCTTTCCTATTAGGAATTTGATTCCTTTACGAAAAGCAAGCTCTCTCTCTCTCATACCTCTTTAATATTCTTTCTCCTTTTGATGTTAGGATTTCGAAGATTATTTCCTTTATCTTACTTGTACTTGTGTTGGCATGAAATTATATACCACCTTGAGTAGGAAATACTTCCTTTTAATCAATATTACATAATCCATTAATTATGTATTCACATTATTCTCTTATTTTGCAATTTTTTGGTATTTACTCTTTCCTTCCTATTTATTTCTCTTTTATTTTCCTCATTGATATTCCTTTTAACATTAGGAATCGTTGGGATACGAAATTCTAATAAGGATTATTCAAATATACCTCTTTTCACTTGTTTCCCATATTTTAACATTGTTTTCAATTTCTTTCTTAATAAAGAAATACTTATTTGATCTTTTCTTTTCTTATTGCCTTTTCTTCGCAATCTAGGACTCCTTGTGTGACAAAGTGGATTTTAGCAAAATAATGATATAATTACTCTTTTGACCTCATTATATTCTCTCATGGTCTCAAATTATTTTTCTTGTCTCATTAATCATTATTGAGACTCAAATCCAAGATATGGTGACCAATGTAGTTTTTATACACATTATAACCCTTCAAATTGTATTCATGCATCACTTTGTCCAAAGAATCAAATTGGTCAATCACACTTTGTCTTTTGATTCACAAACATTTTTTAGATATTCTACATATTATTTTGAAGCTTTGGTACAAATTTGAGGTCATTTGGACATTCCTACGATTTTCTATGAATTTTGGAAGTTTTGTGCTCTAAATCCCTTTATTATTGCCTTTTCTTTGGCTATTCCAAGTCAGCGATCCAGGGCTCACCTTGGAGGCGAACCCCAACCCTTAGATCAGCCCCACACAGATCAGGGCCCGATCTCACGGCCACTAACCTTTCTTCAACCTCACGCTGATTGCGGGGACGAGTAATTGTGACCCCAAAGGTGCAATCGGCCATAAACAAACACGATTCAAAATTCTAAATTAGAGGGAATGTGCACCTCATGATTTTGAACTCACCCAACCCTATTTTTACTGGGTTCCTCACATTGTTGCACTGCGAAAATGAGTTCTTTTCTTTCCTTTTTCACTCTGGCGGTTGGGCTACATCTAGATCTCGGTCTGCCCTAAAATCCTAGTCCTAATGCTATAAAAACCCCGGAAATGGATTCCCCTCATCACTCCGTAGGAGGTACCCTTGTTTTTGTGGCCTTTCTTGGTCTCGAGTGCACCCTATTTCCTCCCCGACCTCCTGCTGCCATAGAGGCGCCGCCGCATAGGCCCCTCTGGGCATCTGCGTTGGTTGCCCTCTCACCTCGATCTGCAATCACCACCACCTCCGAGAAGTCAAGGCAAGCTGGGACGACTTCCTCGTGGCCTTGCTCGGTCCCTGCTGCTCCCAAATCCCATCCACACCGGTGAACTACTCCGCCTCCTTTCTGGGATCGCGGGGTGAATCTAGAGCGTAGAGGATAGGAGCCCTGACTTGCTGGTTCAAGGGGAATTCCCCGGTTCAAGCATACCACCAGTGAACCGATAAATCAAGAATAAACCGGCCAAATAGAGTTTGAACCAGTTCCTGACCAAGGAGGATTGTGGTGCGATCCTGACCACCCAATCTCGATCCAACAACCCTCTTTTTTTCGGCAGATAAGGTGATTTTACCTCTCTCTGTCAAATATTCATCTTAATGCCCAGATCTTGTTTTAATTGTAAGAAATACATCCTACCTCTGAAAATTACAAATAAGTAGTCTATCTTGATCAGAAAAATCCAATGGATAATTTAAAAATACTTTTGAGAGAAGATTCCAAATTTTGTTCGTTGATATCCCTATATTTGATACATTGCTTATTTAGTTTATCAAATGGCACAATAATGATGTCTAATCTTTTGAAACCCTATATATGACTCTAATGATTTCTTGAAATACAAATCTAGATCTGATATAGTTGACTATTGAAAATGAATCATTAGTGATGTTGTTCTATTTTGATTCAATCTTAATTATAATGGATAATGAGTAAATCTTGATATTGATCTAAATCTTGTGGCATATCTAGATCTTTTGACTTAAAAGTTGATCTCTAATTTACTTATCAGAACTTGATCTAATGTTGAACCCCAATGATGTTAGAACTTGATAAATAATCTAAAGACTTGATTTTTGGACTTGCATATTCACCAGGATAATTAGGGTTAGCACATATATTCCTAGAAAACCTAGGTAAGTCATTCACACTCGAATATATATGGGATACTTGAAATAATGTTGGACATATTAGAATATTGATTATAAGTGAATGAACCAACCCTAAGGTTGACATAGGAAAAGTGTAACCCTAATCTCAAATATTAAAACATGATTTTCTGAACACTATGATCTTGACCTTTGATCCAATCTTGATGATTTAGGATCTGACTCAAAGGGTTGACATATTGATTCAAATATTAATCATACTCGAAATCTTTGGTGAAAGGTACGCTATTATATGACTCCTCCTTGATTGTATTGAAGATACTTTTATGTATCTCTTGATTGTATACTTGGCTATTTATTTGGATGAGCTACTGTTCCCTATGATTAGTCTTCTATTTTTCTATACTCTATTTTGAAAAACATGAAAACATAAATTGCATGCCCATTATGACTTCCCGTATATTGATAATGATGATGATATTGATAATGTTGATAATGTTGATATTGAGTACAACAACCCCCTCATTGGAGGTGGGACTTTTACATTGGCCTCCTATGTTCCTATGGTGAGAAGCAGCCCAGTGACTTACCCCATCACGTTGGGGCGATAAAGTCACACAAAAATATATAAGCATGCTTCTCAAATTACAACATAATGGGAAATCGTAATAAAATTTGAATCATTGAATAACAACCTTTTTGTCAAATGATATTGAATGTTTGGAAATCATTTGTTATACTTTGAAATATAAGTCCTGCCAAGTATACTTATTTTCTTATAAACTGTTTTGCTTGATTTTGATAGCGTGCCGTGCAATTGCATGATTGTGTCTTCATTTTCTTGATTTTAGGCAATACAAATGGAATATTGAATAAGATCGCTTCCACACTCATACACTCTGATGACAAAGATAAATCAGGTATATATCCATATTGGGTTAGTTTGTTCTTTAATTATCCACTTTTAAAGTTATTTATTTCTTATTGTATATGCCAGTGTGTTAGATCCTATTGAGCCACTCAGGGACATGCACTTTAATCCCTTTACCACTGTTTAGGCAGTGAGATCGGGATTGGGGTAAGAACGGTTCCGTGACAGTGGGTATCAGAGCTTACACACTCCCATAAACTTTAAGTGAATAATTTCTCAAGTCTGTTACACCCAAGAAACCCTAAAGTCCATAATGGTGAAAATTGAGGTGTCTAGGCTCGAGATCCTGGCATAATTTCTCCTATCCGTCTTCACGGTGGTTGAGATCCCCCTCTCTACCTGGCCTTAGTTGATCCAAAATTGGACCTAAAGGTTATCTTGTGAAACACTATAGAGTCTTCTAGCATCTCATCTCTTCTTTAAGGACTACCCAAGCCACCCATGTAGATGAAGATTAGGTAGTCTTCTCATCTTGTCATGTGGTCCTTTCTTGTGACCTTTTACCACACGATATCTCGATTATGGATAGCTTATTAATGGGAAAAGTAAATATTGCTAAATTTTGAAAGGTGATACCATGATCTGACTTTAATGTGAAAACTTGATTTTGAGCAATTAAGCTTGAAAATCAAATACTCACGTATGACTCCTGATATCATGAACACTCAATTTAGCCAAAACGTGACTACATGTTTGCTATGTTTGAGGTCAATATTAATAATCTTGATATGGTGTAATAAGAAGGACTTATACCTTATACCTTATTTTTTATAAGGTCCCTATTTTGATTAATGTCCATGTTGCCCTATTATTGATTAGACCTCATACATAGATAAGAAAACTTGTACCCTATTTGTTACATATCATGACTAAGTCTAAGACTCACAAAATTAAGATGTAAGACCTATGATGCAAAAAGCAAATTTTTTATTGACTATTGATGCCTTTTTAAACTTGATGAGCATGGACTTAAATCATGAACTAAACTCCCAATTATACCACTACCTTGATCATAAAAGGAAAGGAATACAAATCTTGACATTATTGCCCTATTATCTTGAATTTTGATGTTATGACCTTGTAAAACATGCTTTGATCATTGATACTCTTCCTATTTGAATAAGCTCGATGGACAATGACTAATGTTGGTAACGTGCTAGATTAGGGTGGTAGTTGACTCATGACTCCCCTAACCTAGGTCACATCCCTATTTTAACTACCTCTAAGTTTTCATCCTATTGATTATTTAGAGTTTGGAAAGGTATTCCCTTCCACCCTATTTGGACTGGTTGACCTAAGCCCAACAGGTTAAACCCATGGTTGGTACTCAATCTTGATTATTGATTTTATAATGATCTTGATATATGACAATGTTGACTATAGCTTGCGATTTATTTCCTAGATAGATCTAGGTCTAGATCATTCATCCACCCTGGAAACATGATAATGAAATTATGATATGTTGCTCGAATATTGCTTGAATAATGTTGCTCGAAATTGGATATAGATGAATGATATCCCTAAGGTCTATATAGGAATCTAAACCCAAGCTTCAAAATTTTGGACCAGTAACTTTTGATGCTTAAAATATTGACTCTTGATATTGATTAATAGATTTGTGACTCATGATTATCAATCACAATAATGATACAAATCCTATGATCACACTATTTAGGCATTGAGATATATGACTAACGACTTCAAAATCCCAAATCCTGAAAATTTTGAAATGATGACTATATTGACCCTCTTGATTTATGACTTAGGGTTTTGCTCTCATTAGGACTAGGGTGGGACCTTCCCATTGATTTTGAGCTCGAAATGATGATATGATGTTGTCTCAAAATGTTGAACTATTAAATCTCAAATCATGGATATCTAACCCACCTAGGCCAACGTAGAAGCTATGACCCTAAGATTTTGGGATTGAAAGTCACCTTGCACACTTGATTTAGGATATCTTTTTGTTTGACCTAAAATACGATATATCCAAATTTGTGATCAATAGGATGATTTCCATATTTGTGACTCATATAATGACTTTGGACAATAATTTGTGTTGATACTCAATTGCTCGATGATGAAATAATGTTAGTACCAAGTTGGTTATGAAGTGGAACATGGAATCTCAATTATGATGTTTGCACTACTTAAATTTTGAGGACATGATACTTAAACTTTGAGTACATGATTTTGATTTTATAGTTGAGGATACACCAATATTTTAGGATATGATCTAGTTTTTGAATAAGTACTAATTCTAAGGATGTTTTTGAATTTTAGGGACAAAATTCCTTTTTAAGGAGGGAAGGATGTGACAAAGTGGATTTTAGCAAAATAATGAGATAATTACTCTTTTGACCTCATTATATTCTCTCATGGTCTCAAATTATTTTTCTGGTCTCCATAATCATTATTGAGACTCAAATCCAAGATATGGTGACCAATGTAGTTTTTATACACATTATAACACTTCAAATTGGATTCATGCATCACTTTGTCCAAAGAATCAAATTGGTCAATCACACTTTGTCTTTTGATTCTCAAACATTTTGTAGATATTCTACACATTATTTTTAAGCTTTGGTCCAAATTTGAGGTCATTTGGACATTCCTACGATTTTCTATGAATTTTGGAAGTTTTGTGCTCAAAATCCCTTTATTATTGCCTTTTTCTTTGGCTATTCCAAGTCAGCGATCCAGGGCTCACCTTGGGGGCGAACCCCAGCCCTTAGATAAGCCCCACATGGATCAGGGCCCGATCTCACGGCCACTAACCTGTCTTCAACCTCCCACTGATTGCGGGGAGGAGTAATTGCGACCCCAAAGGCGCAATCGGCCATAAACAAACATGATTCAAAATTCTAAATGAGAGGGAATGTGCACCTCATGATTTCGAACTCACCCAACCCTATTTTTACTGGGTTCCTCACATTGTTGCACTGCCAAAACGAGTTCTTTTCTTTCCTTTTTCACTCCGGTGGCTGGGCTACATCTAGATCTCGGTCTGCCCTAAAATCCTAGTCCTAATGCTATAAAAACCCCGGAAATGGATTCCCCTCACCACTCCGTAGGAGGTACCCTTGTTTTTGTGGCCTTTCTTGGTCTTGAGTGCACCATGTTACCTCCCCGACCTCCTGCTGCCATAGTGGCACCGCCGCATAGGCCCCTCTGGGCATCTGCGCTGGTTGCCCTCTCACCTCGATCTGCAATCACCACCACCTCCGAGAAGTCAAGGCAAGCTGGGACAACTTCCTCGTGGCCTTGCTCGGTCCCTACTTCTCCCAACTCCCATCCACACCGATGAGCTCCGCCGCCTCCTTTCTGGGATCACAGGGTGAAGCTAGAGCGTAGAGGACAGGAGCCCTAACTTGCTGGTTCAAGGGGAATTCCCCGGTCCAAGCATACCACTAGTGAACCGGTAAATCAAGAATAAACCGGCCAAATAGAGTTTGAACCAGTACCTGACCAGTGAGCATTGTGGTGCGATCCTGACCACTCAATCTCGATCCAACAACCCTCTTTGTTTTCGGCAGATAAGGTGATTTTACCGCTCTCTGTCAAATACTCATCTTAATGCCCAAATCTTGTTTTAATTGTAAGAAATACATCCTAGCTCCGAAAATTACAAATAAGTAGTCTATCTTGATCAGAAAAATCCAATGGATCGTTTAAAAATACTTTTGAGACCATATTTCAAATGTTGTTCGTTGATATCCCTATATTTGATACCTTGCTTATTTAGTTTATCAAATGGCACAATAATGATGTCTAATCTTTTTAAACCCTATATATGACTCTAATGATTTCCTGAAATACAAATCTAGATCTGATATAGTTGACTATTGAAAATGAATCATTAGTGATGTTGTTCTGTTTTGATTCAATCTTAATTATAATGGATAATGAGTAAATCTTGATATTGATCTAAATCTTGTGGCATATCTAGATCTTTTGACTTAAAAGTTGATCTCTAATTTACTTATCAGAACTTGATCTAATCTTGAACCCCAATGATGTTAGAACTTAATAAATGATCTAAAGACTTGATTTTCGGACTTGCATATTGACCAGGATAATTAGGGTTAGCACATATAATCCTAGAAAACCTAGGTAAGTCATTCACACTCGAATATATATTGGATACTTGAAATAATGTTGGACATATTGGAATATTGATTATAAGTGAATGACCCAACCCTAAGGTTGACATAGGAAAAGTGTAACCCTAATCTCAAATATTAAAACATGATTTTTTGAACACCATGATCTTGACCTTTGATCCAATCTTGATGATTTAGGATCTGACTCAAAGAGTTGACATATTGATTCAAATATTGATCATACTCGAAATCTTTGGTGAAAGGGACGCTATTATATGACTCCTCCTTGATTGTATTGAAGATACTTTTATTTATCTCTTGATTGTATACTTGGCTATTTATTTGGATGAGCTACTATTCCCTATGATTAGTCTTCTGTTTTTCTATACTCTATTTTGAAAAACATGAAAACATAAATTGCATGCCCAATATGACTGCCCGTATATTGATAATGATGATGATATTGATAATGTTTTTTTTGGTCGGATGATATTGATAATGTTGATAATGTTGATATTGAGTACAACAACCCCCTCATTGGAGGTGGGACTTATACATTGGCCTCCTTTGTTCCTATGGTGAGAAGGAGCCCAGTGACTTACCCCATCGCGTTGGGGCGATAAAGTCACACAAAAATATACAAGCATGCTTCTCGAATTACAGCATAATGGGAACTCGTAATAAAATTTGAATCATTGAATAACAACTTTTGTCGAATGATATTGAATGTTTGGAAATCGTATGTTATACTTTAAAATATAAGACCTGCAAAGTATACTTATTTTCTTATAAACTGTTTTGCTTGATTTTGATAGCGTACCGTGCAATTTAATGATTGTGTCTTGATTTTCTTGATTTTAGGCAATACAAATGGAATATTGAATAAGATCGCTTCCGCACTCATACACTCTGATGACAAAGATAAATAAGGTATATCTCCATATTGGGTTACTTTGTTCTTTAATTATCCAGTTTTTGAGTTGTTTATTTCTTATTGTATATGCCAGTGTGTTATATCCTATTGGGCCACTCAGGGATGGGCGATTCAATCCCTATACCACTGTTTAGGCAGTGAGATCGGGATTGGGGTAAGAATGGTTCCGTGACAGTGGGTATCAGAGCTTACACACTCCCATATACTTTAAGTGAATAATTTCTCAAGTATGTTACACCCAAGAAACCCTAAAGTCCATAATGGTTAAAATTGAGGTGTCTAGGCTCGGGGCCTGGCATAATTTCTCGTATCCGTCTTCATGGTGGTTGAGATCCCCCGCTCTACCTGGCCTTAGTTGATCCAAAATTGGACCTAAAGGTTATCTTATGAAACACTAGAGAGTCTTCTAGCATCTCATCTCTTCTTTAAGGACTACCCAAGCCACCCATGTAGATGAAGATTAGGTAGTCTTCTCATCTTGTCATGTGGTCCTTTCTTGTGACCTTTTACCACATGATATCTCGATTATGGGTAGCTTATGAATGGGAAAAGTAAATATTGCTAAATTTTGAAAGGTGATACCATGATCTGACTTTAATGTGAAAACTTGATTTTGAGCAGTTAAGCTTGAAAATCAAATACTCACGTATGACTCCTGATATCATGAACACTCAATTTAGCCAAAACATGACTACATGTTTGCTATGTTTGAGGTCAATATTAATAATCTTGATATGGTGTAATAAGAAGGACTTATACCTTATACCTTATTTTTGATAAGGTCCCTATTTTGATTAATGTCCATGTTGCCCTATTATTGATTAGACCTCATACATAGATAAGAAAACTTGTACCCTATTTGATACATATCATGACTAAGCCATCAAATGACTAAGTCTAAGACTCACAAAATTAAGTTGTAAGACCTATAATGCAAAAAGAAAATTTCCTATTGACTATTGATGCATTTTTAAACTTGATGAGCATGGACTTAAATCATGCACTAATCATCCATATTTCCAGACAAAAAGGGGTGCAATACTTATAGGTCTATGGTGACTTCCTTCTTGTAATATCTCAATTCCAGAATAACTAGTCAACATGCCATCAAAACTTGGTTCAATACCAGGAATGTATGTGTTCTCTGGCTTGATACTTTGAGCTTATCTCTTTTTACGTCATCAAAAGAGATCACAACATATATTCTAATGCTTTGGAAACCCTTTCTTCATGGATTAACATCTAGGGAGGCCCAAACTTCTCTTTTAAAAGTCAAGCACTTTCTCTTCCCACCTATTGCATGGTCATTGACAATATACCTAATGATGAAAAAAAAAGCTTACTTACACAACATCAAGACATATCTATCAAACAAAGTCATTGCTGAGAACCTCTTCTAAAGAGAGAAACTAGCTCTCAAATGACATGCCACACACTATTTCCTAGGGAAAAAGTAGATGTATCATATATTCTACAATCAGACTCTTCTTTGATTCATCGATAAGATAGAAGTATAAACTATCATGCAGAAGGTTGAAGCAGGGTTGTGTGACACACACATGAATGGAGTTATGATATCCAAGAAAATACAACTCTTGAGATACTATTGGAACACCATGGAAACAAACTTCTACCAATTTTTCTGCAAATACCGAGCCTGTCAAATCCTTGGGGACGACATTCATTCACCTAAAATTAATCTTTCCAAAATGGGCATGACTTGGCCATTTTCATTTTGGGGGATTGACATGATCTTTAAGATCAATCCTAAGGTGCCAAATGGAATTTTTCATCCTTGTCTTAGGTAATTACTTCACCAAGTGAGTATAAGTAGTTTCCATCACTAACACATCAACACAACAAGTCATCAAGTTCCTCAAGAACAATATCATAAGCTGATATGAGATAGCACATGAGATTATCTCTTACAACAAGACAAACTTCATTTCCTAGTTAGTCAAAGAGTTTTTAACTCTTTAGGAAACAAACATCATCAAATGTCACCTTATCAACATTTTATGGATAGAGCCATATCGGAAACCAAAACAATTTTGATCAAGATTCTAAAGTAGACTATTAGCTCTCATGCCAAATTGCATGAATATCTCACAATGGCTTTGTGGGACTACTACAATTCTATCAAAAAGTCCACATGAGCTATTAAATATTCCGTAGTATACATGATGGAAATAGTACAACTAGTCGAAGCACATATCCCTTCACTCCACATACTATGGGAAGAAAATATTTCATAGATTGATTGGCTTCAAGACTGAATCTACTTCCTCAACACTCTTGACGAATGATGAACAAGAGCCCTGTACCATGTAGAGTGCTACCAAGCAAGAACAACTTGAGCATTCAACAAGAAGTTTTGAACATGTGACTTGGCATTACGATTCATTCATAATGTTGATTCTAGGGAAAAATTCAACCCTAAATGGAAGGGAACCTACATCATACATGACGTCTATGACGGAGCGACCTACTCTAGTGGGAAATGGATGGAGATATCCATATTCACCACACAAATGCCAACCTCATCAAACACTACTACTATTGATTAGACCACATGGATGAACAAACATTTGGAAGAAATCCATGTAAGGGAACCAAAATCTCTCACCCCTCCAAACTACCTAAAGTCTACTTAAGTACATGACTGCATCCCCTAGTGAACCTTGAAGAAGAAAGGTCAATGTAGAACCATGGCTTAGGGCGTAAGGATCATGAATGCTATCTTGAGGCCCCAACAGTTTTCCAATCTCCTCATAACTCCTTGAAATAGGCCCACCCTAATAAAATGCACTCAAACATGTTCTATATTGTAGCAAAATGCATGGAAGGCAAAGCCTTGTGATTAGTACCAAAAGTGAATTGCAGAGGTTATAGCTCTCCTGAGGCAAGTAAAATCAGATCCTCACAATCAATACCCTAACACCTAAACCTAGGGAGATGCCATGAGACTTACATATGTCACAATTAACCTAAAAAGAAAGTACTAAAGGGAAAAGGTGGAGACTAAAATCCCATGTGACTATCCTAGCCTCACCTATTGAGATGAGGTGGGACCAGGAATTATATGAACTAACTCGAGAGTTGTGAGATGGAAACCCTTGCTAGGAAAACCCCATTTGTTACCCACAAAATCATAGGCTCTCATACTAAGGCCCTCAGCATCAACCCTGAATTAAAATCTTTAATGAACAAGATCCACAACTAGTGGGAACTTTATAAAAAATATAATAATAATAATCTAAAAGTCATTTTTACAAGAAGACACATGCTTATGGTGGATCAATAAATTAAGGCATGTTAGGAGTGAAGGCTACTAGGGTGTCTATAACATCTAGTTCCTTGGACCAACTGGGTACAGAATTTCCGCTGACGTACCCGATACATGGCATGACTTTTAGCACTTAGTGTTACACCTAGCTCTACTAGAATTTTTATTCATCTTCTATCATAGAAAGAGGTCCTCCTCATAGAAGACTGAGCCACAAACATTTAGAAGGAGAAAACATCTATTATCAAATTGATATGGGAGCTATATTAAAGTTCTTAGGTTTAAATCTTCCAACATCATGCAAAGAGGTGGGTGAGGAAGTGATCTTGATGAATGAAAACCAATAGCTATCCCTAGTGTCCTAAAACACATGGACAAGAGCTCTAGATTGTCCACGACTAAACAATTTGTCAAAAAGGAACTCATATCAATATTCACCTCAAGGATCTAAATCAAAACACATATGTATAAATCTCATGCAGGGAGTACCTATTGTTGGTTCGACATATCATTTACATGAATCTTTGCTTCAAAAATAAACACATTACCAAAACTTGTCTTCTCGTGAGAATATATAAAAGACAAAACAAAACCATATGAAAATAAAAGGCATATATTACTGCGATTCTCCTAAAGAAATGCAAATCACTACCACTAAAGGCGCCGATGCAAGCCACTCCAAGTATTTGGGAGAGAAGTCCCGGACCACAAGGAAAGAATGTTTAGTCAACCTATTATGGTTCAAGCAGATTTGTTCCATCTTCTCATAGGCTTATGTACAATTTACTATTAGCTTTTTTGAAAAAAAGGGAAAAAGTTTTAACTTGGTGCGCACATTTCCAACTATTGAATTACCACAACAATGACATAGAGTAATACATGAAATAACCATCCCGACTTGGGAAGATGATCAACCACTAATAGTTTGGCATGTTTGTGCCATAGGATAAGGTGAACAGATGAAGTTACATCCATCCCTATAAGATATATGTAGCCTTTATACCTACAAACCATCGAGCCAGTTCTCCACACAACTGAAGAGGCCTATTGACCTGAATATTCTTTTAAAAAAACTCTTTTGCCATGAAGTAATAAGGATTTGAAGACTCCATCAATCTGGACGAACCAGTGCACATTTCCAAATGAATCTACATGACCTTAAAGGGTCCCGTCATCTTTCCTGTCAACTGGGCCTCATCCATGAACTCATATAACTCATCCAATATTAAAGGAATGATGTTTTCCTTCCTCCATAGGGTGTCTAGGACTGCAGAAGCAACAACTATCACTCACCCAATAGTCACTTTGAAGGAAAAATCCTCCAAAATTATCAATGTATATACCATCAATTGGGGCATAACATGAGGATAAACACCCTGACATGCTTTACTCTTAAACGATGCCCACATAGAGGCTATCTAAATAAAGCAGTCGTCATCAGTTAGCCATTGAGTAGCTTGGGATTTATTCAAACCAAGTAGACTCCTCATCTCATCAGCTCAACCCAACTTCTTCATTGCCACAAGCCATCAGTTATGGAAAGGAAATCAAGTAATCTTAGTCATGTCTTCCAACGTGAGAATCAGCATGACACTCCAAAATCAAAAGGAGTGACTTAGAGGATCCTAGGAGGGGATCACTGCTGACATGAACTCTCTCATAATAGGGACATAAGACAGATGATGATGATGACATCTCAATTCAAAGATATCCATATCAACCTCTTCATTCTTAGAGAGATTAGTTAGATAATGATGCACCAAGGACAAGCTGATGGGAGGTTGTTATAGAAGTAGAATTTGTCATAACTCCCCTCCCATGGCTCTAGGTTGTGAAAATAAGATATGCAATAAAAGGTAAGGTATAAAACCCAATTTATAAGTTTAATACAAGGAAAAGTACTTTACCCTAGACAACAAACTCTACATCCTTTTCCCTAGAATTGCACAATCCTACATATGCATCCACATCAATAGTCAATTCAGACACACATCCTGAGATAAGTAAGACTTTGTGTCCCATAAGACCGATAGATTTCTCCAATATTCCACCTTCAATTGCCATGCCTATCGAGGCAAATCCACTAATCTACTAAACATCTTCCAAATATCAAACTCTAGAAATATGATTCGAAATACAAGATCAAGAAACCTTACAATTTGATTTTTCTCAAGTCAAGAATTTTATTTAAATTAGAAAGAGTCTTAAAAATATAAGTATAAGATAACGCATAACTTTTCTTATAGGAAAGGAAAATACATAATGAAATGTGAAGTTCTAAAGATAAATGCTACTTCTTCATTCATCCCATCAAGCACTTGGCCAAAGACTAATGATTAATGAATGAAGCCCCAAAAGAATGATGCTCCCCACCAATATTAGAGTGAATACTACTAGTGGGACACTTGTGACCTAAAGAGGACATGATGAAGGGAACCTCCTCAACAAAGGTAGTGTCAATGCACAAAGAGGAGCATGCTCCTACCCTAACTATTAGATGATATACAGTCTAAACTAGGACGTTTGGAAAAAGCCTGCCCCACGAAAAGATCCCCCAAAATGCTAAGCCTAGTGGAATACTCAATCCTAAGAGTCCACCCATTGCATCTAAAGCCTCATCTTCTCCTTAGAAGGATGATGTCAAACCAAAGTCACTCAGGAAGTGACACGAGCCTCCCATGCTGAAATCTCAATGAGGTTGCAACTTGAGGATTTATTCAAAGCCTTGAACATGAAGAAGTGGAGCAAGAAAAACCTTGGGAAAGGAAACCTCCTCAATAGGGGGTGAATTATGAAACTAATTGCCTTGATCATCCTACTCCTCATATGACTCATTATTGATCACCTACAAAAAGTACATGTCAAAGATAATGATAGCAAATAAAGACTTCACGGGACATAGATGGCCACCTATGGAGGATTTCGACACTAATCAAATGCCTTTTTGGAAAAAATAACCATCTTTCCATGAAAATAGTACCACTCCTGATACTCATCGTGCATCACCTGGCCATACCTAAGCTCCTGCGTAGCCTAATAGATCCCAAGACCAAGGCAGAATAGAACCAAAAAAGTGTCAAATCAGATGTTCTAGCAGCCCAACCACTGACGAGAAACACATTCTTCCATATACAACATGCTCCCAGATGAAAACTCAATCTGGATCCAAAAAAATCCCCTGAAAACACCACAAATAAGGCTACAGAAGACATGACCATTGTCACAGATTCATTTATTACCCAAAGTACACACTGATAATGGCTACACATCCAAAAGTGAGTGGACCTGGGCGTTCGTCCCTAGAATGGATCACAAGCATTTCACACAGGAAATATATATGTCAAAGTAGTAACAAGATACTAAAGGATATAGAGTAACATGTACCCATTTATATTTCAAGTATATCCATTGGTGTTTCATTTCAGTCCAATGTGTAGTGGATCTTTTGCAACTATAAAAAATATAAATAAAACATATTAATGCTAGAGCATTAAGTACACTATGAAAGGAATGTAAACAATTTCAGAGTACTATAAATGTTTCTTGTCTAGGAACAAGAGAGAACATTGAACCAAATTTTTTATACAAGGCATGTTTTTAAGTGTATTTCTATTATAATTAACAACATATTATGGCCATTGACTAGCTTCCGACTAGAAGGGTCCGCAAGGGTGCTTAAGATTAGCCAACCCTTTTATAGACATGGTCCGCCTTATCTTGACATCTCAAGTATGACACCAAACCTCGTGTCGTTACCCTGAGAATACAAGCAGGAACACTAGGTTTGTATAATGGACAAGTTCAAATATGTTCAGGGTTTGTTCAACACATTTTAAGCAAAATGAGCATACTAATCATAGGGAACAAGTGTCTCAAACAAGTATATATCTAGCCAAGCATTCATACAAGCATACATTAAAAGAAGCCGATAACATAGTAGGGTCAAGAGAGAAACTTACCTTGAGTAGAGAACAATATTAACAACTTGATTAAAAAACCCTTGAATAGCAAGTTTGACTAGATCATTCAATAGAGTCATCATAAATATCCTGACATTACAAGCGAGTATATATTTGGATTAATATCAGAATGATTAGGGTCCATTAATCATAATCATGATGGCTGGATGTGTCCCCTAGATTAAGGTATCATATTATTAATCATTGATTTCAAAATCTAGACTAGGTCATGCATATGCATTATCAAGCAACTTAGCACATCATGGGTTCATCTAGAACCTAGGGTGACACTTCAAAACTAATATAGGGATCATAATACTAGGGTTTCATGATCTTAGACTGATAAATCCTAAGATTTGAGCAATCTTAGAGAACATAAGCATCAACATTGGCATAACTAGTCAGGTTCAATGTAAACTCTTGTAAGATTGTCATCATTAGAGTATATGTGGGTTCTACTTGAATTATGTTTCATAAAAATCATCAATATATTGATTTGAATTCATAAAGTAGCATACATCATCATTAAAATAAGATTCATGAAAGGTTGGGAATTTAGTAATCAAAATCCATACTAGATCACATTTCAACTCAAGATTTGAGCATTTAGTCACATAGGGCACAAGAATGATCCACATGACATTTGGGATTATAAATCATGTAAGTACTAATTTCAAGTTCACATGATCATGTTGGACATTAAAGGCCGACATAGGAGGAAGGGTTGAGATTCGACATAAATGTATCCATATAAAGCATGTTTGGAGGTTCAATGTCATTATTAAGTCAAAGTAGGGTAAAAGCATGAACAAGTTTTAAATCTTAGTTCAACATGTATCAAACTTTATTTATTTAGGTCAAGCATGACGATTTGGGGCACATTCTATAAGTCTTAGTATTAATGAAGCAGTCTTAAACATTAAAGACCCATTTTAGGTCATTCATGCAACATTAGATCATTTAATGGTGCAAGGATGGATAAAGCTCAAATAATGATGTATGAGGTCGTGCAAGTTACTAATATAAAGTTAACATCAAAGTTTGGGCCATCAAGGGTCAAGATCATGAATTCCAAAGCATAAACCATCATAAACAACATCAAAAGTATATATTTTGAGATATCATTAAAAGTGCAAGAGTAATTATGCCCTAAAACTTAGTTCATTGGGTAGATTTCATTTTCTAGGTAAAGAGTCATAGATAAAATTTCCAAAAAGGCACAAGGGATCATTAGATTTCATTTTTACAAGAAAATATACCTCAATTGGTGGTCCAGGATCGTCTGATGTTTATCTAAAGGTTGTGGAGAGGCCACGAGGTCTCTTGGCGTGGCTCCACTAGGCCTGGGCTCGTGGCTAATGGTCCTCAGATTTGGTATGTTTTCCTTTGGCCTAGATGGCTAATGGATGTTGCTAGTTGCCCCCGCGTGGATGATCGATGATCTAGTCTCTAACTGTTATGATCACATTTGTGCTTAATTAGTAAATTAGGGTTTACCTGAATGATTACATGCTTGATTAGATTGAAATTTGTCTAGACTTGATTCATGATAGTAGCTCAATTTTTGTGTTTCAAACCTAATAATAAACTCTAATTATGATTTTATTTTGAAGAATTAGGGTCTAAGAAATGTAAACCATAATCAACAAAAAATAGGGTTTTGATTGTACATGAATATGGCATTTGATAATGATAGCAATGTGGTAAATGATTTTTAATATTTTATACATATTTTGTATTAAAGTTAGTTTCTATATGATATGTATAACTCAATCATCCATGTTAAAATTTTTTTTAGAATATTTGTATGTTCTTTGAATGTGTTTCTCGGTCGAACTATACTTGACCAAAATGTTGACAAAGTGTTGTTCAATAGTTTAGTGTTTGAGCTTTATTTATTTAATGGTAAATTTGAATGACCTAAAATTTATGCTGGAGCCCTAAAACTACATTTCAGACATCATGCTAAATTTGTATAATTTTTTGAGGATGCTTCACCTCTGAAATAAATTAATAATAGTAACTTTTTATAGCAGAAAAATATGTTGAAATAAGAAAAAGTATAGTGAGGGGTTAATGTGTAAATTACGCAATCACCTCAATTGCTCTATATGAGAAAGATAGCACCAAAGGAGCTCTCATATTTCATGATCCATTCCAAAGAATTGAAATTCAAGAGAGAGAGGAGAGCTAGGGTTTTGATAGGAGAAAGTGGTGGAGATGTTGTCTGAGATATGATGAAATGAAGTAAGTTTAGCTTCTTTACATAGATTTTCATTGTGAATCTTCTGTCACATGTCAAGATTACATCCCTCCTATGATTTGATTTGAAATGGTATCAAATCTTCTCCTTTTCTCACTCTTTATTCATAATCCCTCATTTCTAGGGTTTCTAGGTTGAAAGGAAGAAGAAATCAGTGATTTGCTAGGGTTTTGGCATGAGTTCGAGATTTTCAAAGATGGGATGCGTTTTAAAGATGTTTCCACACCTTAGGGTGAGTGGGTACTTCCTTTAAATAGTATATTGCACAAAATGAATTAAATCATCAATAATTTTCAATTGCTTAGTATGCGAGTACAAACCCTAAATGGTCTTTTTGATGTAGCTTTTGCAAGTTGATATGAAATGAACTATTTTTTTGTTTTGATGAATTTTAGATGATGAAATCATATTAGAAATGGGTACAATCCATATAAATGATAATTATTAAAGTATTTGCAGAGGTTATAAGAGTATACTAAAATTTAGGATTTTCGGGTATGAATGAAATAGTTGTATAACTGAATAAAGAAGTTTGCCTAGTTGAAAATAATTGGTTACGAATGATTATTTTATATGTATGTGTATTACATATATGTCAGATAAGATCTTGGATTTCATTTGATGATATCAATGTTTGTTTGATATATAAGTAAGGAGGGTGAAACCCTAAATGAATGGAAAGAGAACTAAACTATATAATTAATTGTGGCACTTTATCTAGTCCAAAATCAAGGAAAGATAAGACAAAACTACATGGAAAACCAAGATATAAAGAATCAATAAGAATGAATGGATCATACAATTGAGTAAAATGTACTTATGTACTATATAAAAATAGGAAAATGGGAGAAAATATTTAAGTATGTAATAAGTACATAGAAGTGAAGTTTAGAAGAATGAATGTGAAGAGAACTAGATAAACATGTATTTTATAATACTAGGATAAGAAACTAAGAAGAAACAAAAAAAGGAAGGATGGAAATGATGAGTTTGATTTAGAAAGAATGGCTACATGATATATCAAGAATGGCTAAAGTTTAATGTATTCATCCTTACTAGCTTTTAATTCAAAGTATCTATTTAGTTGCAACCTAGTTGACATCAAGTGTGTTCAATAGGTTGCTAGTTATGAAATGGATTAAAAGAAGAACAAAGGTGCAGCTAAATAAATGAACCAACTCATATAAAGGTAAACTATATTTAGAATATAAAGGATTGAGTGAAAAGGAAACTATGGTTAACCCCTGCATGAGCTGTTTAATTCTAAATGAAGGACATGCAATGTATTATGCATAATATGAAGTTAGTAGGGAGAATATTGATTTAGAATTTCAACTATATAAAAGTAAAAGGATGACAAGAAAGTTTATATGGTGTGGAATATGAAATAATACACAAGAGTGAGAAACATGATCATAAGAGATAAGTAAAAGTAAATAGTGACATATGGAAGTGTAGCAAACAAGTAGCCAAATATATACAATAAAGAAGGGGATGAAACATGAGGGAGTAATATAGATGATAAAAGAGACATTGTGAGATGTGAGGAAATGGAAAATAGTCTAGTCTCCTTGATGATGAATAATACAAGAATTGTGTTAAGTGAATACTTGAAGATTATAATTCTATGTCTCAAAGTCACCTTCTCTTCTGTATCCTCCTTAGTGAGTGTAACATGGGATGAATTGATAAGGAAATAAATCATAAATGATACACAACTGACATGAGAGACACATCTATTGAATATACTAATGACACATAATATGATGATGATACCCTAGCATGGTAGATCAAGAAAGTAATCTATCAAAATGGTCAAGTACGAGAAAGAAAATTAAAGTGGTAAAGATAAGGAATACTTTTGTAAACCTCAAGAGAGCTATGGTTTGCATATTGAAATATGGGAGTAAATTCATGTCACAATAGCATCGTGCTATTGATAAGGATCAAACCCTAGATAGTTTAGGGTCATAGCAGTTAAAGGGATGTCAATAGTGATTTGACCTTAAGAATAAACAACTCTATAAAATAAGATCTTGAGATCATCAATATGAGAAGAAAATAGTAGTTATAGTATTCATGGGTTTAAAGGTTGCAAATGTGAAAGATAGATAAACAATATGGAAATGGGTATGAACGAAGGATAAGAAATAGATTTGAAATATAAGAAGTGTGATTTTAACTAAAGGAGATGTGCAACATGAGAAAAGTGTAATCTAGAATAAATTCTTACAGTGATAAACTAAATGATGAATAATCTATTCTTACCTTGGATGTTTCAAAGTTAGGTATGTTGATTCTAGATGATCAGAATGAGAAGGATAAGTAAGAAGAAGTTGTAATGCATAAGAAGAGAAATCAGAGAAAACAAATTGTCTTTCAACAATATATGAATTTTTTTTAAGAAGTATAGTTTGTTGAAGGCATATCAAGGGATGAAAAATTGTTTTACATATGACTTCAATTATAAATGTGCAAGAAATATACTAGATTGGAATGAGTTTTATGGTTTCAATCATTAATATCATTAGTCTGACTCAATTTTATACAATTACTGTTACTTCTAATCTTACAGTTTATGAGTGATTTTCTATTAGAGTGGCAAAATAGTGAAATTCAAAATAGAAAGGTGAGCTATCTTTATTAATTGTGATGAGATGTAGAAAAGTAAGTACATATTTAAGTGTTTGAATTAAGATAGTGTGATCATATTTCCAGTACCAAGGTAACATTTCAACAATATATGGCAAGATAAAAATATAGTTGTTTATCTATCTCTTTCCTATTAATGATTGTGATAAAAAAATCTATCATTGAGATGGCTTGCTTAAAATCTGTTGTAATTAGAAGAGAAACAAATGAATCAATGTTGAAAATAACATTCTAATATGAAATACAAGAGTATAGTGACATATAAGATTTTATAAGTTTAAAAGAAATATTCAATATACTTTGTTTGTGTATTTATGTTTTGGGGACGAAACGTTTTAATGGGTTAAGAATTATTATGACCGTATTTGTGCTTAATTGGTAAATTAGGGTTTACCTGAATGATTACATGCTTGATTGGATTGAACATCATTTATACTTGATTCATGATAGTAGCTCAATTTTTGTGTTTCAAACCTAATAATAAACTCTAATTATGGTTTTAATTTGAAGAATTAGGGTTTGAGAAATGTAAACCCACATCGGCAAAAATTAGGGTTTTGATAGTACATGAATATGGAATTTGATCATGATAGTTGTGTGGTAAATGATTTTTAAAATTTTCTACGATTTTTATTTAATTTAATTTTTTATATGATATGTGTAACTCAATCATGCATGTTGTATAAAAATTTCAGAATATTTGGATGTTGTTTGAATGTGTTTCTCAATCGAACTATACTTTGATTGAAATGCTGACAGAGTGCTGCTCAATAGTGTAGTGTTTGAATTTTAATTATTTATTGGTAACTCTAAATGATCTGAAATTTATGCTAGAACTCTAAAATTACATTTTATACATCATGCTCAACTTTTATAATTTTTCGAGGATGTTGACCTCTAAAATAAATGAATTATAGTAACTTTTTTATAAAAAAAATATACTTAAATAAGACAAAGTATAGTGAGGGGTTAATGTGTAAATTATCCAAGCACCTCAATTTCTCTATATGAGCAATCTAGCAGCCAAGGAGCTCTTGTATTTCGTAATCCATTCTAGAGAAATGAAATTATAGACAGAGGAGAGTTATGGTTTTGAGAGGAGAAAGTGGTGGAGATGCTGACGTTGGGTTTCTCTATCCGAGATATGATGAAATCAAGTAAGTTTAGCTTCTTTGCATAGCCTTTCATGGTGAATCTTCTCTCACTTGTAAAGATTCTATTCCTCCTTTGATTTGATTCGAAATGGTATCAAATCTTCCCCTTTTCTCACTCTTTCTTCATAATCCCTCATTTCTAGGGTTTCCATGTTGAAAGCAAGAAGAAACCAGTGATTTGCTAGGGTTTTGATATGAGTTTGAAATTTTCAGAGATGGGCTGCATTTTAAAGGTGTTTTCACACCTTAGGGAAAGTTGGTACTTCCTTTAAATAGTATATTGCACAAAAATGAGTTAAATCATCAATAATTTTTCAATTTCTTAGTATGCGAGTACAAACCCTAAATGATCGTTTTGATCTTGCTTTTCCAAGTTGATATGAAATGGATTATTTATCTGTTGTGATGAATTTCAGATGATGAAATCATATTATAAATGGGTACAATCCATCTAAATGATAATTCCTAAAGTATTTGCATAGGTTATAAGAGTAAACCAAAATTTAGGATTTTCGGCTAGGACTGAAATTGTTGTATAATTGAATAAAGAAGTTTGCCTAGTTGAATCTCATTGGTTATGAATTATTATTTTATTTGTATGTGTATTACATATATGTTAGATAAGATCCTCATTGGTTATGAATGATTGTTTTATTTGTATGCATATTACATATATGTCAGATAAGATCTTAGATTTCATTTGATGATATCAATTGTTGTTTGATATATCAATATGACAGGTGAAACCCTAAATGAATGGAAAGTTGGAGGTTTGCAAATAGACATCATGATTCAATTTTATTCTTGGTGTATGATGTTTTAGTAAATTGCATGGAAACCCTAGTTCAGTTCATTATTGGGTTTCATATACACACACACATAGATATATATATATATATATATATATATATATATATATACATATATATATATATATATATATCGATTATATGTGAAATATTGAGATCAATCTTTATTGAATGATGTTAATATGTATTAAATCCTTATGCAAGTCATGTGATAAGTGAATGCGTTAAATGAAACCTTAAGGATAGGGTGTTCAGTGAATCACATATTTTGATATGAATGTTTCTTAGTATGAGATGTGGTTATTCTTAACAATTTATTTGTGGTATATGTTATCAGATGGTTTACAAAATGCATGATTACAAAGTTAAACTAAGATATGTTGTTGTGATGATTGAATTGTGAATTTAAGGAGTGAATTAGACATTTCGATACCCTAAACACTATAGAATCCTCATTGGATGAGGCATGCGTTGTTGGGAGGAAACAATTTCCCAATTGGAGGTAGTCCAGATCGAGGTAAGATGGAGCGCACCAGTAGGGTGTGGGGGTCTTCACCAGTAGGGCAGACTCCTTACAGTGGTGTGGTACCCAACACCAACTAGGGATGCCGATTGTACCCGTGTTACGTGTTGTAGTGATCAATGGTCAGTATGTCCACTGATGCACAATAAAGATGAGGGCTTTGACTCACCACTTGAGTACCCAAGTTGAGAGGTGGACTCTTAGATATTTGGTTGCTCCCATTAGTCGTCGAGAGGCAGACGTTCCAAGGCCCGCTGCAGACAGGATCTTACTTGATAGATAGGCTTAGGATTTCGGGCATGCTTCTAATCCTTATATAGTGAGATCATAGCTTGCTATGATTCTTTCACATGTTGTGGTAGACCTCATGTGGATTCAAGGAATAGTAAGAGGAATGAGAGGTTAATCAAGTGTGTGCAGTTATTCAATTATTCTTTGTATATTTATAAATTATTAGTTATCTTTATGATCAATAAAGCATTTCCATACATTGATTCACTCTTGTATATATCTAGAGTATCCTGCCATATTTATGTTTGTGAATGATTAGTCTCTTTAAAGAATACTTTTGTTATAATTGATATCATATGCTCAACAATATATCTATAATTATATAAGTGATTTAAATTGTTTCTATGAAGTACTCATTCACTGAGCGAGTAGGCTCACCCCTCTACTCACAATTGTTAGGGAAACCATGTGGACTTAAAGAAGGCCAATGCATCAGAGTAGGTTTGCTACATGAGTTAAGTATGAGATTAGTTAAGTTCAATCAGTCATTATCACACTAGGTCCTTATATAGATGTGAGAGAGTTGTAAATGATGTTGTGTATCTTTGTTTCCTTTATAAGAGAGAATCTATCTTATTATCTTGTCGTATGTACATGGAAGCATGATGAACAAAATGAATGTATGGATGTGTATCATTAATGTTGAGATCATATTAGAATAATCCAAGTTTAAATCTCTTATAAAGATTGTTTATGTGATTGAATGTGAGAAAACAAAGAGTTTGAAATAAAAGAAAAAGTTGGGAGTGAACTTCGTATTAAGTATAATACTCAAACTTATTCCCTAATCTCTTGATTAGTGGTAATAGTGGGATGTGGGTGTACCCTCTTGGTATCATAGCTTAGGCTGAGTTGTCAAGGACCATTCAGATAGAAAGTCAGAGTTATAAGTGCGGCAGATAGGAGGTGATGTGTCTATAGCTCTGGGAGGACTGAGAAGATACCCTGGCCCAGTATCTAAATACTTAGGTTGACCAGTATTCAGCTACTCTGTCTATTCTTCTTTGGATGCCCTGGCCATGTATGCAGAGGAAGGATGGGCTAGAGAGAAACCCTATAAATATTGGGGTTAGGAGACTGGAAAATAATGAAGGAGTAAGAGCTTAAAGATAGAATGTGATACAACTCTTGCTTTGTATTGCGTCTTTGATTAGAGATCAATAGAAATGCTCTTATATATATGAATTCAGATTATTAGTTTGTAGAATATATGGTTCTTTTAGATTGTTGTGTATCATGAGGTTGATTCTGTTGTACTTTTTATTAAATAGACTAGAAGTTATGTTTAAATGTGTTTACCCTGAGTGGATGATCTTTTTATATGTTTGAGATACATAGGAGTAAGTTAATCCTAGGTATCTCTTAGCTTCAGGACTACAAGTTCTTCCTGGTCCAGATGGTAGGATGCATTATTGGGATCTAATGACTCCTATTAGTTAATCTAATAAGAAAAATTAAAATATGGAGAGGTAAACTTAGAATGTAATGAATATGTAATAATTTTAACATGTTGAAATATAAGAGAAAGTCTGGAATAACTAAGAATCAATTGGAACTGATATCTAAGATCCAACTTTGGGGCCTTAGATAAGAAACTCTAAATTGGGAAAGAAGGAAGAGGGATTTAGATACAAGACATACATAAGTATGTAACATACAAAATGAAGAAGAAAGGATGGATAAAGAGAATTGAACTATATATCTAATTGTGGCACTTTATCTAGTCCAAAATAAAGGAAGTATAAGAGAAAACTACATGGAAGGCCAAGATATAAAGAATCAATTAGAATGCATGGATCATATAATCGAGTAAAATGTACTTCTGTACTATACAAACAAAAGAAAAATAGGACAAAAGATTTAAGTATGCAATAAGTATATAGAAGTGAAGTTTAGAAGAATAAAAGTGAAGAGAACTAGACAAACATCTAAATTATAAGACTAGGTTAAGAAACTAAGATGAAAAAAAAGGAAGGACGGAAATGATGCGTTTGATTTCGAAAGAAGGGTTACATGATATCACATGAAGCATGGAATGTGTACTTTTATCATAAAGTTTAATATATTCATCCTTACTAGCTTTTGATTTAAACTTTCTATTTAGTAGCAACCTAGTTGACATCAAGTGTGTTCAATTAGGTTCCTAGTGATGAAATGGAACTAGTTATTAAAAGAAGAAAAAAGGTGTGACTAAATAAATGAACTAACTCATATAAAGGTAAAATATATTTAGAATATAAAGGCTTGAGTGAAAAGGAAACAATGGTTAACCCTTGCATGAGTTGTTTAATTCGAAATGAAGGACATGTAATGTATTATGCATAAGATGAAGCTAGTAGGATAAATATTGATTTTGAATTTCAACTATATAAAAGTAAAAGGATAATAATAAAGTTTGTAGGGCATGGAATATGGAATAATACACAAGAGTGAGAAATATGATCATATGAGATAAGTAAAAGTAAATAGTGACATAGGGAAGAGTAGAAAACAAGTATCCAAAGATAGAAAATTAAGAAGGTGCTGAAACATGAGGGAGTAATAAAGATGATAAAAGAGAGAGATTGTGAGATGTGACGAAATGCAAAATAGTCTAGTCTCCTTGATGATCACTAATACAAGAATTGTGTTAAGTGAATACTTGAAGATTATAATTCTATGTCTCAAGGGAACCTTCTCTTTTATATCCTCCTTAGTGAGTGTAACATGGGATGAAGGTGAATGTAACATGGGATGAAGTGATATGGAAATAAATCATAAACGATAAACAACCATCATGAGAGACACAACTACTGAATATATTAATGACACATAATATGATGATAAAACCCTAGAAGGGTAGATCAAGAAAGTAATCTATCAAAATGGTCAAGTAAGAGAAAGAAAATTCAAGTCGTAAAGACAAGGTAGACTTTAGTAAACCTCAAGAGAGCTAAGGTTTGCATATCGAAATATGGGAGTAAAATCATGTCACAATAACATCATGTTATTGATAAGGATCAAACACTAGATAGTTTAGGGTCATAAAAGTTAAAGGGATGTCTATAGTGATTTGATCTTGAGAATGAACATCTCTATAAAATAAAAACTCTTGAGATCATCAATATGAGAAGAAAATAACAGTCATAGTATTCATTGGTTTAAAGGTTGCAAATGTGAAAGATAGATAAACAATATTGAAATGAGTATGAATGAAGGATAAGAAATAGATTTGAAATATAAGAAGTGTGATTTGAACCAAAGGAGAAGTGCAACATGAGAAAAGTGTAATCTAAAATAACTTCTTGCAATGATAAAAAGAATGATGAATAATCTATTCTTACCTTGAATGTTTCAATGTTGGGGGTGTTTATTCTAGATGATCAGAATGAGAAGGATAAGTAAGAAGAAGTTGTAATGCATAAGAAGAGAAATCAGAGAAAACAAATGGCTTTTAGCGATATGTGAATTTGTTTTAGAGAAGTATAGTTTGTTGAAGGCATATCAAGGGATGAAAATTTGTTTTACATATGACTTCAATTATAAATGTGTGAGAAATATACTAGATTGTAATGAGTTTTATGGTTTAAATCATTAATATTAGTAGTTCAACTCAGTATTATACAATTATTGTTACTTCTAATATTGTATTTTATGAGTGCATTTCTATTAGAGTGGAAAAATAGTGAAATTCAAAATAGAATGGTGAACTGTCTTTAATAACTCTGATGTAATGCAAAAAAATAAGTACAGATTGAAGTGCATGAATTAAGATAGTGGGATCAGACTACCAAAACCGAGGTAACATTTCAACATGATACGGCAAGACAAAAAAAATTGTTGTTTATCTATCTCTTTCCTATTAATGATTGTGAAAAAAAAATCTATCATTCAGAAGGCTTGCTTTAAATATGTTGTAATTAGAACAGAAACATATGACTCAATGTTGAAAATAACATTCTAATATGAAATACAAGAGTATAGTGACATATAGGATTTTAGAAGTTTAAAAGGAACTTTCAATATACTTTGTTTGTGTATTTAAGTTTTGGGGACAAAATGTTTTAAGGGGATGAGAATTGTTATGACCACATTTGTGCTTAGTTGGTAAATTAGGGTTTACATGAATGATTACATGCTTGATTATATTGAACATCATTTAGACTTGATTCATGATAGCTCAGTTTTTGTGTTAGAAAACTAATAATAAACTCTAATTATGGTTTTAGTTTGAAGAATTAGGGTTTGAGAAATATAAACCATAACCAGCAAAAATTAGGGTTTTGATAGTACATGAATATGGAATTTGATCATGATAGCAGTGTAGTAAATGATTTTTAATATTTTCTAAATATTTTTATTTAATTGAATTTTGTATATGATATGTATAACTCAATCATGCATGTTGGGGAAATTTCAAAATATTTGGATTTTCTTTGAATGTGTTTCCCTGTCGAACTATACTTCGATCGAAATGGTGACATAGTGTTGTTTAGCAGTGTAGTGTTTGATTTTTAATTATTTATTGGTAACTCTTAATGATATAAAATTTATTATGAAGCTCGGAAATTACATTTTAGACATCATGATAAATTTTTATAATTTTTGAGGATATTTGACCTCAGAAAGAAACAAATTTCTATAACCTTTTTATAAAAGAAAAATATTCTGAAATAAGAAAAAGTATAGTGAGGGTTTAATATGTAAATTACTCAAGAACCTCAATTGCTCTATATGAGTCAGTTAGCGCCCAAGGATCTCTTATATTTTATGATCCATTCTAGAGAAACGAAATTCTAGCGAGAGAGGAGAGCTAGGGTTTTGAGAGGAGAAAGTGGTGGAGATACCGACCTAGGGTTTCTCTATCCGAGATATGATGAAATCAAGTAAGTTTAGCTTATTTACATAGCCTTTCATTGTGAATCTTCTCTCACATGTAAATATTCTATCACTCCTTTGATTGATTAGAAATGGTATCAAATCTTCCCCTTTTCTCACTCTTTCTTCATAATCCCTCATTTGTAGGATTTCTGGGTTGAAAGGAAGAAGAAATCATTGATTTGCCTGGGTTTTGATATGAGTTTGAGATTTTTAGAGATGGGATTCATTTTAAATGTGTTTTCACACCTTAGGGTGAGTGGGTACTTCCTTTAAATAGTATATTGCACAAAAATGAGTTAAATCATCAATAAATTTCAATTGCTTAGTATGCAAGTACAAAAACAAAATGATCTTTTTGATCTAGCTTTTGCAAGTTGATATGAAATGGATTATTTACCTATTGTGAATCTTCTCTTTCAATTCACCACTCAATAATCACATCAACATATCTTAGTTTAGCTTTGTAAACCATTCATTTTGTAAGCCATCTGATAACATTTACTACAACTAAACTATTAAGCATAACCACATCTCATACTGAGAAACATTAATATTAATTATTAGTTCTCTAATGAGAGGTTAATCATGTGTGTGTAGTTATTCAATTATTCTATGTAAGATTCTAAATTATTAGTTCTCTTTATGACCAATAAAGGATTTTCATATATTGATTCACTCTTGTATATTTCTAGAGTACCCTGTCATATTTATGTTTGCGATTGATTAGTCTCTTTAAAGCTTACTACTATTATAATTGATACTAGTTTCTCAACAACATAAATGTAATTATTTAAGTGCTTTAAACTATTTCTATGAAGTACTCTTTCACTGAGAGAGTAGGCTCACTCCTCTACTCACAATTTTTAGGGAAACCACGTGGTCCTGAAGAAGGTCAATGCATCAGAGTAGATCTGCCACATAAGTTAAGTATGAGATTAATTAAGTTCAGTTGATCCCTGTCTCTCTAGGTCCTTGCATAGATGTGAGAGAGTTGTAAATGATGTTGTGTATCTTTGTTTCCTTTATAAGAGAGAATGGATCTGATTATCATGTTGTATGTACATGGAAGTGTGAGGAACAAAATGAATGTATGGATGTGTATCATTAATGTTGAGATCATAATAGAATAATTCAAATTTAATTCTCTTTTAAAGTTTGTTGTGTGATGGAATGCGAGAAAACAAAGAGTTTTAAATAATAGAAAAAGTTGGGAGTGAGCTTTCTATTAAGTATAATCCTCAAACTTATGCCCTAATCTCATGATTAGTGGTAATCATGGGATGTGAGATTAACACTATCTCTGCCATTCGCTCCACAGAATGCCTTGCAGTCGAGCACCATGAGCCAGCCATCTGCACCTGTGTGGTGGTGCAACATGATGGATCATCATCGACGGGGCTTGGGGTGGGAGGACAGACGACCAAAATAGCTGGAAAACTCACCGTTGGGGTTGGTGGGAGTCCAACAAACTCATAGACATTGTTGGATTCTCCCAAGAAGAGATGGAAACGAGATGCCTGAAAGGGCCTTGCGATGACACCGACCAAAGAAGGGGGAAGAAGCATGTGGCTGGTGGGTACTAGGGTTAGAAAAATCAAAAGGAAGGAAAGTGAAACAAATTGGCGGAGAAGCAATATAAGGGTAGGATGGGTTGATTAGGGCAAGGAAGGCACAAAAGGGGCCTTGGGTTGGCACCATGGAGGGGTAGGTAGGTGGCCGCCGTTTCAAGATGCACCGGTGTAGGTATGGATATGGGAGAGATAATCTCGATCGTTGAGTGAGGGCCTCAATCCGCAGCTAAGTCATTGAAAGGCTTACATTTAGAGATCCAAAAACTAAAAGACTTGGTTGGTCCAAAAAGGTGTGTGCAAATTGCTGGCTATATGGGAGGGGGTATATGGGCCATGAACCAAACTTAGGCATGTATTCTTCCTCCCAACTCCAAATTCAGTGAAACAAGATGCATTAAACCTGTGAGCGAGAGCTCTATAACACGAGCACAAGAACAAGGTTATCTATATTAAAAAATACAATCAAAATGAAAGGAAATGAAGAGATGAGTGCTATGTTTTAAAACTAAATTGGAGTCAAGATGAGGGTCATTGAGGTATCAATTGCACTCAAAAGTTATCGATTACACATAATATCATATTCAAACATGAAATTGGAGGTGAGGACAAGAGAGAGGTCAACATTAGAAGTCATATTGAAAGTTTGAAGTTCCAGGTTATCACATCCTCCCCACCTTAAAAGAAATTTTGTCCCTTAAATTAAATCATGTCATCAGTCAAGATTGACCTTTCACATTCCATATAAAAATCAACTTGCAATTCCTTTATCATCAACATTATTGGGCAAGTGAGCATCATAGTCAAAACATAGTCACATGGATCATCTAATTAGGGAGATTATTACATAAATCACAAACATGGAAAGATCACATATTAGGGCAAACTAATAGAGTTTAGAATGTAAGGTATGACTTTCATTGCCAACATTTAGGGTTCTAGATTCTACATTGTCCTAGGTGGGGTCCATGATAGAGATTTCATATTCCAAATATTAAAATCCAACATTGTATTTCAACATCATGATTTCATGCTTAAAATAAATGGAAGGTCCCACCCTAGTCGACATGGAGCTCACCCTTACATCATAAATAGAGAGAATCGATATAGTCAAAATTTCAAACTTTATAGATTTGGGAACAAGGAAGTCATTGATCATATATTGAGGGTGATCTAAAGATCCAAATAGGGTGGTAATAGGAGTCAAATCAAAACCAAGATCAATAATCATGAGTCAAGATTTCATACGTCAATATTGATAGTCAAGTTTGGACATTAAGGTCATAGGTCCAAACATTTTGAAGCTAGGGTTTAGATTCCTATTTAGACCTTAGGGTGATCATTCATCCATATACCACAATCGAGCAACAATCGAGCAACATTTCGACCATTTTTCAACATTTTGTGGCATCAATATCGAGTTTGTTTTCATGGTGTTCAAGGTTGTTGAATAATCAAGACTTAGGTCCTTTTAGGAACCTAACCACTAACTATAGTCAACATCGCCATATTTTAATATCATCGTTAAATCAAGATTCAAGATTGAGTATCAACATTGCCATGGATATGACCTATTAGAGACTTAGGTCAAGATATCAAAATTGTCGGGAAGGGGTTACCTTCTCAGACTCCAAATACTCCACTAGGTGAAGATTTAGAGGTAATAAAAATAGAGATGTGACCTAGATTAGGGGAGTGATAACTCAACTACCCCTTGATCTAGCATAGTAGTCCATATTAATAAAGATTCATTGAGCATATCCAAGTAGGGCGAGTATCAACTATTACTCACGAGATCACGAGTCCAACATCAATATCATAGTAGAGAAATCATATTTCAAGATTCTACAAGGTCAAAGTTATAAGAGGGAAACCATATCCAACACTTTGCAAGATCAAATCCAGAATTGTGTTCCCTTAATTTCATGATCTAGGTAAGGGTATATTTTGGAAATCGAGAAGTCAAATTGAGCAGTGCAAGAGTTAGAGCAAAATTTGGTAAGAGTGAGATTCATGTCTATCATATAGTTTGAAATAGAGATTACTAAGAGGATTAGTAATTGATCGGGAAGATGCATATTGCATCAAAGACTTTCATCATGATTTTGAGACTCCGAGAGCTTATTAATCCCATGAAATGATCATGGTAAATATAAAGTAGTGAGAAAAAGTTTTCTTAACTATTTTTTAGGTTTGATCAACAATAGGGAAACATGGGCTTAATTAATAGGGACCTCATCAAACATGAGGTGTAAAACATGAGTTCCACCTTATTTCACCTTATCTAGAATTTGACTCAAACATAGAAAGCACTTATAAGTCTTGTAGCATTAAATTTTCATAAACTTTGTTCACGAGTACATCACTTTCAAGAGTAATATCATTCATCAAATAAGGTTTTCAAATTTATGGTAAGATCATGGCCTTATCATCTTAATCATCTTCCATCATTTTGACTGAATTTTAGTTTTACCCAAGCATAAGCTACCCATAATTGAGAGATCATGTGGTTAATAGTCATGAGAGAAGAACCACACAAGGAGATAAGAAAACTAACTAGTCATCATCTACATGGGTGGCTTAGGTGGTCCTGAAAGAAGAGACGAAATCCTAGAAGACTTTCTAAACTTTAAGGAAAGAATTTTAGTCCTCCCTAGGTTCTTAAGATATGTTATGCCTTAAACACATATAGAGGCTTGTGTGTATAGCTCTGATACCATTTATAACGGATCCATTTATTACCGTAAGTCCACACTCCTAATGGCTACACATCCAAAGGCGAGTGGCCCCTGGGTGTTCGTCCCTAGAATGAATTACAAATAATTCACAAAGGCAATATACCCATTTCTATTTCAAGTATACCCATTGGTGTTTCATTTGATTCTAGAGTGCAATGAATCTTTCGCAACTAAAAAAATGATAAATAAAACATATTAATGCTAGAGCATTAAGTATGCTATGAAATGAATGTAAATAGATTAAGAGTACTATAAAAGTTGCTTGGATAGGATCATCATATAAGAAAGAAGTAGAAACAAAGCGAGAACACTCAACGATATTGTTTTATACAAGGCATGTTGTAAGTGTATTTCCATTATACTCAACAACATATTATGGCCATTGACCAACTTCCCATTGGAAGGGTCCTTAAGGGTGCTCAATATTAGCCAACCCTTTTATCGAAATGATCTTCCTTATGTTGACATATCAAGTAAGACACCCAACCTCATGCCCTTACCCCGAGAATACATGTAGCTACACTAGGTTTGTATAATGGACAAGTTCAATTATGTTTAGGGTCTATTCAACATATTTCAAGCAAAACAAACATGCTAATCCTAGGGAACAAGTAGATCAAAGAAGTATTTATCTAGCCAAGCATTCATACAAGCTTACATATAAATAAGCCAATAACATAGTTGGGTTAATAAGGAAATGTACCCAGAGTAGAGGACAAGATTAACAACTTGATTTAGAAAACCCTTAAATAGAAAGCTCAACTAGATCATGGTAATAGAGTCATCATAGATATCCTGACATTTCAAGAGAGTATATATTTGGATTAATATCACCTAGATTATGGGTCATTAATCATAATTATGGTGGATGGATGTGTTCCTTAGATCTAGGTATCATATCATTAGTCATTGATTTTAAAATCTTGACTAGGTCATGCATAGGCATTATCAAGCAACTTAGCATGTCATGGGTTCATCTACAACCTAGGATGACACATCACAACTAAGATAGGGATCATATATAATACTAGGGTTTCATGATCTTAGATGGAGAAATACCAAGATTTGCGTAATATTATCTACCATAAGCATCAACATTGGCATAACTAGTCAGGTTGAGTTAAAAATCATGTAAGTTTTTCATCATTGGAGTATAGGTGGGTCTACTTTAGTTATGTTTCATAAGCATCATCAAGATACTGATTTAATTCATAAAGTATCATACATCATCACTAAAATAAGATTCATACAAGGTTGGGTATTTAGTTATTGACATGAATACTAGATCATATTTAAACTCAAGACTCGAGCATTTAGTTACATAAGTGAACAAGAACGATCTACATGCCATTTGGTATTATAAAGCATGTAAGAATACTGGTTTCGAATCCACATGATCATCTTGGACATTAAAGGCCCACATAGGACCAAGGCTTGAAATTTGACATAAATGTATCCATATAAAGCATGTTTGGAGCTTCAATGACATTATTAAGTCAAAGTAGGGTACAAGCATGAACAAGCTTCAAATCTTAGTTAAATATGCATCAATCTTTACTGATTTAGGTCAAGCAAGAGGATTTGGGGCTCATTCCACAAGGTATAGTATTAAGGAAGTAGTCTTAAACATTAAAGGCCCATTTTAAGTCATTCATGAAACATTACATCATTTAAGGGTGCAATGATTGATAAAGCTCAAATCATGATATATGAGGTCATTAATGTTATTAATATTAAAGCTAACATCAAAGTTTGGGGCATCAAGGGTCAAGATCATGAATTCCAAAGCATAAGCCATCATAAAAGACATCAGAAGCATATATTTTGAGATATCATTAGAAGTGAGAGAATAATTAGGACCTAAAACTTAGTTCATTGGGTAGATTTGATTTTCTAGGTCAATATTCATATATAACATGTCCAAAAAGGCCCAAGGGATCATTAATATCATTTTTGTTAGAAAATATACCTCAATTGGCAGTTTTGGATCATTGAATGATGATCCAAAGGCTGTGGAGAGGCCATGAGTTTCCCTGGCAAGGCACTATTGGGCTTGGGCTCGTGGCTACTGGTTCATGCATTTGGTCCATTTTTCTTTGTCCCTGACGACTCCTAGACGTGATTGGTCACCGCCACATGGATGACTAGCAATCCAAAGTCTCCGCCTATCTCTTCCAACTACTCCACAAAATTCCTAGTTCTCCAGCACCGTGTGCCAACCATCTACTCATGTGTGGCAGTGTAGTGTGAAGTAGCTTCACCGGCGGGGCTCGGGGTGGGAGGACTAGTGGCCAAAAGAGGTGGAAAACTTGCCACTTGGGCTGATGGTAGTCTGATGGACTCATAGCCATTGATGGATTCGCCCATGAATAGATGGAAATGAGACACCCAAAAGGGCCCTTGCAGTGGCATAGGTTAAAAGAGGGTTAGAAAAAACCAAAGGAAAAACATGAAATGAGTTGGTATAGGATCTTTATCGTAGTAGTATGGGTTGATTAGGGAAAGGAAGGAGCAAAAAGGGGCCTTGGGTTGGCACCATGGAGGGGTGGGTAGGTGGCCTCCAGCGCGACATGCATTGGTGTAGGTACGGAGGTGGAAGAGATAATCTCGACCATTGAGTGAGGGCCTCAGTCCGCAACTAGGTCATCTAAAGGCTTACATTTAGCGATCCAAAAACTTGATTGGTCCAGAAAAGGGTGCATGGATTTCTGGCTAAAGGGGAGGGGGTATATGGTCTGTAAACCAAACATAGGCCCAATTTGGCTTATAAATCGAATAAAAAGGGTTAAAACAAGGTTAAATCAAGAAAAAATTCAAACATGCATATCTCCTTCCTCCTAGCTTCAAATTGATTGAAACAAGATGCATTGAAACCGTCAATAGGAGCTATATAACATGAGCACAACAAAAACACATATAATATTTAAAAAAACAATCAAAATGAAAGGAAAGGAAGAGATGAGTGTTATGTTTTAAAACTAAATTGGAGTCAATTTAAGGGTCATTGAGGTATAAATTGCACATAAAAGTTATCAAATACACATTACATCATATTCAAACATGAAATTGGAGGTGAGGATAAGAGAGAGATCAACATTAGAAGTCATATTCAATGTTTGAAGTTCCAGGTTATCTCAATCACCTTTGCACACTAGAACCTAGAAAAGATCCTGAATTAGACCTGAGAACAATGTGAGATGGAGTTTGCTAAAGTAAAAGTGCACAAAATGATACAATGTTAAAGTAATAAACATACCATAGCTAAATTCATATTCTCTAGTTCACCCGCCCACATTTCATACCTCACCCTACTGCTAGAACCGATATAATAGAGATATGAAGGGAGAGAAGAAAGTAAATATCCCTTTGGAGTGCCCTACAGTGGTAGATCTATGCAGTAGAAAGTGCTCATAGACCCACACCCACAAACAAAATGTTAGAGAAAATAATCTACCATAGATATTTCAAAAAAGAAAATACAAACAACAGAAAGAAAAAGCATACCAGAGTCAAGCCTATGAATCATCCATAATATTTTGTAGCGCAGACCATCTCCAATTTAAATTTGTCCATAACATACCACCAAAGTGTGTTAGCAATTGGGCATACACACCACCAATCCAATCAAACAAGAAAACCCCATCCAAATCCAGAAGAAAGGAGAACCAGCCGATGTCTCCTATATTACTTGTGATGTTGCTAAACAAGCAAAAAATGATCAAGAAAAATTGGAACACCCTGACCCTTAGGGCGACATACAAAGGATCACAGGCACCACCGAACTCACCCTTGAGAAAAAAGGTGGCCTCAAGAAAGTGAACATGACCTTATATCTAGAGTCCTTCTCAATGTTTTCAGGTCTCACTCATAGAATTCCAACTAGGGGTAACAATCATGCTCCTATCATTCAGACAGAGTACTGATATCATCCCACAAAACCCTAACGTAGTAATCCCAACAAACTCACTCAGAGTGATAGGTAGTTTGCCAAATGAAAATTGGAATGTACTAGTCTCCAAACAAAAATGCTCAATAAGAGGAAGGAGATAGGGTCTATCTATGATCCCGCACCGATTATTGCTACCAAAACTGGTCTGCTCAAGCTGCTTCACCTCCTTAGTAACCAAACTATCATACAACAATTGAGTCCACCAATATACGTTAGACAGTCCAGGACCAAAACTAGGGAAGAGTAAGAAGACTAGGTGAAAACCATTTTACATGAAAAAAAATCCCGATTAAAGCTCAAATAAGTAGAAAGAAAATGGCATGGATCAACGTATCCATGTTATACCTCATCACCTGCTCAACAATCTTGGTGATGCAAATTCATCAACAACATTATTGGATATTTGATGAATATCTGGACTAGTAAAGGCTCCCCTATGATCCTTCTCACAACACCATGATGCATGATCAAAGAAAAACTTCCATCAGAGTGTGTAGAAATCATATATGAATTCTACCAAGGAGGTTATTGTACATACTATGGGTATGCCTCATTTCCTCTGCCATCACTCACATCATTCTCATCTAAAATGGGATCCTCATCATTCCAGACATGATCTATCCTACACAAGGACAACAATGTCTCAAGATTTCCACGTGACCAAACAAACAAAGGACAACTGAGAAAACAACAAAATGACAAAATTATTCAGATCATAAATAAGAACGTGCTTCCATGTCAACTTCAACCTCCAAATTTTTAAGAATGCCATGAAATCAAAAATCAAATTCGACCATTGGGGGGTAAAATAGCCAAACTAAAGTGTAAAAATGAACGACATACCTTCCCTAAAAAATGTAGCTAAAATCCTCATGAAATGCTGCTTAAATAGGTGGTCTAGAAGCATTGGTGCTGCTCGGATGGCACATCTTCCCTTGCCACTGAACTTGATTGGTAGAACATTGTGATCTATAGGGTCAGAGGTAGAAGATTGACATGATCTGTTGGACTTCTTGTTTCTTCCTCATCATGATCTCCACTCTCTCGACTCTCCTCTACTCCTTACACAAGCGCTACTTGTTGAGTAGGGAAGATATGAGAAGGGTGATCAACCCTCATCCCATTTCCCCTCTTTTTAAAGACCAAAAACATCTTCATAAATAACAAAAAAGTCCCTAGATTTTTAGAAGAATCTACAAAACCTTACAAAATTACAAGAAATCATAAAAAAAAGTTACAAAGAAATAAAAAATGCAAATGAAATTTGTACAAATATAAAAATGTCAAAATTTGACTCAAAAAGATGAAGCTCCAATTTTTCAAAGAAAAATAACTAGCAAATAAAGACATGATCACCATGGTTCTAGACAACAACCTAAAGCTAGACCAATCTTAAACTTCATCTTTCTATCTCTTTTGGGTCCTAGACCAAAATCTTAAACTTGACCACAAGCCATGTACTAAACATGCAACTCACCTCTTATTGTTAGGGGAACACCCTTTTCAAGGTCATATACCACGACCTTAAACTAATTCAACTCCATCTTCCAATCTTTTTGGGGTCTCAAATTGAGACCTAAAACTTAGCCATATCGAAAATTTATATTTCATATATACATAGGATCCTAGGTTATGACCTTAAACTAGACCATCTGACTCTTTATTTCTAAATCTTTACAAGGTCCCTACTCACAACCCATGACAAAAATCAAGATTGCCTTTCAATACAAACCTCTTTTTACAATCTTGAATCACGAACAAAGTCATCAACATCACTTTCACACACATCCTTTGACAATCTCAGAACATGCGTCAAAGATGAATAGAATTCCCAACCTTGCAGTTTCATGACCCTGAGTTATGGCTCAAATCTATAACTTCTACAATTGAGAACTAGAAAGTCAAAGATTATCTCTTGTTGATGCTCTAGAGGATAAACACAAACCATAGGGGAACAAGTTGTAGAGACCACCTTTTGATGTATAATGGCCTAAACATCCAAACTAAGCTCAATCATAAACACCTCAAATAATGCATGGTTAACCTACACAATCACTGACAAAAAGTTCACCTTTAATTTAAAGCTTTTCTAATACTTGATTGCCTATCTCATCGGTCTACGCTCTATCATTATAGGAAAAATCCTCAAATTGTTCCTTTTAAGAGTACTAGTACTAACTCTAAATTATCCCAATCAAAGGAAGAAATAATAACTAAAGTTGCGTAGAAACATGGTTGATTTTTTTTTCAAGGATCTATTTATGGACAGAGCAGTGCCACTATTTTTGAGTGATCATATACTCTTGATCTTATCATCATTTGACAAAGTAGAACATGCATTCATTGTTTCAAATCCATTTTATATTAACCCATGAGTTAGTGGGAGAATCATAATGAACTAGTTTATGAACTAAAGTAATGATGCGAGTCACTTTTGTTTCTAAAAAACCTCTTAAATCTCATGAAAACTCCATGGGAATAAATGATTGGCCACATATAGGAAAATGCCTATGTCAGAGGCTGCCCTTACTCTAGAGAAATCATTTATTCCCAATTTTTCCCTTACTAATTCGTACTTATAAGGAAAATACATCACACTCGTTGTTCACCCTTCATAAGGTTTGACAAACATCAAAGGACGAAAAATCACTGACGATTCCTTATTAGCTGCTGAGTACTTGGCGGATTTCAAAGTTCACATGACTACATCTAAGGCTTGCATAAAGGTGGACATAAGCAAATCTTATGATCATGTGAAATGGGATTATCTTTGGAAGATTATGACCAAGATGGGGTTTTCTGAGAAATGGCAACACTGCATGAAGAAATGTGTAGAGACGGGATCCTTCACAATCTTGATTAATGGCTCACCTGAGGGGATGTTCACTACCTCAAACGGCTTGCGACAAGGAGACACCCTTTCTCCCCTCCTCTTCACCATTGTTATGGAGGGCCTTACCTATCTCATCAATGATGTTGAAACTAAGGGGCTAATCAAATCATTCAACGCATAGGGTGTCAAGGTAAAATCACATCTTATCTTCATGGATGACATGCTTCTCTTCTATGTGGGGCATGCTAAGAGACTGACGGCATTCTATAAAACCCTTATCTTGTTCAGTAGAAGTGCTAGCCTTTATATTAGCACTATTAAATCACATATTTGTTCTGTCTAAATCATGCGATGCTAGAAGAGGGAGACTGAAAATAGTAGTAGGCATGGAGAAGGGTAAACTACCCACCAGATATCTGGGTATACCTATAGCAGGTGGGATTGGTATTGCTAGGGACTTCAGAATGTGTAAAGACAAAATGAGAGAAAAATAGAAGGCTGGAGTGGTTTGAACATTTCCATGGCAGGGAGGCTGGTCCTGGTTAGAGTTTTGCTTCAAAGTCTAATCAACTACTGGGCTAGCATGTGTGATATTCTCAATCCTATCATCCTCCTGTTCAGGAGCTTGATGGCTAACTTCATTTGGGGTGGTCAATGCTAATGCTATAGCATGGGATACTATCACTAGGCCTTACGATCAGGGTGGTCTCCAAATTGTTGATCATGATGAGCTCCAAAGGATTAATATGATGAAATATATTAACATATTCTTATTTCACCCGAACAACATCTGGTCGGCCTGGATGAGTTTGAGATATGGGGGTGAAGTAAGGTGAAACGAAAATCAGAAAGCTTCTAGGATCTGGCGTAATATGTGATTGCTTCACCCTAATATCTAGCACCTATACCGAGTTGATAGCACTGGTTCCTGGTCTCATTCTAACCAGCCACCATGGATCAACTCTGTTACAGGCACGGGCCCTGAGTGGACCAAGGTGGTGTGGAGTAAGCACCATTGCCCAAAGTGGAGTACCAACTTGTACAGAGAAATCAAAGGCAGACTCCCGACTAAAGACATGATGATCAAATGGGGCCTCCAGGTCAACCCAACATGTATTCTCTGCAAAGACCATGATGAAAACATGGAACATTTATTTTTCAGTTGTAGGTATACCAGAAGGTTGTGGTCTATCATGTTCTTGAGAAATGAATGGTGGGGCGTCGCTAACATCAACTTGAAGGATGCCATCAGCTGGGTTATCAACAAGTACAGGAAAGATAAAAGAATGATGGATTTCCCCAGCTTGTGTGTTGCTGCTGTGTGTTATGTTGTATGGTAGGAAAGGAATACAAGAATACACAAGAGTAAGGAACAGGATGAAAATGAACTGTTAAAGGCCATAATGACTAATCTGCAACATATGACTAAGTACAAAAATGGTCTGAATTGTAACCTCAGCACACATACGAGAACATGTTGGGATTTTTTATATGAACCCAACAATGTGTTTTAAATACCTAGTAGGGTCTCATTGAGACACCTTATTTTGTACAGTATAGCTACGCTATACAACCTTTTTTGGCAATACTATTTACCCATTTCCAAAAAAAAAAACATCCTTGAAGAGTCCAACCATTTTGGCCATCTGTCACCAAAAATGAGGTTTGTACTTCACTCAAGACTGTAGTTCTCAATCTTATCTCAAACCTTGTCTTGAGAGGTTAAAACTATTGTCATGCCATTTCTAATCACTCAGTAGATCTTCAAAAGCAATACAAATTATCTAACTAGTGATGGAGTCCACTCAACATTACACTTAATTTCCACATTTATCATTTTTACTTTTCCCATATTTTTCCACATATTTAATTCATTAATTTGCACCTACTTTCGCCCAGTTTGTGTCTTTTTGTAAAGAAACTCTCTTTTCAAATCATCTTCAATTCTTCCATAAATATGCTACTTTTTAAAAATTGTCCACTTGATTGCTCTAGAATAAAATGTCCTTTTTCCTCACATGCATTTGAATGCCTTTTTCTAAGGGATAATCTTGAATTATCTCACTCCAATTATTCCACATGTAAATCTACCATTTGTATGAATTTTCTCTGGAACATTCATGAAAGAGGCATAAAACTGGAAACAAGTTTCAACCTACCCCGTCATTGGAAATATTACATCTAGCCACCGACTGGCACATGACTGGATGAGATCATCTACCGACCATGTCGACCATCAGATCAACACAAAAAAATACCTCTCTAGAAAAAAAAATTCAGTACCCCAATCCAAAACACATACTATAAACACCCCCTACACCCAACATATTCCAGACCCTTACATAAATCCCTTTTTATTTTGTGTTGCTCGTGACCGCAAGATCCTTCCGCTGACACCTCCTGACTTGTTAGCACATGTAAATGGTAAACTCCTCTACCTGCTACACCTAATGACTATTTCTATCTGTTCTATTACCACATTTGATCTTCTAAAATTGCTTTAACTGTCCTACTACTATTACATTTACATTTGAGGAAATCAAATCTTGTTTCATTAGCCTACGTTTGCTAATCACCTCTAATCCTATGCATCAATCCTATTCACCAATGTAGGCTCTCCTTCATGGGAGGTGTCGAGGTGATTAGGACCCCAATCCACCTATAAAATTATTACTTTTAGGGAGACAACAGAAAGAACATGACTATCTCTATCCTTAAAAGTGTACCTACAAATAAAAATTGTTTTTTCATGTTTTACCTTAATTCAACCATCATGAATAACTCTATTTTCCAAAACAAGATAATGTGTTTATTTTGATTTACCAGGCGAGATGGAGAGCTATTCCTTCCCCACTCGTAATTAGATCGTCGAATCTGATCTCTAGATTTCTATTTTATTTTCTATTTATTTTCCTCAATCTAACTCAAATTTACATAATGGCTTCGATGATTTACTTTGTTTTTTCATGTTTTTCATGTAAAATGTGGTGGCGACTCCGAACACCCATATTTAGTTCTATTCAATGTTCTACTACCAACAAGAGTAGATTTTTCTCTGAATATATCTATTTATTTCCCCTTTTTAGGAAGGGTGCAATAGTAACCTTGTGAAATGGTATGGATACAACTGTCCACTTCCTTGAATGTTTCAATCTTATATCAACTCATGTTTCCATTAGTCAAAATTTTCTATTCTTCTCATCCATTTTACAATGTGGTCAAAATGCAGTAGATTATTTAAACAATGTTAAAAAAGAAAATTAAAAATCTAGAAGAGCTCGTCGGTAAATATGTGTCAATAAGAACATTGTCATGAAGGAAAATTTGTAATTACTATACATGACCTTAATAATATTGCCCCCCCCCCATATTCAACTTTTCTCAACTAAGCACTTCCTCATGATGCTACAAAGAAAACATTTTGGTATCATCATTTTCTCATCAAACCATTATCGGAAACAAATTCACACAAATCCTTAAAGTAAGTGAAACAATAGATAACAAAAAATAGAAGATAAAGGAAGGCATGTAAGAAGAAATGATGATGTTTCTGGTAATGGCAAGGAGGATAAGGCCACAAAAAAACATAATGAAACTATAGACAACAAGTAAAGAATAATTCTCAGACAACAATTTTCATTCACTTTGTAAGTACATTCCAATCTTTATTGTGTGTCTTGAAATAACTCAAACATTCCCCTTTTATGGATGGACGTGGCCAACACGATAAGTGTCCAACTATGCATACCCTAGAAGGGAAAATGTTGTTTGTATTTCTTAATGGTTTTTAGGTACACTTAAATAGAACTAAGGAAAATCAAACCAAAGAATAGTGGCTAGTGAAGTTGGATGGAAATATAGGAAGGAAAATATTCAAATATGTTAATATTGACACTTTTCTTTTCCATAAAATCAAGGCAAGAAATTTGTGTGCCACTAGAAAACCAAGAGAAAAATTATCAAATGCCACTAGAAAACTAAGAGAAAAATGATCAAAATTATGTTTAAATGAAAAATAAAAACTTAATACAAAAATTCATTTTGTGCGCAAGTCACCAAACCGCACCAAAGTCGATGAGGTTGTGTCATGGCAAGACCTATGTGGATTTATACTATCAAAGTACAATATACAAATAAGCCTAACCAACCATAAATTATCATTTTCCTATGAGGTGTACATGACCTTTGGTCTCCACTCCCACATAAGTGGATCTTTCTCACTTGAGAAACGAGCACTATGGAACTAAAAGAGGTTGAAGGATTTTAAAATACATAAATATACATAGTGGAATACATCAATCCCACACATAACTATAAAACTACACAAAATACACAAAACATAAAAATAAAAAAAGATACTATATAATTTCCTCTAGTATAGGTATCTTGTGGATTTGAACATTGCTTAACAATGGTATATATACATCTAGACTGATATGAACAACTATGCATTAAATCAAACTTTATGACTTGAACTTTGATAAACTGTGCAAACTTTATGAGGACATGATGGTAGTTTATAACAACGTGTACATTATGACCTTTGTAAGAGTCTATTTCATGAGTGATCTACTGAGTCCACGCAACTCACAAAAGTCCCCTTTTAGAGTTACACTCACATAGCAAGGATTGTCTAAAAGTTTACTATCATAGACTAGATCTTTTTCTCTCTTCCATTATGTCATTTTAACCCTACCTTACTCAAGGTTCTTGTCTTACCTTCAATTTTATAGTTGAACATGATTCAATGCATAATTGATAACCAATGAGTGCAATTGATATGTTGGTGACACTCAATTTGACTCTAATATATTTTTCACACCTAACACTATTCACCATCATTTCCATTTATGTTGAACTAATTTTTAAACACTTAAATGTCTTGTTCCCATGATCATATTTTAGAGCTCATTCTCATGATTCCAAGGCAAGTCATTTCATCTAAATTGGAGATCAGAGTAGAGAGTTATGCGCAATTGAAACATGGATCTTAAAAACCCTAAAGTACTTTCTTTGTATATGTTTTGATCCTTAGGTTGGCGATTTGGGTCCAAGACCTGATGCGACCCACTAGCAAAAAGGTTCCTCGGTCACCCTATCCTTTCCCCTAGCAGTGATCCACACTCCTCTCTTTGAACCAATCACATTGCTTTGTTTCTGGGATCATGAGTCACGACTGTTGGATTCTGGGATCATAGATTCAACCCTAATCTAACAGACAATACCTCATCTCTTAGCTCCGTACACCTTGCCAACAACCTTGGTTCTAGGCTTCACCAACCTCTCTATTCTCTCCAATCTAGTACTAGTTAACTCCACCTCTTCCTATAAAACCTCCTTGACTCATCACCACCTCTTTTCTCGGTCTTTTGTAACTCCAACGTATGTGTTCTCATTGCCCTTCTTCCTGTAGTTCTGCCACCATCTCTTTTTGGGCATTTTGGCTCTGGTAACAATCATTGCTTGCTACACCTTAACTGGGTATCTTCACGCTCGTTGTACTTGGGCGGATGGGTTTCACTTGGCCCCAAGGCTAGAACCCCGAACCCCAATCTTTCTAAGATGAGAGGAAGACCCTCGTGTTGTCGTAGGAGTAGATGACAAATGCAGGTGAGGAGTTGTGGGGGAAACGATGAGATCGAGCTGTCAGATGTCGATTCAAGGGTGTAGATGGTTTCCCTCTCTACCTTTCTCATGTGTTGTTCAACATTTGGATGAGTGGTGACGAGCGGTCACAAACTCAGTCATGAGAGTTGCAAGAGGTAGAAAACAGCTAGTAACAACAAGTAGATTGGGCCAGCATAGGGGACACATGCCCGCAAGACATAGGACCAAATGCCATTTCTTGGCCTAATTTGGATAAATCCCTTTGAAAATATCAATTTAATGATGCTAATTTATATACTTTGTATCTCCTAAGTTCCTAATCCAAATAGTATGATGTTATATACCATTTTGACTAGAAAATCATCATTTGCCTAATGATGCTAATGTCTACTACTAGTTTTGCATGTTTTTTCCCTGTTTCAGAAAAAATGATTCCTTTGTGATCTTGTGCTTATCAATCAACCTAAATCATGCACTATATGATCACAAATGACATTTAGGCTTTCATATCCCATAAAACAGTGAACATAATGTATCTTTTACTAGTATCAACTCTTGGGACATTTAAATGAAGCCTAATGTTTACTTCGACCCTAAAATGTTTATTGTAGACCAATATGATTATTGAGGATAAGGCAAGTATGAAACTCTTAGATTGTTATCTTTTTTATTACTCTGATCAAGTAGTCATTCTGAAACAATCTAGTGAGTATAATGAAACTTATAGAAAAGAGCTATGTGAACATTCTCAACTTATAGGGAAGAGCTATGTGAACATTCCAAACTAATAGAGAAGATCTATGTGAACATTCTCAACTTATAGGGAAGAGCTATGTGAACATTCCCAACTAATAGAGAAGAGCTATGTGAACATTCTCAACAAAAAGGGAAGAGCTATGTGAACATTCCCAACTAATAGAGAAGATCTATGTGAACATTCTCAACTTATAGGGAAGAACTATTTGAACATTCCCAATTAATAGAGAAGAGCTATGTGAACATTCTCAACAAAAATGGAAGAGCTATATGAACATTCCCAACTAATAGAGAAGAGCTATGAGAACATTCTCAACAAAAAGGGAAGAGCTATGTGAACATTCCCAACTAATAGAGAAGAGCTATGTGAACATTCTTAACAAAAATGGAAGAGCTATGTGAACATTCCCAACTAATAGAGAAGAGCACTGTGAACATTCCCAACTAATAGGGAAAAGCTATGCGAACATTCCCAATTACATAGAATTTGCTAAGTGAACTTTCCTAAATGAATAAAGGATTGATGAGTGAATTATCTCTGTTAGATATATATGTTTCTCTTTTGATAAATATTCTTGAGTAATGATTGAAGTATGTTCTTTTATGCTTCTTCCTTTCAATGATATGGACATCATATGTTAGGGGTTTATGCTCTGCATAAACATTGACAAGGTTGAACTCATGAAAGGAGCTTTGTGTGGAATCACAGAGTTCATAATATCTCCAGGATATTAAGATGATATGTGGAGACTTGAGGGCATGATTAATGAACAATCTGTTCCTCCTTTTCCTGGGATTTCGAGGATGAAATCCTTGTTAGGGGTTTATAATTTGTAACATCCCTGACCTGTGTTATGTGTTAACCCTAGATGTTTTGTCTAATAAGGTTGAGTAGATGATTAATCTTATCTTGGGAAAAGTAATTAGGGCCCATGAGAAACTTATGTTTCAATTTTGGTCCTGTTTGGACAATGCTGTAGCAATGTTTGCTTATTTTGGACTAATGTGCAAATTACCCAAGTTGAGGGGTTTATGTACAAATTGTGCATGATAATATGTTCCTCATTTTTTTAAGAATCATGAGAGTGAATATGAGGTGGAGGTATGGCTTATGGAAGCCTGAATACCAAGAAAGAGCTGATAAAGCAATGTTTGTGCATTAAAACCTAGTTTTGGAGTAATGTGCAATTTACCCAAAACCTGGGGTTCAATATGAAAATTACCACTTCAATTAGGTCCTTAATGTTTCTTGTCATCATTTAGAGCAAAGAAAATGAGAGGGGCACCTCATTTGAATTAAGTTGGAGGAGAGAGAATCTTGGTATTAAAATAATCAAGATTTAATCTTAAGTGAAACCCTAATTCAATTTAGGGCAAAAATAAATGTATTAATTAAAGGATCTTCAACCAAAATGTTATTGGTTGATTTTGAATAAGGATGGACGTTATTTTTCCAAGATAAGGAACGAAAATATCCTAAGTAGGTGAAATTCCACTCACCTTATTATAAGGAAAAGAATTGCCACTCAAAAAGATATATTAATATTATAATAGATTAAGGTGCTTATTTTCTTTTCCCTTAATCCATGGATAATGGAAGGGAGTTCGGTGGGGATAGATATTCCCTTGAATGCAATAAACCAAGGGGGAAGTGGTGGCAACAATTTTGGAATTAAAAGACTTTTATAAAGTATCTTCTCTCTCATCAATCTCCTTATAAAAATGCCCTTTCCAAGCCAAATGAAAGGCTTTTCTTTCTCTCCTTGCTTTTTCCGACCAAGGGAGCTTAGGAGGAGAAGAAAGACGAAACCCAACCTGTAGGTAAAGTTCTTGATCCATTTCTCCTTGATTTCATGGTGGAAATCGAAAAAAAATTATGGATTCCTTCTTACTTTGATCTCCTCTTCAACCCTAGCCAACTTTTACAATCAAAAGCTTGAGGACGAGCCTAGGGGGAGTTGCAAGAGCTTCATCCACCATTAATGGAGTGAGATTTGAGCTTTAGAGCTCAATTGGAGGCGGGTTTTATAACTTAAACCCTTAAACATTGCTATTGCATCAATTCTCTATGCTTTGTTGATTGATTTCTTAAATTTGATACACTCTTGTTTCTTTGCTGCAATTTCCATCAAAAACGGTTTCTGTTCTTGGTTGTTCGAAGGAAGGGGATGATGACATCATCCTAGATGCTTATCCAAAGAAAAGTACCAAGCCAAACGGTTTTGATAGCTATTCCAAATCATTTTAATTTGATTGGCTATGCGGTTTCAGCAAATCGTTTAAAGGGAAACGGTTTGAAACCGTTTGGGAGAAAATGTTTTCAAGACCATTTGAGATGGTTGACCAAGCATTGACCGTTTGGGAATTTTGTTCCTAATTATGTAGGCTAATGGCCCACCAAATTTGAGGGGTTAAAGTCAAAGGAATCATAGGTTAAAAGCCAATCAATTAGGCAAATCGAATTGAATAAAATGCTGATTTTCAACCTGATTAACTTGACCTGTTTGGGAAAACGGTTTCAAGACCGTTTGAGTGAGTTGACCAAGCGTTGACAGTATGGTATTCCTGTTCATAATTATGTTGATTGATGACCCTTAAAAGTTGAGGTATTAACTCCCAAGGAATCGTGAGTTGAAGGCTAATCAATTATGGAAACCTAATTGGATTAAGTGCTGATTATCAATTTGATTTAATTGAACTTTTTGGGCAAACGGTCTCAAAACCGTTTGAGTGCGTTGAACAAGGATTGACCATTTGGGATTTTTGTTCCTAATGATGTGGGATAATGACTCACCAAATGTGAGGGATTAGCTCCCAAGGAATCGTTAGTTGAAGGCTATTCAATTGGGAAAACCCTAATTGAAAACAGTGCTGAAATTCCAATGAGTTAATTGGAGATTTTGGGTTGATTAGTCCAAACGGTTTCAAGACCGTTTGGGAATCACCCAAATGGTCTCAAGACCGTTTGGGGTTCACCCCAAGACAGTTTGGAGGTCTGGGGTCAAGATTGGTTGACCAATTGAAGGTCTAAAGTTACCAAATCATATTGCAATTAAGTGCTGATTTGTTGATCAACTCGATAGACCAAACCTTGATGAAATTTCACTAGAATCCAAAGGTTGGATGAGCCAAACGGTCTCAAGACCGTTTGGAGCTCATCCAAACGGTCTCAAGACCGTTTGGTGGTCAACCAAGACCGTTTGGAGGTCTAGGGTTGAGTATGGTTAGGTGTTTGAAGGTCTAAAGGTACCAAGCTGATATACAATGCAATGCTGATTTGGTGATCAATCCCATGATCCAAACCTTAATTGGATGGCTTGGATTTGAGTGATTTGATGGGAAAACGGTCTCAAGAACGTTTGGAGGTCATCCAAACGACCTAAAGACTGTTTGGGGTCAGGTCATACCAATTTGGATGATGTTTCAAAAGTTTCAAAGTAAACAATCTTGCATTGATGATTGTTGTTGAATCATCAATTCTAAACCCTAATTCAATTGATTCAAACCCTAATTGATGACTAATTGAGGGTTAACTGAGGGTCAAATCAGGTGAAGGTTGACCTATTTAACTCAATAGAAGTATGAGGATAGGTCCAAATGGTGATTGGTTCCATGAATTCAATGATTGAAGGAATTAACATTGGAAACCCAAATCCAATTTGATTGGTTGAGACCATATCTGGTCCATACGGTTTTGAGGAGGTTTGGACCAAACGGTCTAAAGACCGTTTGAGTCCAAATGGTCTCAAGACTGTTTGAGATCAAACGGTCCCAAACCATTTGAAGACCAAAGACCATTCAGTTTCAAAATCGTTTGGTGATGAAACCTCAAAAATCGATTGAAGGCTGTTGGTAATTTAATCACTTGGTAATTGAAGGTAATGATAGTTACAATAATCCTATGATGGTTAGTGATGATAACCAATGAAGGTACAAAGGGTGAAACCCTAATAGTACCTAAGTTATTAGTGCCAATTAAGGGATGAACCTTAATCTCTTATAGGATCAATGACTTGATAATCATAGTTGTATGTACTCAACTGAAGGGTGATATGACCTAATCAAGTTGAGAAGTTGATAGCATGAATTCATACATGAATATGATTCATGTGGTGATTAAGGGTTGTGATCCTTATGTAAAGAGATCATGAAACCCTAAACATGAACATAAACCCTAATTGACAGGGTTATTGAACTCAAATCATAGTTGAGGAAGTATCCATGTAAATCCATAGATGAGGGTGTATCCATGTGATAACCTAGTTGAGAGAGTATCCATGTGATACCCTAACTGAGGGTGCATCCATGTGAAACCCTAAATGAGAGTGATTTCATGATAAATCCTAATTGGAAATGATTAGTAAACCCTAATTATGAGCAAAGTGATATGAAACCCTAATAAAGGGTGATGCTATATACAATCTATATTCTAAAGAAGGGAGATGGTATGTGAAACCCTAATCCCTAATGAAAGAATAGAATTCATACTTGAATATGATTCATGAGGTGAACTCCTGTAGAACGACCGTGCAAGGTAGCATGGCCATGGTGGCTTCCCTTAGCACGGCCGTTTTTGGTTGCACGGTCATGGTACTATAAGCTTGACTTAGAGTTGTTTTGAAAAGGACCTAGCATGGTCTTTTTGTTAATTTATGACTTATGGGTGAATCCATAGTATTGGTAATAGTTGTATGCTCCAAGTGAGTGATTGATAATCACTACTTTACATGATGAATGTGTTGAAATGGTGCATAAAATATTAGGATGGGTAATACCCTAATACAAGCTAAGTATATGAACTCAAATAAGATAATGGTGTTGAGGGAAGTGATACATCAAGATATGATAGATATCACATCCAACACCCCAATACTAGTATACCTTGATGTGTTATAAGTCCAATATAATTGGATGAATAACACATCAGATGTGCCATGTCAATGGTTACATTGAGATGAAATGTACCCTGTTGAATGTAGGCCAAAATGCCTTATGAAAAAGGGTTAATCCAAACCTATAAACTATGATGTAATCATAGTCTGGTAAAGATGAAAGAGAAATTCATGCTGTGTGTTGATAATTCATTTAATGATAAATGATGAGGATAATGAAGTATGATTAAAATACTTATTATACCATAATGATTCCTCGCTATGTGAACCCTAATACAGGGTAATACTATATGAACCCTAACACAGGGTAATTGCTATGTGAATCCCTAATGTAGGGTAAATGCTATGTGAATCTCTAATGTAGGGTGATTGATATGTGAGTCCCCAATGCAGGGTGGTGTTATGTGAAGCTCTAACATAGAGTAATTCTATGTGAAGCTCAAATACATACTAATGGGTTATGAATATAATAAGATAACCCTTGCATTGCATGGTACTGATATGTAATTGCATCATGATTACTAATCATGCATATATGATGAGAAGATGAGCATAGCCAGGTATGGGCTATGATGTTCTGTACATTGAAAATGTTCTATAGACCTTATAAGCTTTCATATGTCTTGTTGCCTATTAAGGGGTAATAAGAGGTGATATGAGCTTTGTGAACTATTTGAAATACTTTGTGTAGCAAGAATTATAATGTCCTTGGTCAGATGACCTGAAGGTATGAAGTTACTCGATAAGTGGTAACAAGTGTTCTATGATGAGATAAGGGTTTAAATGCCCATATTCTATAATCATAATGATGAATGTGTTAAGAAGAGGAATTGCACTTGATGATTTGAGGGATTATGATCCCAATACTTTGAGAAAAGAGTGTGGCTACAGGACACGACTCCACTATGACAATGCCAGGCTTTAGATATATGATCTAAGCCTGAAGAGATTTAATGTTGTGATAATGATTCTGTAGTGGATAAATGTTATACATGTTCTTCATATTCCCTAATGGATATGTGATATGATGCTCTTTCAAGTTATATTTGAAATGCTGAATAAGATTAATGTTCTAATCTGTTAGACATTAAGATATCTGCTGCCATATAAATATGATTCCTCCATTCATAATTATCTTCTTAAGTTGCAATAATAATGTTACTGCAAGAGAGTTACAACTCTCGCTGGGGCAATTTTTATAATTGTCTCACCCCCGTGGGAACCACATTTTTAGGTGGACGCGGACGAGGAAACAGGAATCCTTCAATAGGCGAAGGACAACAACAGCAACACGGACAACAGTGAAGTCTCAGGTGGAGACATTGGCTGTTATGTCATGATTAGATGTATATAGAGTCCTATGTGTCGTCTCTGTACTCTCGGGTCCTCGGAGTTGTAGTTAGTGCTTTTAAGATTTTGGCTCAGAGCCTTGAGATTTTATTCTGCCTATGTTGAGCTTACCAGTGCAGGTGATGTTGTAAATCTCGAGAAGAGATAGTACAAGACATGTACTTTGAAATAGAATGTAAATGTTATACTTTGGCTCTTGAAGAAAAAGATTTCCAATGTGTGGATCTCTTCGCAAAAAGTTTTAAATTTTTTAGTGATTTTCACTAATCTGCTGCTTAATGAACGCTTCTGCATTAGTTAATCTTGTTTTCACGAATCGGTCGTTACAATAGTGGTATCAGAGCTCTAGGTTCGCTGAGTCTACAGAGACATAGGACTAAGGTTGTAGAGTCTGTTCTAAGTGTCTTCCAGTTTATCTGATAGTATCTTCTGCTCACATAGGAGAAGAAGAACTTGAAAATGACTGGAAAACATGAGGAACACATTGCTAAGGGCAATGTTGTTGCACCAGGAGGGGGTGCATGGGACCAGGCAAGAGGAGAACAAGTGCCTGAGAATTCCCATCTTGACCTAATCAGGATAGAGAATCCTATGTTGTGCTCTTGAAGAGCATGTTAGGACAACAATGATGCATAAAGAAGACTGGATACTGGTATTATAACCTAGGTTACCAGTCCTCAATGCAGAAACTTTGGGCTTTGAAAGGATTCCTGAGTGACATGGTCATGATAGAACAGTAGAAATGTGGGAAAGATTATCATATGGCAAGAATGTAGACTCTGCCATAAGTTTGGACAAATAGTACATTTGTGATGGTAGTGCCCAAGGAAGGGCAATAAGCTAAGAATTAAGGTAAGATCTCTATAATTTTAGAGACATTTGCCTAAATATTCTGAAAAGCTAAAGTTTTTGGTGTCACCAGTACAATAAATGCCTAGTGCACCAGGGCAGTAGCCACTAAGTGAAGGCAAAAGTAGTAACATGAAATAACTAAACACTATGTGTTGAGCCAACCTAAAGTAGTAGATAATCATGATGGGTAATAGTCAAATGAAATATATTCATTCTAATACTTCATTTCATGATTTTATGTGTTGTAGTTGTTTTTGAGCTTCCTTTGACTAGTCCTATAAGGACACAAGGAAGATGAGAATCTACATTATACTCAGTGATTCCTTAAAATGTTTTATAATCTCCCTTATCTATGTGTTGAAAGATGAAATATAGAAGTGATACATGAAGAAAATTTAAGAATGGAGAATCCTATGTGTATAATGATGTGAAAAGTGAGGAATATGATAGCAAAGAAAGTGCATACTACCTAAACTCAATACTTATATACCCTGGCCAGGTATATGATTATTGAAGATAAGGCAAGTATGAAACTCTTAGATTGTTATCTTTTTTATTACTCTGATCAATTAGTCATTCTGAAACAATCTAGTGAGTATAATGAAACTTATAGGGAAGAGCTATGTGAACATTCTCAACTTATAGGGAAGAGCTATGTGAACATTCCAAACTAATAGATAAGATCTATGTGAACATTCTCAACTTATAGGGAAGAGCTATGTGAACATTCCCAACTAATAGAGAAGAGCTATGTGAACATTCTCAAAAAAAAGGGAAGAGCTATGTGAACATTCCCAACTAATAGAGAAGAGCTATGTGAACATTCTCAACTTATAGGGAAGAGCTATGTGAACATTCTCAACAAAAAGGGAAGAGCTATGTGAACATTCCCAACTAATAGAGAAGAGCTATGAGAACATTCTCAACAAAAAGGGAAGAGCTATGTGAACATTCACAACTAATAGAGAAGAGCTATGTGAACATTCACAACTAATAGAGAAGAGCTATGTGAACATTCTCAACAAAAATGGAAGAGCTATGTGAACATTCCCAACTAATAGAGAAGAGCTATGTGAACATTCCCAACTAATAGGGAAAAGCTATGTGAACATTCCCAATTACATAGAGTTTGCTAAGTGAACTTTCCTAAATGAATAAAGGATTGCTAAGTGAATTATCTCTGTTAGATATATATGTCTCTCTTTTGATAAATATTCTTGAGTAAATTTCATTGAGAAAAAGCAGTGGCCAACTCTCTCTCTAGCTTGGGGCCTCTGTTCCATCTCTAGGTCGTGTGCGGAGCTTGATGGCGGGTGCGGACAGGGCGGGTTCCGCCACCCTGTCCTCCACCCTGGGTGGTGACAGGACGAGAGGCGTGGACGGGGTGTCAGATCCTTCTGTGGATTTGGCGGTTGGGCACGCTTGGGTTGCGCTTTTGGCGAAACCTATGGAGGTCGAGGGGCGGTTCAAACCCCTTCTACTACCGGAGGACAGGAGGACCCCAGTGTTCGTTGAGGGGGATTCAAGGCCGTGTATGGAGTTCTCAGAACCGATGGTCAAAGCCATGGATGAGTTTCACAAGTTCTCCACCATCATTCAGGTGCTTGGTAGGGCTGATCGGCTGGACCAGCTTTACGGGTGGATGTTGAGAGCGTGGAGGCCCAAAGGTGAGCTGCAACTTTCTCCTCTGACGGGAGGGCTTTTCCTCGCTCGCTTTGCCTCTGTGGAAGACTTAGAGGTTGCCCTGGAGAAGGGCCCTTGGTTCTTCGACAACAAGCTGGTTCTATTGCGTAGGTGGTCTCCTGATGCTGACCTCAGGCATGCCTCTCTCACAACGGCACCGGTGTGGATCAGTCTGCCTGATGTTGGTAAGCACTGGACCAGGAGGGCGATATCGATCATCGCCTGTGGGGTTGGGGAGCCAAAGGTTATAGACTTCCTGAGCAAAGGCAAATATGCGGGAGCGACACACGTTTGTGTGGAGATCGACGCCAGCAGAAACCCACCTCCGGTGGTGATGGTTACTATGCCGGATGGGAAGGCCCTGGAAGTGAAGGTGATCTATGACGCGCTCCCGGAAAGGTGTGGAACCTGCAAGGTGTTTGGACATCCCCCGGATAATGTCATGGCGATAGGGTGACCCTGGTGCCAACCCCCATCAAGACGGCCCAAGCTGATCCTCATGCCTTCAGAGGCCGGTACCGGAGCAGAGGTGCCCAGAGGAGAAGCAGATTGACGGTCCGACAACAGGTGTCTAAGGCAATTCCGGTGAAGGATAGAATGCAAAATGGTGGTGTTACGATGGCGATTGGGGTTAATCATGAAGCTCGGGTGTTCCCAGAAATGCCTGCGGTGGATGCTGCTGTTATCGTTGAGCAGGAGATATACGGAAGACAGGCTATAGTCGAGGAGGCTGGTGAGATAGAGATACTGGAGGACAGACTGGTGGCCCTGACGGGGGGTGGCTCAGCAGAGGTGATAGTGGATAAGGTCAGTGAATCAATGGGTGATGAAGTCGGGAATGTAGAGGAGATGTACGCGGGACCTTTGCAGGATGAGGTTCAGGCAGAGGAGGAGATCTTCAATGATTCGGTGAACCCTTTCCTGGTGATGATGGACCAGGACATGGAAGAAGTTACTCCCCGGAACTATCAACACAACACGAGGAGCAGTAGGGGAGGTGACACTGGCAATCGGAAGAGAGGAAGAGGCAGGAATGGAGGATGCAGAAAACCCCCTGTGATGGGGGGGATGGACATGTAATCCCGATGACTCTTATGGTGTGGAATGTGAGGGGAGCTTCGCTTCCAGGGAAGCAGAGATGTAACATCCCTGACCTGGGTTATGAGTTAACCCTAGGTGTTTTGCCTAAGTATGTAATTAAATCTTTGTGATTAACTCTGAGCATGTAATTAAGTTTCTCAGAAACATATATTTCAGTATTTGCTCCTTTTTATTTAAAGTTGTAGCATTGTTATGTTATACAGGGACCTATGTGCAATTTACCCAGTTGAAAGGGTTAACGTGCAATTTTCACATGTTGAGATGTTCCTCTAATGTTGAGACATCATGAGTATCTTTTTGGTAAAGTTTGAGGGATTTCCCAAGCTAGGGCACCAAGGTGCAGCTGTGGAAGCAATCCCGGTGCTTGAAACCCTAAATTTGGGTAAAATGCAATTTACCCAAATTAAGGGATACAAATTGTGAAATATGTCATCTAATGTATCTTTTTAGACTCTTGCCATCATTAAGAGAAGAAATGATGAGGGAGTCACCTCAATTGAATTATCAAGCTATGAAATATACATTGTGATTGAATAATCAGGGTATATGTGCAATAGTTCTTTATGTATGTGCCCTATTATTAGATTGCTCTTCTTTGCCTTCTTTTTCTAAGACCTTAAGAGAAGGTTATCCTTAGAATAAAGAGGAAGGGACGATCAAGTAAAGAAGGAGGGACCTAGTTGGAATTATGGACAACTTATGAACTAATGTTGAGAATTCTATCCTTAGTATATATACCCTCAACTTCTCTAAGCAAGGGAACTTGCCCTTCGTTCCTTCACTGTTCCATTTCACCAAAAACGACCAAAGACTGCCATGGAGCTAAGGAGGACGACCAAAGGAAACAAGGTAGGTTTGGGACCCTTCTTCTTGCCTAATTCTATGGTTAGAACTCGAATTCAAGGTCAATTTGGTGGCTAACTCTTGAAACCCTACCTTTCTAGCCATATATTTTCGTTCTTCCTTGGAGTCTTCACCTTGGCTAACCTGTGGGAACTCAAGGACGCCATTAGAGCTTGGAGCTTGAAAGCTTGGAGCTCAAGGAGCAAGCTTTAGGCGGGTTTTATAACTCTAAACCCATGCTTTACTATGTACATCTCTTATATGTGGTTAGATGATAGCTCTTCATGTTTCCCTACTTTTCCCTGCTATTTTGCAAGCAAATCCATAGGATATTCGTACTGTTCTTGAGCTAGGAGATGAAGGCATGATTTCCAAGAAAAACCCACCGCTTTTCACTTCCTTAAACGGTCTCAAAAGTTTTCTCTCTCGGTCTCAAGACTGCGAGGTGAGCAAACGGTCTCGAGACCGCGACAGGGCAAACGGTCTTCAAGACCGTTTGGCCCCGTTGAAGGAGCATGTACCGTATAATAAATTTGTTCCTAATTATATAGGCTAATTACCCTCAAAATTTGGGAGGCTAACTCCAAGGGAATCGGGAGATATGACCTTTTTAAGTAACAACTTTATTTGAATTTATTCCTGATTTTCAAACGGTCTGAAATTGCCTTTTTGGGCAAACGGTCTCAAGACCGTGTAATGTCATTGACCAGGCGTTGACCGTATGAGATTACTGTTCAAAATTATGTTAATTAACAACTCACCAAGGTTGATGGTCTAATTCCAAACGGGCTAAGAGTTGAAGGGTGAATACTAGGGCTAACCCTAGGTGAAATCAGTACTGAAATTATGGTGACCTAATTAGGGTTTTTAGGGTTGATTGACCTAAACGGTCTCAAGACCGTTTAGGGGACACTCAAATGGTCTCAAGACCGCGAGGGAAATCAACCACGACCATTTGAAGGTCTAGGGTTAAGTAATTTGACCAATTGAGGACCCAATTGCAATTAAGTTATCAATTTAATCAAACTTCTGTTTGTGGATCAATCATGGTTCAACCCCTATCAAATCACCTTGGACTTTGATGAAATCTTGGGAAAACGATCTCAAGACCATGTGGGGTCCATACACATGACCTCAAGACCGTTTGGGCCAAGTTTGGGCCCAATTGGAGCTCAATTGAAGGGTTCAACCTTGTGTTGAGTCACATTGTTGAGTGTTGATGGGTGAACATTGATAGACCCTAATTGAATCGATTTCAATCCTATTTGGTCAACCAGTGAGGGTCAATTGAATAACCAATTGGTTAAGCATAACCTTAGTTGACCCAACCCATAGGTGGTCAACATAGCTTTGACCTTTTGAGGGCTTCAACATCGGTTAACATCATCGATTGTATCTTTGATTTTGTTGATGGACCAAACGGTTGAGACCATGAGAGCCTCACGGTCTCAAGACCGTGAGAGGGATTGCGGTCTCAAGACCGTGAGAGGTCTCATGGTCTCAAGACCGTGAGGGGGCTCGCGGTCTGAAGACCGTGAGGGGCCTCGCGGTCCTGAGGTCAAAGTGGGCAAACAGTCAACATCTCTTCGCGGTCTTGAACCATTTGAAGAGGCTCGCAGTCTTGGAGTCTAAGGAGGCTTGCGGTCTTGGAGTTCGAGGAGGGCTCGCGGTCTTGGGAAGTCAAATTAGCTAAACGGTCAACACTTTCAAACGATCTCAACTCATTTGAAGAATGATGGTTGAAGGTCAATCAGTGTGATTCAAAGTTGACTTCTTTCAATCAATTGATGAAATAAATGGTTCAATATTGTCCTAATCAAACCCTAATGATAACCTAGGATATTAAGTGGCTAATTGACTAGGATTTTGACCATGATGATGATCAATGGGGTGAATTACCAAAATACCCCTAAAGGGTAAATTGAGTAATACCTTGATCAAATCAAACCCTAATCACATGATGGTGATGATTTATCTATGTTAGCTTATGATGACTCAATCCAACCTGATTTAGAGTGATGTTGACATCACCTAATAGTATGAGGAGAGAGAAAGTACTTCTAGAGAGAGAGTACTTCTAGAGAGAGAAAGTACCCTTTTTAAGTGGAAACTCAACTAAAGCATCTCCAATACATATGAGTGAGCATAATTAGGGTATGATCCACCTGTGTGAGGTCATAGGAACCCTAATTATGATAAATGATGAACCTTTAAATAATCTGAGAACATCAGTGATGATGTTACTCATACATGATGATGTTATGAGTTCAATTCATCTTAATATGAATAGTAAACCATGATTCAAGGGTGATGACATGTAATGTGAATAGTAAACCCTGATTCAAGGGTGATGACATGTAATGTGAATAGTAAACCCCAATTCAAGGGTAATGGCATGCAAATGAGTATTAAACTCCAAATGATGAGAATCAGAGGATTTAACTCTTATAACAAGAGAGGGAAGTATATTCCTTATTTTGTATTACCTTTATCAGTTGAATTAACCATGCAGGTTCTGATATGAAGGTGATCTTATCCAGGTATGGATGTTGATGTTATATTCATTGAAGGCATGTTGTTAGCCTTATGAATAAGAAAAGTAACTTGATGCCTTGTCAATGGCATCCTATGATGATAATAGGCTGTGAGAGCCATGAATACCATCAAGGTCATGCTTTAGAGATGACTTGTGATGAGTATGATGAGGAATTATGAATGATATGAGTTAGGCCTATTACATTTAGTATTCTTTTGTTTTAGCTGTTATGCTACTGATTATTGTTTGAAGAACAATGTATGTTGTTAAAGAATACTGAATGTACCTAACTAATCAAGTATAATGTAGAGCCCTGATCATAGATCCATCATTGTCAGAAATTAAGTGATGGTGAAACAGGTTTTCCTCAGGGAACTCCTGGAGCACATACTTTTGAGTATGTGGGGTACATGGATGTGTAGAACCTTACATCCTAGTGTAGGAAAGTGATGTAGATGTGTAATCCATCCATCCTTCACTATAATTCCATACCGTATCAGTGGTAGGTAAACATGAAACCTCCTGATGATGAAGAAAGCACAGATATCCGTATCAGTGGTAGGTAAATATGAAACCTCCTGATGACGAAGAGAGTACAGAACGCCACTGTGACTCTAGAATAGCGAAGGACCAGTTTACCCTGGTGAGCTATAGTAGTAGAGACACGAGATGTCCTACAAATGATCCTCTTACTGACTGAGGAAGGTGAAGGTCATGAGAATCCGGCTCTCTTAATGACCTATGTATGATACTGATGGGACTTATCAGCGATCAGTTGGAGTATGAGTGGTATGCCTCATCACCACATGGCATAATGTTGTTTGTAAAACATAATCAACCATGTAGTATAACTTGTTAGAGATGACTACAAGTTAGTTGATTGATGTTACATTGCAATAGTGTTTATATTCTCCATATCTCCTAAATGGTAGAGATCTTGTTATACCTGCAACTGTTATAGAATACTTTGAAGGCTTTACTGCTTAAGATATTCTTTGATGTTATAATAAAGCTTCTGGCGAAGAGTTATAACTCTCGCTGGGACAATTATGTATAATTGTCTCACCCCGTAGACTTCAACTTTTTAGGTGGACGTCGGAGACGAAGGAACCGGCCTACAGGTGATCAGTCTCAGCAGCAGCAGCACTAAGAGTAGTAGTAGAACCTCAGGTGGGGATTTCTCCTGCCATGTGGTGTAGATAGAGTCAGTCCTATGTGTCCTCTGTACTCTCAGGTCTTGGAGTCTTGTGTTATGTGATCTTGAGATTTTGTATCTTGATGTATATAATTACTCGAGAAGTAATTATCCTGAGATGTAAACAGTTTATCTCTCTTTATGAAAGAAGTTTTATGGATCCAAGTTCTTATCTCGAAAAGTTTTAATTTCCCGAGATTTTTGTCTTCCGTTGATTACCGATTCGCTTCCGCTAAGTTTTAATCGTGTTTATGTCATGGTTTGGAGATCAGAACTCAGAAGAGAGTTCTCAGGAAAATTATACTGGAAAGAGATGCATCTCTGGTGGTTTGTGTAGAAACCAGAATCCGACGAGAAATGGCTGACAGAGTGATGGGGTTGTTCCCAGGAGGTTGGCAGTACTGTTCTAACTTAAATAGCATTGATGGTGGTAGAATTGTTGTTGGGTGGAATCCGGTGCTGTGGGATGTACAGATGATACATGAGAGTGAACAAATGGTTACACTGAGTTGCATTAACTCCGGTGGTTTTCATTGTGTGATTTCTGCTGTTTATGGCTCTAATTTTGAAATGGACAGAAGAAGGCTATGGGACACGTTGGTGGACTCGACACAGCAGGCGTTACCTTAGCTGGTGGTTGGGGACTTCAACCAAGTTAGGAAGGCTAGGGAGAAAAGGGGGGGCCTTCCTATACCGGAATCTATTTTGAGTAGATTCAATGATCCCGTCGATGCTGCTGGTCTGTTTGAACTCAACATGAGAGGTGGCCTTATCACTTGCCATAATAATAGAAAACTAGTGAGAAGAATATCTAGTAATCTGGACCGTGGGTTGGTCAATGAAGCCTGGATGGACTTTTTCCCTGAGGCTGCTGTTAATTTGGGTGGTCATCCTAATAGTGACCATTCTTGGATGGAGATAATTCTTACGAGACAGACACAACCTAATAGGCCTTTCAGATTTCTTAATCATTGGATGTCTTGTCCTTCTTTTGAGGGGGTGGTCTTAAAATCTTGGGAGGAAAGGGTTGATGGTAATCCCCTTTTTGTGGTGGTGGAGAAACTCAAGAAGGTCAAAGGTGTTCTTAAGGCCTGGTCTAGATGCTTGGTGGACTTGCCTAATCTTATTAAAAAAGAGATAGAGGTGTTTGATGAGAAGGCGTCTAATCTCAGATTTAATTCGGAGGACCACCGCTGTATGGAAGAGGAGACTAATGCTAGTATTAGAGTCTTACAACTGGAGAAGGCAAATGAAATTGCTGGCTGGCAAAGAAGCAGGCTCTAGTGGCTAAGAGATGGGGATTGCAACGCGAAAATTTATCATGCTGCTGTGAAGAGAAATAACATGAAGGACCACATCCATTATCTGAGTAATGAGAAAGGGGAACTTGTTGATGAAGTTTCTAAAGTTGAGGAAATGGCGGTGAGCTTCTTCACAAAGTTATACAACCATGAGGTCGATAGCACGTTGAATAAGGTGTCACCTTTGGATAGAAGGGTTAATGATGTTATGAACTTTGATTTGACTAAGAGGGCAACATACAAAGAAATAAAAGATGCGAATTTTTCTATTGGTTCTTCCAAGAGTCCGGGACCTGATGGCTTTAATGCTAAATTCTTTCAGAGTTGCTGGCACATTGTGGGTAGGGAAATTTGTAATGCGGTTAGATGGTTTCTTGTTGGTGGTCAGATGGTCCACCAGGTTAATCATGCTTTCATAAGGTTGATTCCTAAGAAGTCGGGGCCTGCTATGATGAATGATTACCGACCAATTGCCTGTTGCTCGGTGACCTATAAGATTATCTCCAAGTTACTGGCTCGCAGATTGAAAGTTATTTTACCGGGGATTATTTCTCCTCACCAGAGTGCTTTTGTGAAAGGTCGTGCTACATCTGATAATGTCTTGCTTGCTACCGAGTTTCTGAGAGATTTCCAGATTAAAGGCAGTTCCAAGAAGGCTTGTTTAAAGATTGATCTGTCTAAAGCTTACGATCATGTGTCCTGGGAGGGTTTGTGGAGTTCCATGGTGATGTTGGGGTTCTCTAGTCATTTCATCAGCATTCTACAACAATGTGTTCAGAGTACCTCCTTCTCAGTTCTGGTTAATGGTATACCCAAAGGTATGTTTAGGGCGTCCAATGGCCTTAGGCAGGGGGACCCTCTATCCCCTCTTCTTTTCACATTAGTCATGGAGAATCTGACCTGTTTGACTTGCAAGGTGGAAGAGGAAGGGAGGATCAAACCGTTTAAGGTCCAGGGTACCAAAGTCATGAGACATATGATATTTGCTGACGATCTTATGTTCTTTGTTGCTGTCCATATCAAAATCTTCAGGGGTGTTAGAACCATTTTAAATATTTTCACTGATCTGACTTTTTTACACATTAGTGATATAAAATCCAGGTGTTTCCTTTCCAAGTCGTGTGATACCAGAAGGGGGAGATTAAAGGAGGCGGTCCATATGGAATTTGGGTGCTTTCCTACTAAGTACCTTGGAGTTCCCATCTCAGGTGGTGTTGGCAGGGGTGCTGATTATCAAAGCTGCTTGGATGATTTACGTTTGAAGGTGGAGAAATGGAGTGGGCTGAAGGTGTCCATGGCAGGCAGAGCCGTGCTCATTAAGTCGGTGCTTACCAGTATGGTCAGCTATTGGTGCAGACTGGTGGACTTCCCGTACTTCATCCTTGCGAAGTGTCGTGCGGTTATGGCGAGCTTCCTGTGGGGAGGTGGGCAGCACTCGGTGGCTTGGTTGGAGGTCGCTGAACCTCGGCATGGGGGGGTTTGGGGCTGATCGATCCGGATGACATACAGGTTGAGGCCACAGACAGAAGAGTGTTTGATTTTTTGATGAAGACCGAGTCTCCTTGGAGCAGATGGATGAGAGGAAGGTATGGCGGAAGTCTTGAAGACGGGATGGAATAGCAGGTTAACTACTCTAGAGTATGGCGAAGAATGTGCTCGGCTTGGCACAACTGCAAATAGGACTATAGTTGGATGAATGGGAACTGGATTGTGACTACGGTGGGTGAACCGTGGAGGTTAAACCGGAACCTTCCTCAATTTTTTGGGACCAACTGTTGTGGAGTAAGACTCACTACCCGAAATGGAGTTTTTGCTCGTACAAATCCATTCTTGGTAGACTGGGTACGTTGGACATAATTAGTAGATGGGGTTATGTGGAGAGCTCAGCCTGCATGCTGTGTTGTCTGGAGGATGAATCACATCATCATCTTTTCTTTGTGTGCGGATACACCAAGTATTTATGGACCAGGTGCTCCCTTAAACTAAATTGGGGTGGTAACCCCCCTATGACTATTCACGATAGCATGTTGTGGATTTTGGACAAGACAAAATATGATAGCCACATGAGGAGGTTTGCGGGTCTGATTTTGATAGGTCTCATCTATCAAATTTGGTATGAGAGGAATAATAGGAAGCATGGGAAAAAAGAGAGAGACAGAGTACAATGTTTTGATGTCTTTGTACATAATCTTAACTTGTTGTGTAAAGCAAACCCGGGTACCCTTGTTTGGGTTAAACCTGAGGTCATCCTGATGTGGGGTCTTAAGTAACCGTGTATATTATATGGAGGGTTATACTCCTATTCTCTTTTTTGGTGGTTAGTAATATTTTACCTTATCCAAAAAAAAATATTCTTGAGTAATGATTGAAGTATGTTCTTTTATGCTTCTTCCTTTCAATGATATGGACATCATATGTTAGGGGTTTATGCTCTGCATAAACATTGATAAGGTTGAACTAATGAAAGGAGCTTTGTGTGGAATCACAGAGTTCATAATATCTCCAGGATATTAAGATGATATGTGGAGACTTGAGGGCATGATTAATGAACAATTTGTTCCTCCTTTTCCTGGGATTTTGAGGACGAAATCCTTGTTAGGGGTTTATAATTTGTAACATCCCTGACCTGGGTTATGTGTTAACCCTAGATGTTTTGTCTAATAAGGTTGAGTATATGCTTAATATTATCTTGGGAAAAGTAATTAGGGCCCATGAGAAACTTATGTTTCAATTTTGGTCCTGTTTGGACAATGTTGAAGCAATGTTTGCTTATTTTGGACTAATGTGCAAATTACCCAAGTTGAGGGGTTTATGTGCAAATTGTGCATGATAATATGTTCCTCATGTGTTGAAGCATCATGAGAGTGAACATGAGGTTGAGGTATGGCTTATGGAAGCCTGAATACCAAGAAAGAGCTGATAAAGCAATGTTTGTGCATTAAAACCTAGTTTTGGAGTAATGTGCAATTTACCCAAAACATGGGGTTCAATATGAAAATTACCACTTCAATTAGGTCCTTAATGTTTCTTGTCATCATGTAGAGCAAAGGAAATGAGAGGGGCACCTCATTTGAATTAAGTTGGAGGAGAGAGAATCTTGGTATTAAAATAATCAAGATTTAATCTTAAGTGAAACCCTAATTCAATTTAGGGCAAAAATAAATGTATTAATTAAAGGGTCTTCAACCAAAATGTTATTGTTTGATTTTGAATAAGGATGGACGTTCTTTTGCCAAGATAACGAACGAAAATATCCTAAGTAGGTGAAATTCCACTCACCTTATTATAAGGAAAAGAATTTCCACTCAAAAAGATATATTAATATTATAATGGATTAAGGTGCTTATTTTCTTTTCCCTTAATCCATGGATAATGGAAGGGATTTCGGTGGAGATAGATATGCCCTTGCATTCAAGAAACCAAGGGGGAAGTGGTGGCAACAATTTTGGAATTAAAATACTTTTATAAAGTATCTTCTCTCTCATCAATCTCCTTATAAAAATGCCCTTTCCAAGCCAAATGAAAGGCTTTTCTTGACCCTTTTCTTTCTCTCCTTGCTTTTTCTGACCAAGGGAGCTTAGGAGGAGAAGAAAGACGTAACCCAACCTGTAGGTAAGGTTCTTGATCCATTTCTCCTTGATTTCATGGTGGAAATTGAAAATAAATTATGGATTCCTTCTTACTTTGATCTCCTCTTCAACCCTAGCCAACTTTTACAATCAAAAGCTTGAGGACGAGCCTAGGGGGAGTTTTAAGAGCTTCATACACCATTAATGAAGTGAGCTTGTAGATTTGGAGCTCAATTGGAGGCGGGTTTTATAACTTAAACCCTTAAACATTGCTATTGCATCAATTCTCTATGCTTTGTTGATTGATTTCTTCAATTTGATACACTCTTGTTTCTTTTACTGCAATTTCCATCAAGAACTGTTGCTGTTCTTGGTTGTTCGAAGGAAGGGGATGATTACATCATCCTATATGATTATACAAAGAAAAGTACCAAGCCAAACAGTTTTGATAGCTATTCCAAATCGTTTTAATTTGATTGGCTATGCGGTTTCAGCAAACCGTTTAAAGGCAAACGGTTTGAAACCGTTCGGGAGAAAACGGTTTCAAGACCATTTGAGATGGTTGACCAAGCATTGACCGTTTGAGAATTGTTTTCCTAATTATGTAGGCTAATGTCCCACCAAATTTGAGGGGTTAACTCCAAAGGAATCGTAGGTTGAAGGCCAATCAATTAGGCAAATCGAATTGAATTAAATGCTGATTTTCAACCTGATTAACTTGACCTGTTTGGGAAAACGGTTTGAAGACCGTTTGAGTGAGTTGACCAAGAATTTACCGTTTGGTATTCCTGATCATAATTATGTTGGTTGATGACCCTTCAAATTTGAGGGATTAACTCCCAAGGAATCGTCAGTTGAAGGCTAATAAATTAGGGAAACCTAATTGGATTAAGTGCTGATTATCAATCTGATTTAATTGAACGTTTTGGGAAAACGGTCTCAAAACCATTTGAGTGCGTTTACCAAGGGATGACCGTTTGGTATTACTGTTCCTAATGATGTGGTATAATGACTCACCAAATTTTAGGGATTAAGTCCCAAGGAATCGGGATTTGAAGGCTATTCAATTGGGAAAACCCTAATTGAAAACAGTGCTGAAATTCCAATGAGTTAATTGGAGATTTTGGGTTGAATAGCCCAAACGGTTTCAAGACCATTTGGGAATCACCCAAACGGTCTCAAGACCGTTTGGGGGTCACTCCAAGACCGTTTCGATGTCTGGGGTCAAGTATAGTTGACCAATTGAAGGTCTAAAGGTACCAAATCATATTGCAATTAAGTGTTGATTTGTTGATCAACTCGATAGACCAAACCTTGATGAAATTTCACTAGAATCCAAAGGTTGGATGAGCCAAACGGTCTCAAGACCGTTTGGTGGTAAACCAAGACCATTTGGAGGTCTAGGGTTGAGTATGGTTAGGTGTTTGAAGGTCTAAAGGTACCAAGCTGATATACAATGCAATGCTGATTTGGTGATCAATCCCATGATCCAAACCTTAATTGGATGGCTTGTATTTGAGTGATTTGATAGGAAAACGGTCTCAAGACCGTTTGGAGGTCATCCAAACGACCTCAAGACCTTTTGGGGTCAGGTCATACCCAAATATGGATGATGGTTCAATAGTTTCAAAGTAAACAATCTTGCATTGATGATTGTTGTTGAATCATCGATTCTAAACCCTAATTCAATTGATTCAAACCCTAATTGATGACTAATTGAGGGTTAATTGAGGGTCAAATCATGTGAAGGTTGACCTATTTAACTCAATTGAAGTATGAGAATAGGTCCAATTGGTGATTGGTTCCATGAATTCAATGAGTGAAGGAATTAACATTGCAAACCCTAATCCAATTTGATTGGTTGAGACCATATATGGTCCATGCGGTTTTGAGGAGGTTTGGACCAAACGGTCTCAAGACCATTTGAGTCCAAATGGTCTCAAGACCGTTTGGGGCCAAACGGTCTCAAGTCCGTTTGAGACCAAACAGTCCCAAACCATTTGAAGACCAAAGACCATTCAGTTTCAAAATCGTTTGGTGATGGAACCTCATAAACCGATTGAAGGTTGTTGGTAATTTAATCAGTTGGTAATTGAAGGTAATGATAGTTCCAATAATCCTATGATGGTTAGTGATGATAACCAATGAAGGTACAAAGGTTGAAACCCTAATAGTACCTAAGTGATTAGTGCCAATTAAGGGATGAACCTTAATCGCTTATAGGATCAATGACTTGATAATCATAGTTGTATGTACTCAACTGAAGGGTGATATGACCTAATCAAGTTGAGAAGTTGATAGCATGAATTCATACATGAATATGATTCATGTGGTGATTACGGGTTGTGATCCTTAAGTAAAGAGATCATGAAACCCTAAACATGAACATAAACCCTAATTGACAGGGTTATTGAACTCAAATCATAGTTGAGGAAGTATCCATGTAAATCCATAGTTGAGGGTGTATCCATGTGAAAACCTAGTTGAGGGAGTATCCATGTGATACCCTAACTGAGGGTGCATCCATGTAAAACCCTAAATGAGAGTGATTTCATGAGAAACCCTAATTGGAAATGATTAGTAAACCCTAATTATGGGCAAAGTGATATGAAATCCTAATAAAGGGTGATGCTATATACAATCTCTATTCTAAAGAAGGGAGATGGTATGTGAAACCCTAATCCCTAATGAAAGAACATAATTCATACTTTAATATGATTCATGAGGTGAACTCCTGTAGCACGATCGTGCAAGGTAGCACGGCCGTGGTGGCTTCCCTTAGCACGGCCGTTTTTGGTTGCACGGCCGTGGTACTGTAAGCTTGACTTAGAGTTGTTTTGAAAAGGACCTAGCATGGTCTTTTTGTTAATTTATGACTTATGGGTGAATCCATAGTATTGGCAATAGTTGTATACTCCAAGTGAGTGATTGATGATCACTACTTTACATGATGAATGTGATGAAATGGTGCATAAAATATTAGGATGGGTAATACCCTAATACAAGCTAAGTATATGAACTCAAATAAGATAATGGTGTTGAGGAAAGTGATACATCAAGATATGATAGATATCACATCCAACACCCCAATACTGGTATACCTTGATGCGTTATAAGTCCAATATAATTGGATGAATAACACATGAGATGTGCCATGTCAATGGTTACATTGAGATGAAATGTACCTTGTTGAATGTAGGTCAACATGCCTTATGAAAAAGGGTTAATACAAACCTATAAAGTATGATGTAATCATAGTCTGGTAAAGATGAAAGAGAAATTCATGTTGTGTGTTGATAATTCATTTAATGATAAATGATGAGAATAATGAAGTATGATTCAAATACTTATTATTCCATAATGATTCCTCGCTATGTGAACCCTAATACAGGGTAATACTATATGAACCCTAACACAGGGTAATTGCTATGTGAATCCCTAATGTAGGGTAAATGCTATGTGAATCTCTAATGTAGGGTGATTGCTATGTGAGTCCCCAATGCAGGGTGGTGTTATGTGAAGCTCTAACACAGAGTAATTCTATGTGAAGCTCAAATATAGACTAATGGGTTATGAATATAATAAGATAACCCTTGCATTGCATGGTACTGATATGTAATTGCATCATGATTACTAATCATGCAGATATGATGAGAAGATTAGCATAGCCAGGTATGGGCTATGATGTTCTGTACATTGAAAATGTTCTATAGACCTTATAAGCTTTCATATGTCTTGTTGCCTATTAAGGGGTAATAAGAGGTGATATGAGCTTTGTGAACTATGTGAAATACTTTGTGTAGCAAGAATTATAATGTCCTTGGTCAGATGACCTGAAGGTATGAAGTTACTCGATAAGTGGTAACAAGTGTTCTATGATGAGATAAGGGTTTAAATGCCCAGATTCTATAATCATAATGATGAATGTGTTAAGAAGAGGAATTGTACTTGATGATTTGAGGGATTATGATCCCAATACTTTGAGAAAAGAGTGTGGCTACAGGACATGACTCCACTATGACAATGCCAGGATTTAGATATATGATCTAAGCCTGAAGAGAGTTAATGTTGTGATAATGATTCTGTAGTGGATAAATGTTATACATGTTCTTCATATTCCCTAATGGATATGTGATATGATGCTCTTTCAAGTTATAGCTGCAATGCTGAATAAGATTAATGTTCTAATCTGTTAGACATTAAGATGTCTGCTACCATATAAATATGATTCCTCCATTCATAATTATCTTCTTAAGTTGCAATAATAATGTTACTGGCAGAGAGTTATAACTCTCGCTGGGGCAATTTTTATAATTGTCTCACCCCCATGGGAACCACATTTTTAGGTGGAAGCGGACGAGGAAACATGAATCCTTCAATCAGCGAAGGACAACAACAACAACAGGGACAACAGTGAAGTCTCAGGTGGAGACATTGGTTGTTATGTCATGATTAGATGTATATAGAGCCCTATGTGTCGTCTCTGTACTCTCGGGTCCTTGAAGTAGTAGTTAGTGCTTTTAAGATTTTGGCTCAGTGCCTTGAGATTTTATTCTGCCTATGTTGAGCTTACCAGTGCAGCTGATGTTGTAAATCTCGAGAAGAGATAGTACAAGACATGTACTTTGAAACAGAATGTAAATGTTATACTTTGGCTCTTGAAGAAAAAGATTTCCAATGTGTGGATCTCTTTGCAAAAAGTTTTAAATTTTTTAGTGATTTTCGCTAATCCGCTGCTTAATGAACGCTTCTGCATTAGTTAATCTTGTTTTCGCAAATCGGTCGTTACACTTATCTTATTAATACCTAGTGATATTAGATTCTATCTTGTATCTTTAGCATCTTAGGTCCACTTGGGTTGGACGATCTCAAGATATCTTATCATATCTTGCTCACAACTCATAAGGTACACTTAATCTCTTGACCCTACTATGTTATTGGCTTGTTTGTATGTATGCTCGTATGTATGCCTGGCTAGGTAATTACTTGTTTGAGATATTGGTTCCCTATTATTAGTATGTTCGTTATGATTGAAATATGTTGAACAAACCGTGGACATAATTGAACTTATCCATTATACAAACCTTGTGTGTCTGCCTATATTCTCGGGATAAGGGCATAAGGTTGGGCACCTTACTTGATATGTCAAGATAAGGTGGACCATGTCGATAAAAGGGTTAGCTAATCTTAAGCATCCTTATTTTTCCTTCCAATGGAAGTTTGTCAATGGCATATTATTTAGTTGAGTATAATGTAAATACACTTAAAACAAACTTTGTATGAAGGAATATTGCTAAGTGTTTCACACCTTGTTTCTGTTTCTTCCTTATATGATGTTTCTAGCCAAGCAACTTTTATACTACTCTTAAAAAATTTACATGAATTTTCATAGAGTACTTAATGATTTACCATTAATATATTGTATTTATCGAGTTTGTAGTTCCCAAATGAAGATTCACTACACTCAAGACTCTAAGATCTGAACTGATACACCAATGATTATTCTTGATTTAAAAATGCGTACATATATCTTATCTCCTTGTTTAGTATATTGTTGTCTCTTGTTGTTACTACTTTTACATATATAACTCATGTGTGGCATATTTGTGCCATTCTACAGATGGACGCCCAAGTCCACTTGCCTTTGGCTTTGTATCCATTAGGAGTGTGGACTTAGGGTAACAAACAATTCTATGACATTTACTATCTAGTACTACACCCCGCCAAACATGTGGCCCCAGCCTTGTTAACCACAAAAATCTTCCTCAATCGAGCCAACACCAAAGAACCAAACTCCTGAGGAAAGGGTTAAGTAAATATCCAATAACTATTGTTCTACCAAACATATGCACAATTTACTTGTCTCTTGGAGGCTTTCTGGTTAAGAGATATATACTTTTTAAAATGGTAGGGTTATGTGATTATCCCCTACTCCTGCTATCATCGATGAAGGTGGATAAGGAGGAAAGCACTGACACTCTACTTTTTTGGGTTCATGGTAGTTAACAACAATTTATATTTAATAGTTTTGAACAAAAACATTGCTTATAATAGAATTATGAAGATGGAATGTCCTCAAAGGAGTTATATTAATTTTCCAAAAAGAAAATGAACTATATGAAAGGTAACTACTAGAAATAACTATCTAATCTTCTATATTTCATTAGTTTTATTTGGTTTTGGTGCATTCTTCTGGATGTCCAATTCTACAATGTTCATATTTAATTAGCTTACCTATATATTGTATGTGTGAGAGCAACAAAAAATGTGTGCATATAGGAGTAGCAATTTGTATTTCATATCAATCAATTATTTAATTGTATTAACTTTGTATTTTTTCTACTTTTCCAATCCATATTTGTTATATCTCCTCTTGTGTACCAATCCCTATCCCATCGATGCAGTCCATGATTTTCAATCCAACAAATGATTTTGTGGTTACTTATCTAACAATGGACTTTTGTCACACAATCATCATTGGTTTGTAATCACTTTCTCAATGACTAACATAGATACTAGGAGTATTCATATCCCTAAACTACCCTTACGATATTTATTTTTTAGGTTTATAAAGGCTTATATTCATATATGATATGCGTACTTCATTATAGATGCACTAAAATTGAAACAATCAAATAGTTTATATGTATTGAAAGAAGTCTCTAAAACTATGAGAGTTATGGGGAAGTGATTATGAATGGTTATTCATGGAGTAAGCGACATTCATTTATCACTGTAAGGTGATGTGCAAGTGATCAAGATTTAGATACCTAACAAGACTTATACAAAATCAATTTGAAAGTTAATACATAGCACTAGGATGTTAGAGTTGCATGCATATGATGTGAACTATGGTTAAGATGGGGTCCTAGTGGACTTGGATGAGGGATGAATTAGGGTTCTAATCCAAAATCCTATGTTTCTCATATTATCGGTCCTTTGAATATGAAACATGAGTTATATATCAAAGTGACCCTAATCTTTCTATAATCATGATATTTCATTATTACTACGCAAAATTAGATTATACCACAAAGTACTCATATTAAATCAAGATAAACATCTTATTTATCCAAAATGAGGGTTTCATTTTACATCATCTTAAATTTATGCATCAAAATATACCTTTCAATTTGAGGCTAAATCATTTATTGGAACCATTTTATTTGGACTATATACAATTTTCAAGTAAATTTGAAATTAATTGGACTATATCACAAGATAGGGTTTATTTTCTTTAATAATTACAAGGTTAATTGAATTTGAGTCAATCTCAGTATACCACATCACCCAAATAGGGAGATATATAGTTTTAGTTTTATTTCAAGAAAAAAGACCCTTTGTGCCTACACATCAAGAAAGATTGGCAATAGATATTTGAGTAAAGAGGGTAAAATCCCCTAGGGGATTCTATACCATTCAGCCCAACCTCACACTCGTGATGCCAACTAGATATGGTGTTAAATTCATGGTTGACTATGGGTTAATGTCCTTGGATGCTACACTGACGGTTCTAATGTCTTTTCCTGGATCTATCAGATTCAGTGAGCATAATTGGAGAATCAGAGGTGGTCAAAGATTGTTGTTTCTAGGTTTGTCATTAATTCCAAAAAATAAAGAAGGAGTAGAAGGACAATTACCAAAATTTGAGGTGTGTTGGAGATCAAGGAAGCTTGCTAAGTCATGTAGGTGGGTTTCTTCCACATTGTAAGGATGTGTGATGGTCAGAATAAGAATTTTGGTGAGGATCTTCAAGTAGTAGGAGCCACATGTCCTGGATGAGCCTCAAGGTCATAATAGGTACAATTGAGACTAGGGTTGTGCTCTTAGAGTCAAGGGAGATCAATCAGTGGTTTTACATGGGCATGGGGTTAAGAGAATTAGTGATAATGTCTTGCCTTAATTGTTAGGATGATAAGGATTATGGGAATTATGTTGACTCATGGAGATAATGGATATTTAATGGTTATCTAGGGTTTGTTTCCATCCTGAGGATATGATAGTGCAAAAATCATGCAAGGATAAAGGCTGGAGTGGGATAGAGAGAAGATGGTGTAAGTCAGATCCTTGAGTCCTTATGGGAGTATGAGTATGGGTGAGGGAGGAATCTCCCTTTCTGCTCATATAAGACGTCAGGGTCTAGATGGACTCTGTTATCCCTTATTGTTTCTTTTCTTTAGGATAAAATCTTACATCAAACAAATAATTTCCTATATAATGTCATGATTAAATTTATCCCATATTTTGCAATAATTTCTATTTAGTGGTTATCTAACCTTAGTCAAAAGACAATATCAAAACAACTTACTTTGGTATCTAAAACTTGGTTCTTATGAAATTAAATTGATGATCATATCATTAAGTATCAAGGTTACTGACCAACTTGGAATCTAATGATCTCATTTATTTTTTTAGAAATTTTCCAACCAATTAAATATATTACTAGTATTTAATGAAGGAAGTAAAAATTGATTTGACAAACTTGCATTTCAATGACTCATTTGCAAAAAAATGTACAAATCGTAGATTTTTTGGAAAACACTTCTACTTGTATCAGTTCAATCTTATGATAAGGCTTATTGAAGCTTAGAACTTCCATGATACTACATCATCCCCTCCTTAGTATGAATTTTGTCTGCAAATTTAGTCCTAGGTAGATAAAATATGTTGATGTGTTGTCTCCATTTTCGTCTACAACTCCCCCGTTGCTTATCCTTTGCCATGATGTTTCCATATAACTTTAACCATCTCACTTTTTTATGCTAAGGTCCTTCACCTTTGAATCCAAGATCCTCTTAGGTTCCTTTAGGTAAGTCGAACTACCTTTGATCTCTAAAGGTTCCATATGTAGAACATGGATATGATCTTTCACATAGCTCTTTAGATTGGACACGTGGAACACATCATGCATCAGACTTTACTTAGGTGGTAGAGCTAGAAGATAAACTATCTCACCAATACATGGAAAGATATTGAATGGAAACACATATTAGGGACTCAATTTTATGGGTTTTTAGCTATGGAATGGAGAAGTTACATTTTTGAAAACACACAATCTCCTATGGACAAGTGTACATTATCTATTTTGCATCAAGTAAGATTTTTACCAACTATTCAACCTTTTCTTGATAAAGGTGAACTTATCTGTATAGAAATGCAACTCTTCTAATTTAAGCAAGTTCCATTTTCTTATATCATCATAGTGAAGTGGATACAACATGACCTTCTATAAATAGTTTTGTAGGGCAACATCCCGATACTGGCTTAGCAACTATTGTTATAAGCAAACTCTATTGAAGGTAGATATTTTCCCGAGAGTCCAAACTTGTATAGGACATGAGTCCTTAGAAAGTCTTATAGGGTTTAGATCGAGTGTTCTGACTATCCATATATTTAAGGATGATAAGAAGTATTGCACTTTAGTCTCATGTTGAGTTCATGTTGCACTTGCTTCTAAAGCTTGGAGGTGAACTTGGACCCATGATAGAGATGGTGAATCATTCATGAAGGCTTAAAATATAATGAATGCATATATAGACCAAGAAAGACACCTTGGTGATGGCTTTGCAAGATAAGAAGTGTGACAACTTTGTTAGACAATCCACTATGACCCATACAAAATTCTATCCTTTCCTAGTCTTAGAGAGACCCACTACAGAATCCATGGTGATTTGGTCCCAATTCCATTTGGGGATCTTGATGGTTTAGTAGTAGAACACATGATTGTAGATTCTCTACCTTCAACATGTGACACATGAGACAACTAGCTAAGAAAGAGGATATATCTTGATCAATACCTTCTGGTGCGTTTCTGCTAATGGTGTTACATACTACTCAATTAGAATTTGAATAGATGCATCTCCATGAGTAAACAACTGACGGATGGAGTAACTTTAAAAATTTATAAGAACCTACACAAACAACCTACTTCTACTAAAATGCTAACCCACAAGTGCATGGGGTCATGGCATAGTATAGGCAAGGTAGCAAGTATAGGGTCAATCAATAGGGAGAGAGAGGGAACTAGAGCTAGATTAGTTTTGGTCTAGGTTCCTACTGCGGAGTCTAGGGTTGAAGGGTTTTTTTATTGTTAAACTAAAGATGAACACACAAGAAAATTAAAGGAAAAAAGCAAGAATCAAAATCCAATTTAACCCCAGACAGTTAGTTCTACTGAGTAAGAAAAACAAGGCAAGGAAAGAAAAGAACAAGTTATGCAAAAGCAGGTAAGAAATGAAGTCTACACTACAATAAGATAGTAAATAGGGAAAAAGAGAAAGTAAAGACCTGAACTAGAAATAGAAAAGCAAGAACAAGACAAGAAGCTAACTAAGCAAGTAAAGAGATAACTAAGCTAACACTAGTAAGCAAGAAGACAATTAGGGTTTTAAAGCAATAAAGGGATGTGTGGGCTGTTTGGGGGATGCACTTATCAATTAGGTTAGGGGTGACATGTGAATATTACAATTTCATTTAGATTATCAAACCAAACAAAAATCTAGAGTCTAATGAATCATCCTAAACTTAACTTGCCATAGATATGCTATGTTCTATATAGGGGAACTAGTCCCTAACACCCCTACTACCCTTGTGAGGCTCGATTGGGTTAGGGTTTAGGTGTAATTCAATTAGAGTCTAAACAACCCTAGGTTTATAGGTTAGATGATCTTAGGATGATTATTAGATGAGGTTAGTAATGGGAGTGGAAGTGAGGCTTTAGGCCTCCCATCACCCTCATTCTATCCTTGAGAAAGCTCCATTCTAAACACACTAAATTTATCTAATCTAACTACTTAGATTTCTTAAATAGGGTTTGGAGAATTTGTTAGAAAGTAGGAAAATGGGTGACTAGCTAGGGATCCATGAATTGGACCTAGGAGACAATCCAAAAATTCACATATATAAGTAATTTCCCTAAATTCCTAGGTGATTTAAAGCACAAACCAACAAGTAATTCATGAAGAGTGAGATAGAAATAGAACAAAATCATTAGCAAATGAAATTACAATTTTTAAATATTATTTTCCCCCAACATGGTATCAAAGTAACATATTTGACCCCAAACAACCCATCAAAAGGGCCTAGCAGTCATGGAAATGGAAAATACAAAAAGAAAGGAGAAAGTGGTAGAAAAATCTATGGAGCTCAATGTAGATGGAGTAATCTGCAACTTCAACTACTACAAGATGTCCTCCTCCTCCTTCTTCCAAGGTACAAGGGCATGGGATGATGGTGGAATGGGGCCAAAACACTAGGAAACTAGGCTTTTGGTGGTGGAAATGGTGAAATGGAGGTGGAAATTTAGTGGAATGCCCAAGGGGAAAAAATGGAGTGGTAGGAGTGAGCTAGGGCCGGCTAACCTCGATCTAGAGGTGAAACCCAAGTATATATGTGTGGGGGAAGCAATTGGTCAAGTAGTGGTAAAGTGGGAAATGTAGTGTAGAAGTAGCTAGGTTTTTATGGGTAGCACGATCATGGTGGTCACCACATTTTTGGTGGAGTGGGGTGAGAATGGTCATGGTGAAGTGGAATGAACATGGTGAGAAATGGGGAAAATCATAGTAACTTGGTCAAGTTTGTACATGAAGTAGCATGGTCGTGGTGGTCACCACGACCATGGTGAGGCAAGGGTAGCACGACTATGGTGGTCATCACAACTGTAGTGTCTTTGATGTGTCTGCCCATTTTTTGATCCACGACCGTTCTTGATTTATTGAATCACGGTCATGCAAGGTGGAACGGTCATTCTAGTTCCATCTACCACAGCCATTCTGAGTGGCTTGGCCATGGTGATTCTTGCATTACTTCAAAGTTGACTATGTTGATGTTGGAAGAGCCAACACGTTGATAACACCCAAATTAGTGCATATTGTCTATGCATTTTATCTATAGTTTCATATCACCTTGGCCTTAATATGCCCCTTTTTGCTCGTGTTTTAGTTCCTTTTACATTTACTTAGATAAAGTAGCTAGCTAACCAATAATGTAGCTAAATAGTCAGTGTTGGACTTAAGTACATTGAACATAGATGATATACCTCTCTCCTACCCTCTCTGGTTGTTTGATATTTCATCTAACAATGACCACTGTAGTTTTATCTTTACTCTGGGCCCAGTTTGGCTTTAATTACTTGCTTCCATTGACTAAACCCCATTAAACGCCCATGCTAAACTTAGCTGATTTAATCTCTATTTTTATGGGATTTATTCCTATTTATGCATGCTATTTGGATCTCGTAGGCCTAATCCCAATACAAATACAACCTTGTGGGCCTTTATTTAGCCTTGGATTAGGCATGGTCAATGCTGGTCAATGGCCCCTTTATTTCCTTTCATGGCTACAGTGCCCGCGATTCTCCTTTCTCATCTTGGGTCCAACCCTAATCGTGATCGCGATTCCCGCCAGCACCGGTCGCGACCTTTATCGTGACCGCGGCGCCATTGACTCCTAACTGTGATCTGCTCGGCTCCCTTCTACCCTAATCACGACCTATCCACAAATTGTGGTCGTGGTTGTTATTCCCCAATACTGCGACCATCGCTTCATCGTGCCTGTGGCTCACCTCAACTACAACCATTGCTACCCCCTTTTCAACACTGTGACCTACCCTAATGGCAATCAACTGCAACCAGCCTGTAGTCTCTTTTCTCTATCCAGACAACGACTCCATCTCCTCAGATCGCGACCTCGCTCCCACCACGGTCACAACCTCCACACCTCCCACAGTCCGCCTTGACCTGCAGCCTCCGCGATGCCTACTAGCCACCCCGCCAACCGTGGTATCTCCAAACCACACCTACGGTTCCCTGCTAGCAACCAGCCACGACCGGCGCCCAAACTTATCCGCTACACCCCTGTAGAAGCCACGACCACTGCCGTATGCAGACCGTGACCTCCATTTCCCCTAACCATGGTCGTGGTTTCCTCCTACCTTCCACCCCTCGCCATCACGCCTCCATCAGCACAACAGCCGCAACAACAGGTCCTCTCTGCCATCGCCTAGCCACTCAACACCACCACAACAGCAGAAAGCCACCTCTCCTTCTTACCACTGCCTATAGCAGGGACCACAACCTACAACCAAGGCCAGTGAAACTGTGACCAAGAGATAATGGCAGCAACCACGATCACCAGGAATGGAACCGACTAACCGCGACTCCAAGAATCGTGACATGCCATACCAGCGACCGATGCTCCTCATGATCATGAATGTGATCTTCCAGATCGTGACTGGGGCCACAACAATAGAAAGAAAGAAAATCACGACCGTGCATTTCACAACCGAGACCTACTGGCTAAGTAAGAAAAAGATTGCGATCATGCAAAAGATTGCGACTTGAAGGGCAAGTAATCGCGACCTTCTGCTCCTATAAACTGACATAAAAGACACATGCAGTGCACATATCATGACCAGTAGGGATACAAAAGTCGCGACCATGAATGTAAGTCGGTGCCCAACTCATAGCTATAAATAGAAGGGCACCCCAACCATTTGGGAATCAATCAAAATCCAGTCCAGATGCTAGAAGGCTGCCGGGTTGGAGCCAATGCCTCGGGGAAGCATCCCAAGGATTGAGAGGACTAAGGAAACCAATCTACGTGCTCTAGTAGACACCAACCTTCACTCTCTCTCTACTCCATCTCCATCTTAGATCTACTCTCCCCAAGGATGGAAGTCAAGGAGAGAGGAGATATGTGTTGCGTTCATCTTCACCACCAAGCAGAGAGAAGATCCGCATCACCGCCCTCCTCCACTACTGGTCTACGATCTCCATAGGTGGAACATGAGGAGAGAGAAAATCACTCTACACCAACATCCTTCACATCCACCGGGCTGTTGTTTGGAGTAGATCTAGAGAGAGAGAGAACTAAGGAGTCCAGAAGGATGAAGAGGAGGACCAAGGAACGAGATCCGACCTGCATGGAGACCGAGGAGAAAGAGCTACCTTTCCTCTATAGGCTATATCTCTTTCATCTTCTCTTTCATTCTACTGCATTCCTTTGTTTCTTGTACAAACAATGTTCATCCATCTTTGTTTGATGCTAACCATGCTTGTCTATGGCTAGTTAGCTCCTTCCTAGCTATGTAGCCCGATCTGGGCATGTATATGTACTTTTGCCTTAAGCAAGTAGATTCATATCAGATCTAGTATGTTGCATGTTCTATTTTCTCTTTCCAAGTTATGATTGTTAGTTTGGTTGATCTCTTACTGGTTTAAACTACTATTTCTTCCTGTATAATGAGATCCATGTAGGAATGGTTAAGATAAGATAGCTGGATCCGAACCTAAGAGGAGGACGATCCAAGGTTTTCTATTCCTAACATCCCGTGATATCCTAAGACCCGAGAGGGAACTTAGCATATTCCAAGGTGTTGATTTTTCATTCCTAGAGATAGGGTTGATGACATATTGTTGATGGTTTTAATCACGCTTCATGAAATCAAGTGGGACGACCCACAGGTTGGATGCCACTGTGCATACTAGATGCTTTCTTTGGTGTTCGAGGGTTGTCTATGCCCAAGAATGAGTGCATACACTGCCCTGTTTGTAGTTACATAGCCAGGAACTCTCTTTCTATGATTGGTAGAACCACAAGCTCTATTTTGTTTTATTTTCTTTTGTTTTCTTTTCTTTGTTTTGTTTTATATCGTGACAACCCACTAGACTAGTTCTAGCACCTACTTTTACCGACTATCACTTTTGGCTTATTTGACTCAAGAACGAAATCGGTGGTGTCCTAAACGTCCCCAAGTCCCTGTGTTTGACCCCATATATCTACTTCAATCCCGTAATAAAAGTTGTGGGGGCCTAGAAGGTTTCGAGTTATAAATTTAAGAGTTTGATTCCTTCTGAATCTGCCTCTGTATTCTAGACGCGCGATTCAGGCCGATCAACGTTTTGGCGCCATTGTCAGGGACGTGGTTTTCCACATTCACACACCTAAAGGATTTTGTTATGTCACTATAAGCCTGTATATATATGCATAATTTTTCTTTTGTTTTCAACATACTTGTTCATATATAGTGAATACCTTTTTCTTTTTGTTATACCTTTTTCAGCCATGGATCTCGCTTCGGTAAGACAAGTGATCTTATCCACCTATCCTCTCGAGTTTTTCCACAGTTCTGACTGCTGGCAAATAATTGAAGGTCGTGCTCTACAACTAGTCGAGTTATATTTGCCCCCACCATCGTCATATGAAGATTCCCCAAATATGGAGTCTTTCAGTCAGCCCTTGACTCCCGTGTTATCATGGGATCAAGAACTAATTAAAGAAGTGGAGTTCGCTAGGGAAAGTATTCACACACTCACCTCCTTAGCCCCTCATCTCCAAGAAGATGTCGATCCAGTGCAACAACTTCTAGAAGAGCAGGATCGTCATCTCAAAGTATCCACCGAAGCTACAGACTACAGTAGAAGCCTATTTCAAGTTGTTGAGAAAGGATTCATCCAAGCACGCCCGTTTGATATAGCGAGTCTACAACGACATTGCGAGGCAGAATTGATGAACCTCGAAGGTGTTACTACACAAGCCTTACCACTTCGTGAAGATGTTGAACAATGTAGTAGGCTTCAAGAGCTCGTCAATTGGGTCACCATGCAGTCACAATCTCTACCGCCTAACAATGAAGAAGCCAGTCACCAAGACCATTCCATTGGGTCTGAAGAGGAGTATGCTTCACCATCTGATTCAGATCATCAACTGGATGCACTGGGATTTTTCTATAAATACCAACCTACGTGGGGAAATTATTCATTCTATCCAGATGAGCCAATTAATGAACCAATGGAGGAACAAGAATGGGTCTATCAAGATGATGACTCCTATCCTCATCGGGAAAGTCAAACAAACTCACTATCAGAAAGTGAAGCTTGTTCTGATGAATCTAATTTGGATAGTGATCCAAACTAGAGTGACGACCATCACATTGAGACTTGTCACTTATCTTCGAGCAATATGCCAATCATGGTTTGGAATAATTTGTTCGATGAGTAGGATGACAATTGTTCCTCTCAATGGAGCGAATATACTGACTACGACGAGTTGGAACAACATGAGCCGACATTTTCCACCATCCCTTTACAAGGTTTGGTGGAACTTAAGGGAACTAGATGGGCAGTTCACTACAACATGGTTGTTGATCATGAAGACGCCCCTGACTACACGCCAGGTGATAAGGTTGGGGTGGTAGAACCACAAACTGATTCTTCAGGGAGTACTTCATGTTCATAAGATGATTCAATGACTCAGACTATATATAATAGCTTATCTGAGCATCCACCCTCAAGTTCAGAGATGGAGGGAGGAGAAATGGATCCTACCCAAGTCATTCAACCTATCCCCTCCATCTCATCCTATGTTGACATCCCAGAACCTTTGTATTCATATTCATATAATGAAAGGTACCCTGAGGATGATATGCCAAAGAATTCATCATAGTGCAATTCAAGTCAATTCTAGCACAATGATGACTTCAGTGAGTCACTGGATTACATTCCTCTTCTTCGGACTCGGGAGGGCCCACATATCCGCCTATTATACTCCCATTATGTGGTGGAACCCGTCGGCAAGACACAGGTGACACTGGTCCCAAAACTTAGGATTTGGGATCCCATTGTCACTAACGTGGGGCAGCCACCCCCGTTTCTCTTACCCACCCTCCCATCCTTTTATTACAATAAATTTCGCTCTTTATGTTCTTGTTAGTTAGTTTCTTTCATCTAACTATTTTTATATCCTTGCATCCATGCATCATGTTTAGAACTTCAATAACTACCCTTAAAAGCATGCATTCCTGCCTCACTATTTCAAGTTTAAGTCTTGCTCGAGGACGAGCAAAATTTTAAGCTTGGGTTGGTGGGCTTCACCCATCTTTCTCTTCACCCTTCTTGCATGCATGTTTATTTCCTGCATTTAGTTTTAAATTTTCAAAATTTTCTTCTTTCTATTTTTGCAATTATGGCTATATGGTGTGAACATAATAGATAAATGCTTCACTTTATGCCTAGATGCACAGTTTTCATCTTAAAAATTTCTTGACCTTTCTGCTTGACTTGCTCTTTGACTCTTTCCTTGAGTTTGGTAATAAATCTAAGGTTATGTCCCTTTTTCATAGCTTAAAGCTAAATTCCCTTGATCTATGTCATGAATGGCGAATCCATGGTAAAGGACCGTTGGAATGAGCTAAAACATGATTAAAGAATCCTAGCTGTGGATTCACAAGCTTACCTCTATTCTAAGGATTCTTGAATCATAATTGCAACTTTTCACACAGGTGTCAACCGAATCAATGATGGGTTTTGAGCTATGATCAAGATGAAGTGTTTTCCTTGATGGACTACGTACTTTCTCACATTAGATTGAGTCAAAAAGATGAAAAATATAAAAATGTGCACAAGAGGCTTGGCCGCCCACAAAATACCAAAAATAGCTATATAGTTCTCACCCAAGCCTACAAATAGAATGAAGATGATAAAATCCTGAGTGTGAAAAATAAATGAGCGTTGTTTTCTCTTTTAAGAGAGTTAAGGGTGATACCCAGCCGGTGTATGATAGTGATCATGAACGCGGGTATGTCGTGCCTGGTAGTATCACTCCAAAATCTCATTAGAGAGTCACTAGAAACCCCTAGGAGACCTCTAAGATCATCTTAGTAGCAGGGTTGGTTCGAGCGCAGTACGAGGATTTTGTCTCACTGCTTTGGGCCAACTGGCTCAGACTGTAGGGATTGTTGCTCGTTACATGGACCAACCTGACACAGATCGAGATCCTCAGAACTCATTAGAGTCTTTTTGATTTGTTTCTTAAGGACATGAGTAAGTGAGAGGCATGTTGTTCCATATTGGTATGAATGGATTCATGGTGATGGCTCATTGCTCATCACCTGCATGATCACCTATGTGACAATTCTCTCGTGTTTAATAATTATGATTCAAAGCCTCATGAGTATCGACAGGCTATAGTGAATTTGCTTAATCTTGCCTGGAAACTCTTTGATCTTGCTTTGGCAAGACTGTGGTTGATTGGTGGTGGTTCGTACTGAAATGACATGGATTAGGAGAATTGATGCTTTAAACTATTTTTCTTAACTTTAGCTTTTATTGCCAAGCTTAATTTTGATGTTATCTTTTTGTTCATTGAGCACAGTCTTCCTTGAGGACAAGAAAGTTTTATGCTTGGGGTAGTTGATAACACCCAAATTAGTACATATTGTCTATGCATTTTATCAATAGTTTCATATGACCTTGGCCTTAATATGCCCATTTTTGCTCGTGTTTTAGTTCCTTTTACCTTTACTTAGATAAAGTAGCTAGCTTGCCAATAATGTAGCTAAATATCTAGTGTTGGACTTACGTGCACTAAACATAGATGATCTGCCTCTCTCCTACCCTCTTTGCTAAACTGAGGCCCAATAATCTATTATTGTTTGATATTTCATCTAACAATGACCACTGTAGTTTTATCTTTACTCTGGGCCCAGTTTGGATTTAATTACTTGCTTCCATTGCCTAAACCCCATTAAACGTCCATGTTAAACTTAGTTGATTTAATCTCTATTTTTATGGGATTTATTCCTATTTATGCAGGCTATTTGAAGCTCGTGGGCCTGATCCCAATACAAATACAACCTTGTGGGCCTTTGTTTGGCCTTGGATTAGGCATGGTCAATGCTGGTCAACGACCCCTTTATTTCCTTACACGGCTACAGTGCCCGCGATTCTCCTTTCTCCTCTCGGTTCCAACCCTAATCGCTATCGCGATTCCTGCTAGCACCGGTCGTGATCTTGCCCCCTACAACCTGTGATTTTCCCTCCAAAAAATCATGCCCGCGATCTTTATATCGGTTGTGGTGCCATCGACTGCTAACTGTGATCTGCTCGGCTCCCTTCTACCCTAATCGTGACCTCTCCACAAAATGCAGTCGCGGTTGTTATTCCCCAACATCGCGACCATCACTTTACCGCACCCGTGGCTCACCTCAACTACAACCACTGCGACCCCCTTTTCAGCACCGTGACCTACCCTAATGGCAAGCAACCACAACCAGCCTGCAGTCTCTTCTTTCTATCCAGACCACGACTCCATCTCCTTAGATCGCGGCCTCGCTCCCACCATGGTTGTGACCACCACACCTCCCACGATCTGCCTCCACCTGCAGCCTCCACATGCCTACTAGCCACCCCGCCAACCGCGGTATCTCCAAACCACACATGTGGTTCCCTGTTAGCAACCACCCACGACTAGCACCCAGACTTATCTGGTGCACCCCTACAAAAGCCACGACCACTGTCGCATGCAGACTGCGACCTCCATTTCCCCTAACCAAAGTCGTGATTTCCTCCTACCTTCCACCCCTCGCCATCACACCTCCATCAGTGCAGCAGTCGCAACAACATGTCCTCTCTGCCATCGCCTAGCCACTCAGCACCACCACAGCAGTAGAAAGCCACCTCTCCTTCTTACCACTGCCTATAGCAGGGACCACAACCTGCAACTAAGGCCAGTGAAACCGTGACCATGAGATAATGGTAGCAACCGCAATCACTAGGGATGGAACCAACTAACCGTGACTCCAAGAATCACGACCTGCCATAGCTGCGACCGAGGATCCTCATGATCGTGACTGCAATCTTTCAGATCGCGACTAGGGCCACAACAACAGAAAGAAAGAAAATTGTGACCGTGCATTTCACAACCGCGACCTGCTGGCTAAGTAAGAAAAAGATCACGATCGTGCAAAAGATCACGACCTGAAGGGCAAGTAATCACGACCTACAGCTCCTATAAACTGAATTAAAAGACACGTGCAATGCATATACTATGACCAACAAGGATACAAAAGTCGTGATCGCGACATACAAAAGCTGCGACTGCAAATGTAAGTCGGTGCCCAACCCATGGCTATAAATAGAAGGGCACCCCCAACCATTTGGGCATCAATCAAAATCCAGTCCAGATGCCAGAAGGCTACCGGGTTGGAGCCAAAGCCTCGGGGAAGCATCCTAAGGTCCGAGATGACCAAGGCAGCCGGTCTACATGCTCCAGCAGACACCAGCCTTCACTCTCTCTCCTCCATCTCCATCTCTGATCTACTCTCTCCAAGGAATGAAGTCGAGGAGATATGTGCTATGTTCATCTTCACCACCAAGGAGAGACAAGATATGCATCACCTCCCTCCTCCACTACTGGTCTACGATCTCCATAGGTGGAATCTGAGGAGAGAGAAGACCAGTCTACACCAACATCCTCTCACATCCACTGGGCTGTTGTTTGGAGTATATCTAGAGAGAGAGAGAACCAAGGAGTTTAGAAGGACAAAGAGGAGGACCAAGGAATGAGATCCGACCTGCACAGAGACCGAGGAGTGAGAGATACCTTTCCTCTATGGGCTATATCTCTTTCTTCTTCGCTTTCATTCTACTACATTCCTTTGTTTCTTGTACAAACGATGTTCATTTGTCTTTGTTCGATGCTAACCATGCTTGTCTGTGGCTATTTAGCTCCTTCCTGGCTATGTAGCCCGATCTGGGCATGTATATGTACTTTTTCCTTAAGCAAGTAGATTCATATCAGATCTAGTATGTTGCATGTTCTATTTTCTCTTTCCAAGTTATGATTGCTAGTTTGGTTGATCTCTTACTAGTTTGAACTGTTATTTCTACCTATATCGAGAGATCTGTGTAGGAATGGTTAAGAGAAGATAGTTGGATCTGAACCTGAGAGGAGGACGATCCAAGGTTTTCCGTTCCAAACATCCCGCGATATCCTAAGACCTGAGAGGGAACTTAGCGTATTCTGAGGTGTTGATATGTCATTCCTAGAGATAGGGTCGATGACATATTGTTGATAGTTTTAGTCACGCCTCGCCAAAGCAAGTGGGACGACCCCTAGGACAGATGCCATTGTGCATACTAGATGCTTGCTTAGGTGTTTGAGGGTTGTCTACACCCGAGAACGAGTGCATAGACTACCCGTTTGTGGTTACATAGCAAGGAACTCTCTTTCTCTAATTAGTAGAACCACGAGCTCTATTTTGTTTTATTTTCTTTTGTTTTCTTTTCTTTGTTTTGTTTTATATCGTGACAACTCGCTAGACTAGTTCTAGCACCTACTTTTATCGACTATCACTTTTGGCTTATCTGACTCAAGAACGAAATTGGTGATGTCCTAAATGTCCCCACATCCCTGTGTTCGACCCCGTATATCTACTTCGACCCCGTAGTAAAAGTTGCAGGGGCCTAGAAGGCTTTTGGTTATAAATTTAAGAATTTGATTCCTTCTGAATCGGCCTCCGTATTCTGGACGCGTGATTCAGGCCGATCACACGTCCATTCTGATATACCACGGTTGTGGTGGTCTTTGTTGCATCAATTTGACTTGATTCTTTGTTCATTCTTAGACATCTTTTCTTCGAAGGATCTTTGGCTGCTAGGGGTAAATTGAGGGAGCCTCAGACTTCACTTTAAGCCTCTCCAAAGATAGTGAAAGCCTAGTATAATTCCTTCCCTCTCTCTTCTATCCAGGCATGGTCCAAATCTTTGAAAAATATGCAAATAATGCCCATAAATGCATTTTACACAAATACGCATATTAGGGGAAATAAAATGTAATCTAACAAGTACAGATGTGATTGCAATGCAATATGACACAAGATGAAGCCCTAAAATAGGTCATCAACACCCCAAACGTTAAACATACTTGTCCTCAAGTATGCTCCAACTCAATGTCTCTACAAATTTTCCACATAAGGAAATGGCTAATGCAATTCAATAGATTAATATTGACGAAATGGGCTCAAAGATGACTAAGTACATGCATTCCACTTCTCTCCTCTATTCTTTCACAAACCAACCATGATTAGAGCATGGAGCCTACAAATTCAAATATAGAGCATAGAAAACACAATCAATCTGTATGGCTGACATATCACTATGGGTAAACCGTTTCATGGTAGCAAAGGTCAAAAATTGACCAATTTTGCTATTTCAGCTTCATGCATTCAATTTCATATGTCCATCCAGACTATGTAACCCACATGGCTTTGAGAAAGAACAAAATAAGCTAGGTTTGATATTTCCTAGATCCATGGACATGTAAAAGGAAGAAAGGGTTGCGGTAAGAATTTGGAGTGCTTTTACACACTCATCTTTTTTTTATTTAGTTCATCTTAAATAGGAGTATCTTTCATTTTCTATTTGCATTTTTTTCTTTTTATTTTTTCTTTGTACTTGGTGTGGACAAGGCGTACGGTGCTGAGAGTGAAGCAGGGAGATATAGATGTGGACACTCAAAACTTTTGGAGGTGGCCACGACTGAATATGTGCACTTTATATGAGGTGGAGGGGTAAGATATGGTAGAAGAAAAGTGACTTAAAGAGGGGTTACTAGTATGGACATCAACCTGAAAGTTAGTCCAACAATTTCATCAAGCAATGACACACTACATGAATCAGAAACATTAAATCCACACTTCTATGATGAGATTCTACAAAACTCTAAGCATTTGTGACTTGCTTGAATCTCAATTCCACCAAATGGTTCACAAGCATAAGAGAGGTGTAGCACATGTAAAAAGTCAAAATTGAGTCCATTTAGCAATAGACCTTGATAATTCACTTGCATTAGTCAAAGGTCATCATTTTGATCCAACAAGTAGAGATTGGGTTAAAACACACTTTTTAGGCAAGAAGTTCTAAACTTGGGAAAAATTGGCCAAAATGGTGCCAAATCGCCTTCAATCACATTTAAGCTTTTATTATGAAAAAATAAAGCGGGGAACAAGCAAATCCTAGTTCAAACATGCAAAAATTACCAAAAATCTACAAGATGTGCAATGCATGGCAAAAAGAGTTTTTTTTTTAATTACACAAAATGTGAAAAAAAGTAAACTAGATGATATGCAAGCATGCAAAGCAGGTAAAATACAATCTAGATAGCAAGAGTAAGAAAACAAAATAGGAAATAAAAACTAAATCACTGGTGAAATACAAAATGAGTTGAAACGAGAAAGGGAATACCTCCGTACCAGCCCAAAATTTTGAATCATGATGTCTTTGGCATGACACTAATGTCTAGGAGAGATAGGGTAGATGATCACTATTGTTGCCCCAGTGGTGGTCCTCCCTGTGGTGGAGGATGCTGGTAGTAGGTGCCCCTATAGTATGACTGTGGAGGCGGGTAGGAATCTTGAAATGTAGACAATGCGCCCCACCAATCTCCCCCATTCAGGGTTCCTTTGTGCCTAGGCATGCTAAAACTGATACATGTGGTTGATATGATAATGTATTTGCTAATGATCCAACCACATTGCATCTTGTGTACACTGATAACCTTCATGTGTGCTCAATATTCTGTCCTGTGTGCTTTGAATACCCTCCAGCTGTGTATGTATGTCGACATGTCGTATGCATTCAGTGAAGGTTGTTGTCGCTGTTGTGATGTCTCTGCCTCTAGTTCCTAACCCAACATGAATCTATAGCCTCTACTTCTGTCCTGTTCTCTATCCCCAAAAGGGTTCTCCCAATCCCTCAGCCAGTATCACCTCTAGTACTCCTTCCGCTCTAGGGTGCTCCTCCTCATATCTCCTCTAGGTATCCAAAAAGGTTGGAGTGTGCCCATGCTCCTCTAGGAGAGGTGGAGTGTGGTAAGGTAACTCCAGTGAGACCTTCATAGGGGGTGTTGACCTAATACATGATCTATTGATCCACTACAACAATCATGGAAGAACAAACTAGGTAATGTAGTCCACTAACTCCCCCCCCCTCTACCTTAGTATATCCAGAAACATTGTGACCTAAGGAAACAACAATAGACGTCATAATCCCCCCCATAATGAATGTATTCTTGCTCTTTGAGGGGATTGTCCTCAGATGATATATCAACAAAGCACCAAATTTACATATTTCCCTTTAATCACGCAACCCAGAAAAAAATATCCTTCTTTGTGCAACTTCCTTGGTTCTCGTACCTTCCGAAGATTGCATTTGCAAGAACTTTCTGCACATGGTGGATGAATGGACTATGAATCAGACTTGTTTTGGATTTCCCCACTACAAAGTTTCTTTGGCCGATGATGTACTTCGACATGGTTATGTAAGTGGTACTCGAGTCATTTTATGTCGTTCCCCCCTTCTAGTAGGTCTACCATCTCATCATTGGGGGTGAAAATTTTGTTTATGATATTTGATGTGAGAACCCAATGCTTATCTCCAATCACCACTCTAATGGAATCCTCACCATAATTAGAGACTTTCTCCAAGGTGGTGAAGAACTGATGTGTTAGCTCAACATAAGTGTCATGTGGTGTCACCAAGATGTCGAATAGGCCCACTTCTTCCATTATGCCATGGAAATAGGCATAGAAACCATGCTCTCCATTATTGTCTGACACGAATAATGGGTGGCTATCACCTCACGTGTTAACCACCTTGGGTGCTTTGATTTCTTTGCCTGACTGCTAGTAACCTTAGGCTCTCTCTTAGGATACTGCTGGGGTGCCTATGGCTGTGGTGCATCCGAAATCACCTCATCCTCATCATCTAGAAGTAATTATCTCCATGCTCAAGGTTGAGGTTGACGCTGCGGCTGTGGTCCAGAGGATTTTAGAGGACGTGCTGCTGAAACTGACTGTCTAGCTGTTGAAACTAAGGGCCAAGCTGGCAAGGGTTGTGGTGGTGCATGTCGTGGCTATAGAGATGCTTTGTCCACAATGTGGATCTAATAAAGCATTTAATTCATCTTCTGTCAAACGGGTTGTTTTGCCTGAGCCAACAACATATGGCAGAGCGGTAGATGATGGAGTTGAAGATGATCCATTCTTGGGTCAGCATTAGTAGGAAATCATACCCTTGGTCTTCTCCATTTCCTTTATGGTCATTTTCTTCATTTTGAAGAAATTTTAGTGGTGAAATGTCATATTTTACGTTTTCTCCAAAGAACGGGGCTATTAGGGCGGATTGGAGAGAAATGGGGGATTTTGTGGTTGAAAATGGGTGGAATATGTAGATTAAGGTAGTGGAAATGATGGGAGATGGATTGGAGATGGATTGTGAGTGATTTGGTTGTGATTCGAGGGTTGGAGAGGGGGTGGGAAGCGTTACACGGCCGCTAGGGCACAGAGAATTCCCATTCTATTCGTGATAAATGGACAGGAGAAGTCAAAAAAATTGTTGATTTCTGACTTATGTTGCTAAAGTCGGGCTGCAGTACTGTCGTACTACACGACACGACCATGGTGGCTTCATGCTGAACTACCGTGTTGGCTCATTTTGTCGATTTCTCTCAATTTTCTTTGGATTCAAGGTACATTGTTCGATTTGTATGTATTTCACCACGTCCATACCAAGGTGCCATGGTTGTGGTTTGCACTGTAGCTACTGCTTTCACTTAAAGTTTCATCAAAAACTCAAAATCTTGATCTGAAGTGATTTTTCTTTGAAATATTTTCTCAATTTTATCTGATTTTCCTCATTTCAACATGTTTTCACCTACAAATCTTAAAACTAAACAAAAAAATATTAAAAATAGGTGTATGTCTGTATGTTTTCTTGGAAAAGTGTAAAAATAACCAATAATCGAAAAAATGGAAGGTTGGGTGAAAAAACTCCCAAATCTATGTGGGCTGCTTCCCACAAGCACTGAGTTTCATACCTTCAGTTTGGCTTCTTGGAGATTCTTCAATTTCTCAACCATTTAAAATTATCATGTGTGTAATCTTGTAATAAATGCATCTCTCATTTGCACTCAACCTAAGATCCCCATCCCTCTAATCACCAAAACTATCATCAAATCTTTCATGTAAATGTCCCCTCAAATGACCAATCAGACTCTTGAAGTGACAATGTCAAATATCCTCATCTCAAACTCGCCGGTTTGAGGACTTGTATATGTTGATCTTTATCTTCATGTCCATGAAGGAGACTATCATTATGCCACTATGACCGGCCTAAATCGCACGTCCAAAAGTGGAGGCGGATTTGAGGTAGTCGAGATTTTACATTTATAAACTCGAATCCTTCTAGGCCCCCACAACTTTGTTTACGGGGTCGAAGTAGATATACGGGGTCGAACACAGGGACAAGGGGGTAGTGTTGAGAACCCAGAATCGACACGCTACACTCCGACAGGTATAAAGAGATGATAAATTCCCCAGAAGGGAAGCAGTAAGGTGTCACGAACAAAACAAGAAAACTATCTCCAAGTGGAGTTACTAGAAACATTTAAGGTTTTAGCCATTTAGCAGTTTTTAGAGGTTTTCTTGCAACAGAAACAGAAGGATAAAACTATGGCTAGAGCAAGGTACGAAGGATAAGACTACAACATAACAAGCGGCACCGGTAACATCCTACACCCCTCCTCTTAGAGCAGATACCTCTAACCAAGCCTCGACACCCCTCTCGAGGTTGCTGGGCTCAAAGTTAGAGTGGAATGTTACTGAAACGACTCCGTTCCAGGCACTCTCGTACTCCAGAATCAGACCAAACACTAGAGCCACAACACAACTCTCGAAGTTGTTGTGACGGGAAAACATGATTCGGTAGCTAAGCGAAACGCGATCCAAACATGCAAGCTAGAGTTCAGATATCAAACATAGCAGTCATCCAACATATTGTACCAAGCACAGAGCAACAAGTAATTAAGCTCTTCTATTTCCATAGACAAATAAAAGGCCTTAATTACAATGCATAAGTAAAGAATTAAATGATAGAAAATAAAGATAGATGTCGCCTTCTTGATGTAGAAGGACGACGGGCTACTACGGCTCTCCAGCCCGATATCGGTCAGGTACTAGCTTGATACATCCGTGTCGGGCGGCACACCCTCTCGAGCGGCATGCCTGACGGGCAAATGTATCGCTCAAGGATCCTGGCTGATACGCTCATGACGATCGCTGGACCCTCTCGGGCTGGTAGTAGGTGCCCCTATAGTATGACTGTGGAGGCGGGTAGGAATCTTGAAATGTAGACAATGCGCCCCACCAATCTCCCCCATTCAGGGTTCCTTTGTGCCTAGGCATGCTAAAACTGATACATGTGGTTGATATGATAATGTATTTGCTAATGATCCAACCACATTGCATCTTGTGTACACTGATAACCTTCATGTGTGCTCAATATTCTGTCCTGTGTGCTTTGAATACCCTCCAGCTGTGTATGTATGTTGACATGTCGTATGCATTCAGTGAAGGTTGTTGTCGCTGTTGTGATGTCTCTGCCTCTAGTTCCTAACCCAACATGAATCTATAGCCTCTACTTCTGTCCTGTTCTCTATCCCCAAAAGGGTTCTCCCAATCCCTCAGCCAGTATCACCTCTAGTACTCCTTCCGCTCTAGGGTGCTCCTCCTCATATCTCCTCTAGGTATCCAAAAAGGTTGGAGTGTGCCCATGCTCCTCTAGGAGAGGTGGAGTGTGGTAAGGTAACTCCAGTGAGACCTTCATAGGGGGTGTTGACCTAATACATGATCTATTGATCCACTACAACAATCATGGAAGAACAAACTAGGTAATGTAGTCCACTAACTTCCCCCCCCCTCTACCTTAGTATATCCAGAAACATTGTGACCTAAGGAAACAACAATAGACGTCATAATCCCCCCCATAATGAATGTATTCTTGCTCTTTGAGGGGATTGTCCTCAGATGATATATCAACAAAGCACCAAATTTACATATTTCCCTTTAATCACGCAACCCAGAAAAAGATATCCTTCTTTGTGCAACTTCCTTGGTTCTCGTACCTTCCGAAGATTGCATTTGCAAGAACTTTCTGCACATGGTGGATGAATGGACTATGAATCAGACTTGTTTTGGATTTCCCCACTACAAAGTTTCTTTGGCCGATGATGTACTTCGACATGGTTATGTAAGTGGTACTCGAGTCATTTTATGTCGTTACCCCCTTCTAGTAGGTCTACCATCTCATCATTGGGGGTGAAAATTTTGTTTATGATATTTGATGTGAGAACCCAATGCTTATCTCCAATCACCACTCTAATGGAATCCTCACCATAATTAGAGACTTTCTCCAAGGTGGTGAAGAACTGATGTGTTAGCTCAACATAAGTGTCATGTGGTGTCACCAAGATGTCGAATAGGCCCACTTCTTCCATTATGCCATGGAAATAGGCATAGAAACCATGCTCTCCATTATTGTCTGACACGAATAATGGGTGGCTATCACCTCACGTGTTAACCACCTTGGGTGCTTTGATTTCTTTGCCTGACTGCTAGTAACCTTAGGCTCTCTCTTAGGATACTGCTGGGGTGCCTATAGCTGTGGTGCATTCGAAATCACCTCATCCTCATCATCTAGAAGTAATTATCTCCATGCTCAAGGTTGAGGTTGACGCTGCGGCTGTGGTCCAGAGGATTTTAGAGGACGTGCTGCTGAAACTGACTGTCAAGCTGTTGAAACTAAGGGCCAAGCTGGCAAGGGTTGTGGTGGTGCATGTCGTGGCTATAGAGATGCTTTGTCCACAATGTGGATCTAATAAAGCATTTAATTCATCTTCTGTCAAACGGGTTGTTTTGCCTGAGCCAACAACATATGGCAGAGCGGTAGATGATGGAGTTGAAGATGATCCATTCTTGGGTCAGCATTAGTAGGAAATCATACCCTTGGTCTTCTCCATTGCCTTTATGGTCATTTTCTTCATTTTGAAGAAATTTTAGTGGTGAAATGTCATATTTTACGTTTTCTCCAAAGAACGGGGCTATTACGGCGGATTGGAGAGAAATGGGGGATTTTGTGGTTGAAAATGGGTGGAATATGTAGATTAAGGTAGTGGAAATGATGGGAGATGGATTGGAGATGGATTGCGAGTGATTTGGTTGTGATTCGAGGGTTGGAGAGGGGGTGGGAAGCGTTACACGGCCGCTAGGGCACAGAGAATTCCCATTCTATTCGTGATAAATGGACAGGAGAAGTCAAAAAAATTGTTGATTTCTGACTTATGTTGCTAAAGTCGGGCTGCAGTACTGTCGTACTACACGACACGACCATGGTGGCTTCATGCTGAACTACCGTGTTGGCTCATTTTGTCGATTTCTCTCAATTTTCTTTGGATTCAAGGTACATTGTTCGATTTGTATGTATTTCACCACGTCCATACCAAGGTGCCATGGTTGTGGTTTGCACTGTAGCTACTGCTTTCACATAAAGTTTCATCAAAAACTCAAAATCTTGATCTGAAGTGATTTTTCTTTGAAATATTTTCTCAATTTTATCTGATTTTCCTCATTTCAACATGTTTTCACCTACAAATCTTAAAACTAAACAAAAAAATATTAAAAATAGGTGTATGTCTGTATGTTTTCTTGGAAAAGTGTAAAAATAACCAATAATCGAAAAAATGGAAGGTTGGGTGAAAAAACTCCCAAATCTATGTGGGCTGCTTCCCACAAGCACTGAGTTTCATACCTTCAGTTTGGCTTCTTGGAGATTCTTCAATTTCTCAACCATTTAAAATTATCATGTGCGTAATCTTGTAATAAATGCATCTCTCATTTGCACTCAACCTAAGATCCCCATCCCTCTAATCACCATTACTATCATCAAATCTTTCATGTAAATGTCCCCTCAAATGACCAATCAGACTCTTGAAGTGACAATGTCAAATATCCTCATCTCAAACTCACCGGTTTGAGGACTTGTATATGTTGATCTTTATCTTCATGTCCATGAAGGAGACTATCATTATGCCACTATGACCGGCCTAAATCGCACGTCCAAAAGTGGAGGCGGATTTGAGGTAGTCGAGATTTTACATTTATAAACTCGAATCCTTCTAGGCCCCCACAACTTTGTTTACGGGGTCGAAGTAGATATACGGGGTCGAACATAGGGACAAGGGGGTAGTGTTGAGAACCCAGAATCGACACGCTACACTCCGACAGGTATAAAGAGATGATAAATTCCCCAGAAGGGAAGCAGTAAGGTGTCACGAACAAAACAAGAAAACTATCTCCAAGTGGAGTTACTAGAAACATTTAAGGTTTTAGCCATTTAGCAGTTTTTAGAGGTTTTCTTGCAACAGAAACAGAAGGATAAAACTATGGCTAGAGCAAGGTACGAAGGATAAGACTACAACATAACAAGCGGCACCGGTAACATCCTACACCCCTCCTCTTAGAGCAGATACCTCTAACCAAGCCTCGACACCCCTCTCGAGGTTGCTGGGCTCAAAGTTAGAGTGGAATGTTACTGAAACGACTCCGTTCCAGGCACTCTCGTACTCCAGAATCAGACCAAACACTAGAGCCACAACACAACTCTCGAAGTTGTTGTGACGGGAAAACATGATTCGGTAGCTAAGCGAAACGCGATCCAAACATGCAAGCTAGAGTTCAGATATCAAACATAGCAGTCATCCAACATATTGTACCAAGCACAGAGCAACAAGTAATTAAGCTCTTCTATTTCCATAGACAAATAAAAGGCCTTAATTACAATGCATAAGTAAAGAATTAAATGATAGAAAATAAAGATAGATGTCGCCTTCTTGATGTAGAAGGACGACAGGCTACTACGGCTCTCCAGCCCGATATCGGTCAGGGTACTAGCTCGATACATCCGTGTCGGGCGGCACACCCTCTCGAGCGGCATGCCTGACGGGCAAATGTATCACTCAAGGATCCTGGCTGATACGCTCATGACGATCGCTGGACCCTCTCGGGCTGCATGTATGACGGGCGAAGCGTATCAAGTTCAACATCGTTTCGGGCGTGGAGCTACGCATTCTACTCTCGGACATGGGCATCGGGCACTCGTGTCGCGTATCTACATCGGCCGATATCGGCCCTCAGTGTCGCCCGGTACAGTCCTAGGTGAACCAGTCCCCTCCCTCTCGGGATGAGGAAGGGCTCACCTAGTGTCACTCAGTACGAGCACTGGGGCACGATACGTCTGCTCTCGCGATTCTCCTCGAAGATAGCTCAAGTTCCCAACTGTCCGCCCTGTCTGAACTGTCTTTTCGTCTTCCTATAGCTATTATTTATAGTCGGCTAGTGGGGGAACTTATGGCGCTCGAAGCGCCACGTGTCCTCCTTAATTGTGGGTCGGTGGGCGGGCAATACTCGTATCGCTCGGCGTAGGGTTCTCAGTCCTTGGTCACGTGACGGGCAACAGTGCCTGCCGGTGGGTGGCTGTGTCGCCCGACATACTTGGGTTGTCGTGGCGACTATGGCTCCCTGTCGGGTAAGAGGCGTGTCGTCCGTCAATTCCTCCTTGTGCGGCACCCCTTTGTCACGCGTTGTGGTGTCGTTCTACCCTACCGGGCAGGGCGTGTATCGGGCGTCAGGAAGGCCGGTGCAGACTTGGACTTATTTAGTGGGTCGGGACGGCCTTATTGCACCAAAACAAGGAGAAACTCTGCAAAAGATGGAAATATAGGATTAAGAGCATTGCTTGGCCAATTATTGCGAAAGTGCATATACAAAGAGAGGAAAATAGCTAAAACTGGCAGTTTTGATAACAGAAAAACAGTCTAAAATATCACAAAAATTGGTGGTATCAACTCCCCCAAACTTAGCATTTTGATTGTCCTCAATCAATATTTAAACTTTATTTTGTGATGCTTCGTCTTGTTTGGTACATCTTTCAGGCCAAGAGGTAAAGCAAGTATAGTAATGCCTTTAGAGATAATGATGTCTCATTACGAACAAAAGACCTTGCGTTTCCTGCCTTATTATTTTAGTAGAATTTTTTTTCTTACAACTTCAGCGAGACTTTAGTGTATTATTCCGAAGTTAGCTTACACACCAAACAACTTTATTTTCGGGGCAGAAAGTTGTGTAAAGGGTAGGCTAAGAATTTTTGGGTTTTTCATCTTTGTTTTCCATCAGTCCATCCAGGTAAGGGTCCGTTAGCGGGCAAGTGGTCCGTGCAGTCCAAGCCAGTTGGCTTTAGAGCAGTGATTTCACATCCTACATACCACTGCCCCAGATCTACCATGCCTAAAGTTGGGTACTTCTGGAAAACAAGTGGGTATATATGTTTTTTTTTCTTTTCTTTTATTGGGCACAACTCTCATGCTTTTATTCACACTCATAAGGCTTCTCTCTTTTTTTGGGATTTTCGTTGGGTAAAGGGGAAACAAAGAGATTTCTGTTATTTGGGCAACTGTTTCCTTCTCCATACTCGTCTCTTAGCTGTGTGCGAGATTATTATATTTTTCGAAATTTTTGGCATGGAAACACGTAATCTTCTGTTCATTTGAAGCAGCATTATCAGAAAGATATAACGGAACTTGTATCTCATTAAGCACAAAGAAAACTAAATTTGCAAGCAGTTGTATCAGGTTTTTACTAATATAGGCTTTGTACATATGCATGGGAACAAAATAAGCAAAATTTTTCAAAAATTTTTATATGAGCTAGGGTACAAATACATGATATAGGAAGAGAACAAAATGGCACAAGAGAATTTTTATACCTCCTTCACTGGCACATGGGTACCCCCCCAAACTTACTCCGTACTCTGTCCCAGAGTAGCGAAGAAAACAGGGTGAGTTCATGTTAGCTCAGTGAAGGTTAACTAGCGGGTTCGCCTGTGCCTTGGAGAAGCTGCAATATGCTTCTTTGCTGCAACCTCCTTCTTTTCTCATTTGGAAACAGCCAGAACAAGTGCAAAGCTCTCAAGATGGAATCTTGAGAGCTCTTGAAAACACTTGTGGCTGCTTCCTCCTCAAGAAGATGGAACCGGAATGCCCAGATTCCATCCGGAAGTCACCCACAAAAGACTCGTGTTGTCTCTGTAGATGGTCCTAAACCATCGCAGAAGACAAGACTATTATAAGAAAGTGACCTTCCTCTGAAGCTACCATATCAAGAAAAATTCTCCCTCTCTCTATCTGTGGTAGTCGACGGCTAGCTGCCTTGGGGTTTCTACGTTTCTGCCCCACAGTTGTTGCTTCAACTGCGGCCGCCATTCTTCCTGTTATCAAGATTATTGACCATTTATATGTTAGATAGAAACTCGATAAACTTATTTTAAGCTCCGAGTATGGTCCGTCAAAAGAAAACTCAAGTTGATACAAAATTTGGGCGACATCAGGAAGGCGCGGCACGACAGTCTACCCGATAGGGGTATATTGGGCGATAAGGCTGCCAAAAAGCAACTACCTGATAGAATTGTACGAAAGAAAACGTGTCACCCGATAAGGTGTATCGAGCGAGCACCATCAGCCGTTACTTCGTGCCTAACTGCGTTGGGCGATACAAAATCAACTAGGCTCGTAAAACCCGATAAGCAGCGCAATATGAAAACTCATGTCGGGCGATAAGCATGTCGGGCGATACCTTTGCTCATAGGAGCCATCACCCGATATAAGGGTGAAGGCAAGCTGGCCGACACGTGAGCAAAGGTGGATCACTGCATGTGTTACAGGTGGCTGAAAAGAGAAGTCAGGCACCCCGACACCTTGAGCCCACATTACTATATATAGCAAACTCATCTGGGGGCAAATCAGGCAGATCTGGGCGCGCGCGTCGACATGTCGTTCCCAAGACGATGGTCCCGTTAGTCAAATCAAGGGCATTTACTCCCTATGCATGAAACGGATGTCGCTCGGGGATGCCAACCGTCGCGACGCTTGCGGTGCCCAAGGAACTCCGGCCCGATATAAGCGTGACTGTGCGCCAGCTGAGCTGCTGCCCGACACAGTCTTAAAACAGGCGGCCAAAAACCATCATCGGTTTAGGCATAAGTCCCCGACCTCAGAAAGTATGACAGTGGTGGCCCATAAAACAGAGGAGTCGGTGCGCTCGGTGCGTGCACCGGCTCCGGCCTTATTACAATTCATAAATTTTGTTTTTATAGAAAATAAGAAAAAAAATGCATCCTACTCTACGAAAGAAAGAAAAACTCGGGTTGCCTCCCGAGGAGCACTGAAGTTTGCGTCGCCAGCTCGAACGGTGTAGGATCATCTTGTTCAGCTCTCGACTGTACCCATATCTTTTAGACTGATCTCTGCTCTCCTGACAAACGCTTCATCTTCATAGAATCTTTTCACCCTGTGCCCATTTACTTGAAAGACCATGGTCGGATCGTCTTTATAATAGATCTCCATCATTCCTGATGGGTATATTTTCGACACTATGAACGGTCCAGACCACCTCGTTTGTAACTTCCCAGGGAAAAGATGAATAGAGGACTTGAATAACAAGACCTTATCCCCTTCGCTTACATCTTTTCTCCTGAGGTGGGCATCGTGCGACAATTTTGTCCTCTGTTTGTAGATTTTTGCATTTTCATAGGCGCTCATTCTCAGCTCTTCGAGCTCTTGAAGATGCAAAAATCTTTTTTCTCCTACTTTGTCGAGGTCCATATTTAGGAACTTGATTGCCCAAAGGGCCTTGTATTCCAACTCTAAAGGCAGGTGGCAGGACTTTCCGTAAATGAGACGGTAGGGGGTGGTTCCAATGGGTGTTTTGTAAGCAGTACGGTAGGCTCAAAGTGCGTCGTCAAGCTTCATGGACCAGTCTTTCCTCATTCGGTTGACAGTTTTCTCCAAGATCTGCTTGATTTTCCTGTTGGAAACCTCTACCTGCCCTGACATCTGTGGGTGGTAGGGTGTAGCGATCTTGTGCCTCACTCCGTACATGCGCAGAAGTGCTTCGAACTGTCTTTCTCCAAAGTGCGACCCTCTGTCGCTTATCACAGTGTGCGGTACACCGAAACGAGGGAAGATGGTCTTCTCGAAGAGCTTGATAACCGACTTGGCATCACAGGTTTGGGTGGCTACCGCTTCCACCCACTTCGATACATAATCTACTGACACGAGTATGTATTGATACCCCCGAGATGGGGGAACCGGTCTCATGTAGTCGATCCCCCACACGTCAAATATTTCTACATCGATCCAGCTTGCCATTGGCATTTCATTCATCCACCCTATGTTTCCTGTAAACTGGCACTCCTTACAAACCTTCACAAATTGCGCAGCGTCTTTAAACAAGGTGGTCCAGTAGAAACCTGACTGTAGCACTTTTGCAGTTGTTCTCTCGCTACCCAGGTGTCCACCGTAGGGAGAGGTGTGGCATTCTTTCAGGATGTCTGCGGTTTCTTCCTCTGGGATGCACCGCCTGTATAAGTTGTCAGCGCATCTTTTGAACAGGAGAGGATCATCCCAGTAATAGTTTTTGACATCCGCAAATAGCTTCTTTTTCTGATTGTACGTGATGTCAGGAGGTAGTTCTCCGTAGGCAAGATAATTGCAGATGTCTGCAAACCAGGGTAAAATTTCTTCTTGAGCTTCTGCCAACATCAGAGCCTCGTCGGCGTAGTCGTCATTGATTTGAGGCCCTCTCTTTCTTTCAGTCACGATCCTTGATAGGTGGTCTGCGACCACATTCTCTGCGCCCTTCTTGTCGATAATTTCATGGTCAAACTCTTGGAGCAATAAGGCCCACCTCAACAGTATGGGCTTTGCGTCTTTCTTTTGCATTAAGTATTTTATTACCCCATGATCTGTGTATACCTTTACCTTTGCTACGACGAGATACGACCTGAATTTATCAAACGCAAAGACGATCACGAGCATCTCCTTCTCAGTTGTTGTGTAGTTTACTTGAGCCTCGTCCAACGTGCGACTAGTGTAGCAAATCACATGGTGCTTTTTGTCTTTCTTTTGCCCCAAGACTGCTCCAACCGCGTAGTCACTAGCATCGCACATCAGCTCAAAAGGTAAACCCCATTCTGGCACTTGAAGGATAGGTGGTGATATCAAAGAGTTTTATGGGCCTGAAAAGCACTTAGACAATCGTTAGAGAAAACAAATTCAGTGTCTTTTACCAGAAGATTGGACAGCGGTTTGGAAATCTTTGAGAAGTCCTTGATGAATCTTCGGTAATATCTCGCGTGCCCGAGGAAGCTTCGCACCCCCATCATGGATCTTGGTGGAGGAAGCTTGGATATTGCTTCAACCTTACTTGCGTCCACCTCGATCCCACACTTCGAGATCTTATGCCCGAGAACGATGCCCTCCCGCACCATGAAATGGCACTTCTCCTAGTTTAGAACTAGGCTGTTCTCCTCACACCTTTGAACAACCAATGACAGATTCTTCAGACAGCTATCGAAGTCCTTCCCATAGACGGAAAAGTTGTCCATGAAAACTTCTACGATGTCTTCTAGAAAATCTGAGAACATCAATATCATGCATCGTTGAAAGGTGGCGGGGGGCATTGCAGAGTCTGAAGGGCATCCTTTGGAAGGCATAAGTGTCGTAAAGGCAGGTGAATGTTGTTTTCTCTTGATCGTCGGGCAAGATGGGTACCTGGTAAAAACCTAAAAAGCCATCAAGAAAACAAAAGAAATCGTGATGCGCTAGCCTTTCGAGAACTTGGTCAATAAAAGGTAGCGGAAAATGATCCTTCTTTGTAGCCTGATTTAGCTTTCGGTAATCTATGCACATCCACCAGCCGGTGACAGTCCTTACCGCCACCTCATCGCCCTTCTCACCCTTAACCACTGTCATTCTGCCCTATTTGGGCACTACGTGGATCAGACTTACCCAATTGCTATCGATGATTGGGTAAATGATCCCCGCATCCCTAAGCTTTATTACCTCTTTCTTGACGACCTCCTTGAGCATCTGGTTCAGCTTCCTTTGGGGTTGAGCCAGAGGCTTGGCAGATTCATCCAAGTTGATGCGATGCATGCACAGGGTGGGGCTAAGGCTTTTGATATCGTCTACTGAATATCCTATAGCCCTCCTGTGGAGCCTTAACTCCTCAAGGAGTCGGTCCAGCTGGTCACTTGAAAGATCGGCGTTTACGATGATGCGATTTCTGTGCTCTTCATCTAAGAACTCGTACTTCAGGCCTTCGGGCAACGCTTTTAACTCTGGCTTTGGTTTGGGTGCCTTCTCCTGAGGCTCCTCCTCGAGAGAGGCATACTTCACAGACTCCACCACTGTATCCTCTTCTTGCAAATATTTGTCAGAAAGGTTGAAGAGGTTGAGGTGCTTCGCGACCTCAATATATTCGAGGTCGGGATCTTGACAATTTATAGCCCTCAAGAGGGGGTCTACTGTCCAGATATCTTCCTCTACTTCCTCGTAGAATTTATTGTAGCTATCTGCGAAACATGCTGATTCAGATAGGGACAGGCTCTTCATGATCTTTTTCAGCTTGAAGTCGATATGGTCGTTTTCGACCCTTAAGGTGATCATCCCCTCAGAAACATCAAGCAGCGCTCTACCTGTCACCAAGAAGGGGCGACTAAAGATGATCGGGCAACGAGGGTCTTCAACTGTGTCAATGATGACTATATCATAAGGGATGAAGAAGTCGCCAACCCTGATCGACACATCTTCGACAATGTCGATGGGTCTCTTGAAGGTGTGATCTGCCAATTCAATCTGCATGTTGGTTCGAACCATGTCGGTCAAACCCACCCTTTGTGCAAAACTTAGGGGCATGAGGCTTATGATTTCCCCCAAGTCTGCTAGACCCTTGCGCTCGACGTTGTCTCCGATGGCGAACAGGATTGTGAAAGCTCCGGGATCCCTTATCTTATTTGGCGCGTCGGGCTTCAAGAAGGCAGAGGAGGTGGAATCTAGATACACTGTCTTTGTCCTTCCTCCCCTTCTCTTCTTTGTGATAATGTCCTTAAGGAACTTGGCATACGTAGGCATATCTTCCAATGTGTCAAGGAAGGGGACTTCAAGATGCAGTTTCCTGATCGAGTCCATGAACCTTTCGTGACGCCTTTTCAGATTTTCCTTGATCAGCTTATGCGGAAACGGCAACCTTGGAGCATAAGGATTCCTCCCACCAGCTAGCTCATCGGAAGGCTTCCGTGCAGGCTCTTGAGCTTCTACTTGTCCGCCTTCTCCCTCTGTTGGAATGATACTCTCTAACCTCGGTACAAGTTCTGGTTCGGCATCAACTGTGCGCTCCACCGTCTTCCCAGACCTCAGTACTACCATTCTGGCAGTTTCCGGATATGAGAGTGTCTTTCCTGTAGGGTTCTTTATCAGAGCTGCCATCTGGGCCAATCGTTGATCGACTTCCCATTGGCGCATCTGCAGACTTGCCATCTGGTGTTGCATAGAATTCTGAGCTCTAGGGTTGGGAAGTGCACCCTGCACCAGCCGGTTGATGATAGAGTCTTGCCTTTTTATGAAAGCATGCAACTGGCCAACCAGGCTGGGCTGGTGTGAAATCTCATCTCGGCCTTTACGTTCACCTTCAAACGGAGATTGCTCACAACAAGACATGGCGTCAGGTCTCGAAGGAATAGGTCACCGTTCTTTAAAGTTCCTGAGATGGCGCGAGAAATCAAGTTTAGAAGATAGGTTTATTAATTTCAAGCAAAGAATAACAGTAAGGAAAAAGAAAAAGAAAAAGAGTGCTGTCAAACTCATTACTAAACTTGAGGCACAAGAGTGTGGTTAGTGGATTCAGATTCGTCAACAGTACCATTTTTTCCTTGTCCCCGGCAACGGCGCCAAAAAGTTGATCGGCCTAAATCGCGCGTCCAAAAGTGGAGGCGGAGTTGAGGTAGTCGAGCTTTTACATTTAAAAACCAAATCCTTCTAGGCCACCGCAACTTTGTTTATGGGGTCTAAGTAGATATACGTGGTCGAACACAGGGACAAAGGGGTAGTGTTGAGAACCCAGAATCGACACGCTACACTCTGACATGTATAAAGAGATGATAAATTCCCCAAAAGGGAAGCAGTAAGGTGTCACGAACAAAATAAGAAAACTATCTCCAAGTGGAGTTACTAGAAACATTTAAGGTTTTAGCCATTTAGAAATTTTTAGAGGTTTTCTTGCAACAGAAACAGAAGGATAAAACTATGGCTAGAGCAAGGTACGAAGGATAAGACTATAGCATATCAAGCGGCACCGGTAACATCCTGCACCGCTCCTCTCAGAGCGGATACCTCTAACCAAGCCTCGACACCCCTCTCGAGGTTGCTGGGCTCAAAGTTAGAGTGGAATGTTACTGAAACAACTCTGTTCCAGGCACTCTCGTACTCCAGAATCGGACCAAACACTAGAGCCACAACACAACTCTCGAAGTTGTTGCGACGGGAAAACACGATTCGGTAGCTAAGCGAAATGCGATCCAAACATGCAAGCTAGAGTTCATATATCAAACATAGCAGTCATCCAAAATATTGTAACATGCACAGAGCAGCAAGTAATTAAGCTCTTCTATTTCCATAGACAAATAAAAGGCCTTAATTACAATGCATAAGTAAAGAATTAAATGACAGAAAATAAAGATAGATGTCGCCTTCTTGATGTAGAAGGATGACATGGTACTACGGCTCTCCAGCTCGATATCAGTCAGGGTCCTAGCCTGATACATCCGTGTCGGGCGGCACGCCTGACGGGCAACTGTATCGCTCAAGGATCCTGGCCAATATGCTCATGTCGATCGATGGACCCTCTCGGGCTGCACGTATGACGGGTGATGCGATGATTTTGAGTCGCATTTAGAGACCTATTTCATATGTGGTTTGTGCCTTAATTACTCATTTTCATGGATATTATTGCATAATTCACTTTATTTGGTCTTTGCCATCATTATATATCAAATCCCCTTTGTTTTAATATTTTGAGCATTATTTATCATCTTATTATAAATTGTGTGGATTTACTTGGTCTTGTTGTGAAATTTCAGGAAAAACAAGTATCTGCTTCCGTCGATACCATCGACGGAAGTCGATACCATCGACCAAGCCACAGGTTGTCAGCCGAGAAGAGAAATACAGAGTCGATACCATCGACACCTAAGTCGATGGTATCGAGATCCCTTCAAGTTGGTGGCGAGGAAACTGTCGATACCATCGACCCAAGTCAATGCCATCGACACAAGGGGAGCTACAGCGTCGCTAAACGACAACAACCGATGCTAAAGGAGTCGATACCATCGACACCCAAGTCGATGGTATCGAGATCACCACAGGCACTCAGAATAAAAGAAAGGAAAGCTGCCGCTAATCCACTGGGTCGATACCATTGACCCGCGTCGATGGTATCGACGCCGGCAGATATGCGTTGGATCTGTTTTGATCTCGATCGGACGGCTGTTGTTATTTGACGACCTAATTAGGGACTTATACCTAATGACGGCCGCCCATGTTCAAAGGAGCTGATTTTTTGGATTGCACGAGTGCCGAGGAGGAGAAAGGAGAACGGAGGCCGAGAAGCTCATCCCGGGTGATTCGGACGCTGTCGAAGACGATTTCCACCACCGACAGGCGGGGAAGCTCGTGTTCTACGCCAAGGATCCACCAGTTCATCTCCGTTCAGGGGTTTTCCCATTTATTTCCCGTTTTTCTGATGAATTCCCCAATTTCTACCATGTATTCGTGTGAGATGAACATGAGAGGCTAAAACCCTCAATCTTTAGGACCGAGAGTAGCCCGGGAATGAATTGTATGATATTTTTATATCAATAATTCATATTTTTCTCTCAAATTTGTGGTATAGATTCGTTTTCTCCATTTCTATTGTTATGCTTGATCACCATAATAATAATTTAACACCCTTAATCACTTCGACAGAAGGATTAACGGTTGAAAAGAGACGAATTCTACATTAATCAATAAAACCCTTGACAAAGGAGTTGTAAAATTAATGGTGGGAACTGAGAGACCGTTTATAATGCACTTAGTTTAGGGGAATGATTACTACGACGGTGGAATCAACCTAAATCTAAGTAGTGAATTACACCACGACAGTGGGTAATTCTGTTTTCAGGCCACTACCCGGATAGAGAGAGAAGTGTGAGGAATTATATGAAACCTAATACAATGTTGACCCGCGGTGAAACCGCCATCCTAAAGATATCCCTTTGAATTGATTAAATTAACCTTTAATCGATTATTTTCTTTGTTTGATTTTTATTTTCTTTTTAATTTGAACACAAAACCCTACTTTGTTAATCGGTCTAGCTGATTGTGATTAGTTAGTAGAAGTCTCCAATAATTCACGTATCCCTGAGTTCGACTCGGGCCTCACAAGGCCTATATTACTCGACGCGTATACTTGCGTATAAGCGTGTAGTAAAATACACGTCAAGTTTTTGGCGCCGTTGCCGGGGATACGGCGAATTATTGGCACTTTGAGTGCTAAGAGCGGCCATTCTAGGCCACATTTTTTTATTTATTTTAAGGCAATTTCGAAAATTCCTTTATTTCTCTATAATTGTGTTGACTCGTTCAAAGCATTGTACTGAACCCCTATTTCCATATTTCAGGTACTTTGCATGGTGCACACACGTAGTCGAGACTACGTGAATCGCACACCTGAGGTTCCATCTGCGGGACCAGAGGACGAGGACTACTACGAGGAGGAACACCACAGTGATATAAATTCTGAATCTGAGCAAGAACAAGAAGAAGTAATGGCTGAAGCACAGACAATATGGGAGAAGATCAAGGCGTCTTCTTCCTCGGCATCAAAGGGGCCTATAAAGAAACAGGGGCTAAACATTCCAACCTACAAGATCGATCCAGCACTGATTAACCTGGTTAAATCAAACGCATTTCACGGATTAAAAAATGAAGATCCAGTGGCCCACATCAGCCAGTTCGTGGAGAACTGCGATATGGTGAAGATAGATCGATTTCCACAGGATGTGCTCTACCTCAAGTTATTCCCGAGTTCCTTGGCTGGAGTGGCAAGAGAGTGGCTTCATAACCTCGATGACGAGTTTGTTGAATCATGGGATCACATGGTGGAGGTTTTCTTTGAGAGGTTCTTCCCTCCTGAGAAGACCAATGATATGATCCGGAAGATCCACAATTTCACCCAACAGGCGGGTGAAACTTATTCTGAGACTTGGGAGCGATTCCAAGTCATGTTGAGGAGATGTCCACACCATGGATTGGACAAGGAAACCCAAGTGAAGATCTTCTACTTTGCTCTCTCCGAGCATGATAGAAGCAATTTGGACTCGGCTGGCTCCGGATTTTTCTTAAACAACACTGATACAAGATGCTGGGAAATACTGAAGAATATGGCATGAAAGAAATCTTGGGGAGAAAGAGAAAGAGGCCCATTTGAGCAAGCAAGAGTTGCCAGTGAGGCAAAGGCAATGAGAGAGCTGAATGAGAAGATGGATCTTCTCGCAAAGAAGTTGCTGCAGAAGGAAGACAATGAGTCCGAGGATGAGGCTCAGGTCAAGTACATGAGGCAACAGTAGGGGTACAGGAATAACGATTATTCATGACGGAAGGACAAGAAATTTTCATGGAAGGATCCAAATAACTTTCTGCAGGATCCGGATGCCAAGCCTGCACCGGTCACGGAGGACAAGAGCACGGAGTTGCTCAATCAAGTCATAAAGCAAAATCAAGAGTTGATGAACACTTTTGGGCAGCAAATAAAGCAACAGGGTGAATTTATGAACCAGTTTGGGCAGACTTTGCAGAGCCACGGGGCTCAAATGAGAACTATAGAGACTTCCATGGCGTAGATGGCAGCCGAGATTGCAAGCTTGAAGAAGCCGACACATCCGAGTTTTCTGGGGAACACCAATATTCCCGGGGGAAACCAACAGGCCAAGGCCATCTTATTGAGGAGCGGTAAGAAAGTGTTAAATCCAAGGGCGGATGACACAAGCACACCACGGGACACAGTTGAAGAAGCAACAGTCAAAGAGCAGCCCGCACCTGTCATAGAGCAAACTGAGGACATAGCTGAAGATGGTAAGGAAGAACAAGCCACTGAGGAGGAACCACAGAAATTGACTCCCTATGTGCCACCTCACCAAAGGGCATATACAGTTTCGGTCCCCTATCCCAATAGTGCAAAAGCAAGAAAGGTGGATGCACAGTTTAAGAAATTTATGGACAGCTTTAGGAAGTTATCAGTGAATATTCCTTTGCTAGAGGCGATTGAACAAATCCCGTCTTATGGGAAGTTTCTCAAAGATGTAATCACCAAGAAGAGAAAGATACCCGACACTGAGGTCGTGGTATTGAAGGAGCAAGTGAGTGCTTTTATTATGGGCACTTTGCCGCCAAAAAGACAGGATCCCGGTTGTTTCAATATTTCTTGCTTTATCGGGAAGTTCAAATTTGGCGAGGCACTTTGTAATTCCGGAGCAAGCATCAATCTGATGCCCCTTTCTACGTTCAAGAAACTTGGATTGAAGGAGTCGAGACCAAGTAACATGACCATCCAATTGGAAATTTTTTAGGTAAATATATTCCCAACCCTATAAAGGGACAAGTTACAAGCTATAGCTTATAGCTTACATGAGGAAAAATGAAAAAAGGAATTGGTTATAATTCCCAATTCCCGATTACAGTAGGAGAAAGATTAGCTAGTTCCTTTTTATACATATTGTAGAGAAATTTGATTTCTCTATCAATAGTATTGAATAAAAGAAGATAATCTTTATTCTGGGAACCGTGTTTCCTATTATTCCTCTCTTGCCATATGACATGTACGCATCCAGTGATTGACCATAGAATCATAGTTTCCAGAGCAGTCCCTCTTCCTCTTGAACAGGCGGCCTTGAGACAATCATATAAGTTATAGGGCAGTCTGACATTCAGTTTAAGTTGAGCTCTTTCCCACATATATTTCCAATAGGAGCAATGGCCAAACAGATGGTCAATACTCTCATTAGACGATCTACACAGACAACAGATGTCATTAACATTGGAACACCATGTTTTGATACGGTCCATGGTGGGCAGCAGATTTTTGATGGCTCGGAAGCAGGTTAGACTCCATCTAGGTCGATGATGCTTGAACCAGAGATTCTTGAAGGCGCTATCTGCATTACTTTTTTGTCGGCAGCTTTCCCATAGAAACTTATCATCCCCATTGGCGTACTGCGACCAAAGCTTCACCATTCTTCTCCAAGTAGTGGAGTAGCCCCATGTAAGTGTGGGTTGTACCTCAAGATTGGAACCATATCTACTGCGCATCCATGTACTCCAAATCGAGTCATTGTGCAGTAGCTTTTTGATTCTTTTAAGAGTATGGAAGTCCGCCAACTCGTTTAGGTTTTTGAGGTTGAGTCCACCTTCAGCTTTCGGATAAGCAAGCTTGGTCCATGACGCCGCATGGACTGGATTACACCAGATAAAGTCAGCCATCATAATTTCCATTCTATGAAGAGCAGCTGAAGATATCTCCCCTTGACGCAGCCAGTAGTTTATCAGACCCATAGCGCAATGGTTGATAAGAATAAGTCTTCCAGCCATAGCTATCTTCGAACCAGGCCATTTAGCAATCATGTCCCTCAATTTATCAAGGCATCCATGGAAATGCTTCCGTCTAAGGTTACCTCCAGCCAAAGGAAACCCTAGGTACTTTGTGGGCCACTCCCCCTTGCATATGCCAAGAATAGAAACAAGTCTGTCCTTATCTCTGCAAGATTTCGACATATACAGATGTGTTTTAGTAGGGTTATACTTCATGCCTGAAGTCTCTCCAAAGTCAAGAAGAAGCTGCCTCAGATTATTCAGATAATGAGCTCGACCTTGTGTGAAGATTAAGACATCATCTGCAAATAGCAGATGGCTCATAACTCTGGTGCGTCTGACAGAAAAGGTTTTGAGAAGTCCAAGCTGATGAGCTTTATCAATTCTTCTACTAAGTCCTTCCATAGCAATTGTAAAAAGCAAGGGAGATAAAGGGTCTCCTTGACGGAGACCATTTGAATTTCTAAACAAGCCAACCGAGCTGCCATTCAGAAGAAGAGAGAAAGATGGCGTTTGAACACATTGCTTAATCATGGAAATCCATCTGTCATTGAATCCCAAACCATGTAGAGCTTCCCACAGATAGGACCAGCGAACAGTGTCGAAGGCTTTTGTAATGTCCAGCTTGACACAAGTCGAAGGAGAGCCATGTTTATGATTGAAATTTAAAGTAAATTCCGAAGCAAGCATGGAGCAATCCTCAATGCTTCTACCATTAACGAAAGCGCCTTGGTTGATAGAGATGATTCTTGGTAATAACATAGCAAGTCTTCTGGAAATAATCTTGGCCAGAATTTTGTACAACATTGAACAGCAAGAGATAGGGCGAAAATCTGCAGGAGAGGAGATCATATCCTTTTTTGGGATGAGAGCAACGAACACATGATTTACTTGGCGAACCATGTTACCACCATTGAAAAACCATTGGACAGCATTAGTTAGATCAGAGCTAATGAGATTCCAATTGGATCTATAGAAAAAACCATTGAATCCGTCTGGCCCGGGGCTCTTGTTAGGACCAATGTCCCAAACAGCTTCTTTGATCTCCAGGGTATCAGGAATTTTGCAAAGAGCTTCGTTGTCCTCATCATTGATAAGTGTGGACCATTCACAATCTATGAAAGAATTGCTGTTATCAGCCGCATCATCATTGGATTGGTTGTATAGTCCTTCAAAGAACTGAAGGGTTTCATTTGCGATTTCCTGCTCATCTTTTATAATGTTACCTGCAACATCAAAAAGCTCGGTTATCGTATTAATAGCATCTCTTCTTTTGATGGTAGAATGATACAGCTTGGTGTTTTTATCACCATTTGCTATCCATTCTAGACGGCTACGCTGCCAATAATATTTTTCTTCAGCTTTGGAAAGTAGCTCAAGCCTTTCATGGGTGATCTTCTCAGCATGAATGAGCTCAGCATCAAGAGGGCTTCTCCTTAAAGCTTTGGAAATGTCATCCATCTCCAAAGTTTCTTTTGCGATCAGATTTCTCAGATTCACGAATTCCTTCGACCATCGTTTGAGCTCAGCTTTAACATTTTTAAGTTTCTGAGCAAAGCTGTAAAGAGGATTGCCATCCACCTGCTTGGACCAAGCTTCGTTGATGAGTTCACGACATCCAGGCCAGTCCATCCAAAAGTTAAGAAAGCGGAAAGGTCTTTTATTCATAATCAACTTAGTTAGATCAACAGTAATAGAAGAATGATCAGAAAAAGCACAAGTTTTAATCCTTGTCTTGGTGCCAGGAAATTTACTCAACCAGGCTTCACTGACTAAAGCGCGATCAAGTTTACAGGCAATACGTTTTGCAGCCCCTTGCTTATTATGCCAAGTATAGATTTCATTACCTACAGTTGGAAACTCAACAAGATTGCAGTTATCAATAGCAGTGTTGAACATGCTGAGAATTTGAGCAGGAACCTCCCGACCACCAGCTTTTTCCTCTCTTTTCCGGATGTTGTTGAAATCACCAATCACTAACCAGGGGTCAGTGATGGTAGGACTAATGGACTCAAGGGTACTCCATAAAGGAATACGATCTTGTGCAAGATTCCTAGCATAGATAGCAGTAAGAAACACAATAAGGCCGCCTTTATTCTTACAAGACAGAGTTATTTGCTGGTCATCCATCTGCTGTAAGTTGATGTCCCAGGATTTGGGATTCCAACCTACACAGATACGCCCATTGGGATCTTTATCATGATTAGTAATCCAGCTCCATCCATTTGGAAGGAGTTTCTCAGTAGAATCTTTCATGTAAGATTTGATTTTGGTTTCAACAAGAACAACAATGGAAGCTTTCGATTCTCGAACTGATCTTCTAACTTCTCTTTTCTTGCGTGGTTTCCCTGAACCACGTACATTAGTCATGAAAATAGTCATTAATGACCTCTTCCAGAGGATCGGGTACGACGTGACCCGCTCACTCTAGAATTATTCTCAGACCTCTTCTTAGGAGTATTGAAGATTTCACCCTCTTCTCTGTCCATGCAAGGTCCAACGCCACGAGGGCCAACTGCTGCAGCAGCTTCATGAGGTGTATCTTCATTCCTTGGCTTCGTGGAATCACCAGTGGGCGTGGGATTCTCAACTATGGTATCAACCACCTCAGTAACTTCAGAAGCTACTGTAGTAGGGACTACAGTCACTACCGGAACCACCTCTGGAACTCTAGTTGCAGGCTGGACTGTCTCCACAGCATCTTCAGAGACCAAGTTAGTAAATCTATTACTCACCGGGATAACAGGAGCTACTAAGGGAGAGTCAGTCACACGTGGGGAGTTCTTCTTGTTCGTGACAACCTTCCAAGCTCTGGAATCTTGTACTGGTTTCGGTGGAATAGCTGTGGGCTTCAATGGACAATCATCTTCATTATGTCCAAAGACTTTACAGTCTGGACACCTCTTAGGCAGATGCTCATAGGTAATGGCTACCGCCAGTGGTTCACGTCTAGGCAGATTTACCCAGACCTCATCAGCAGGAGGTTCATCAGCTTCGACTTCAACAAGAGCACGAGCTTCTCCCAGGGATTCACTTCCGATAGAACGATAATCAATTCTCAGGAGTTTCCCAACACCGCTGGCTACAATGCCAACAGCACGATGCGACCAGTTTTTGCCCATACTAGGAATGTTAATCCAAACCGGGATGTTGCTGAATCTGTCCTTGACTAGATCATCACCAGTTTTATAATCTTTGACGATCACAAGTTGACCATCGAACCAACGTGGTCCGCTTTCAATTATTTTCTTCTTATCTTCTGCTATGTTGAAACGCAGAAGAAAGAATTGGTTAGGTTTTGAGTATAGATCGAAGCCACCCTTAGGTTTCCATATCCGATTAATCCAGGCAAGGAGATGATGGTAATATGGTCTTTTGCCCATTACATATAGGATGGCCGTGTGTTTCCAAGATTTTTCCATGGCCTCATATGTAGCCTCGTCAATGGTGAGGAACCTCTTACCATCTATCTTCTCCGGTGGTGGATATTCAAACTCCTTAAAGGAATCTGAACCTTTGAGGACCTGAGCCCAAGCGTGTCTGCCATCCGTAGAGGAAGATCCAGCAACCTCCTTGGCTGAAGAAGATCCCGCAGTCATCCCTGCAGTGTCCACAGAAGACGATCCCGCAGTGGCCTCCTTGGCGGATGCAGATCCCGTGTTCAACCCTGCAGTGGTCGTAGAAGACGATCCAGAAGCCTCCTTGCTAGCAGCAGAAGTAGCCATCGGGGCGACCGTCATGTCTCAAGCGGTGATGAGATGATGGTGGAGGGGAAGAGGGAGTGGAGGGGAGGGGGAAGATCCCCCTCTCCAAGAACTTGGGAGTCGCCTCCTAGATCGCCAGAGCAAGCGATGAAACCCTAGGCGGCGCGCTTCCTAAATACATTTCCATGACCATCCAATTGGCCGATAATTCTGTGGTGAAACCGTATGGAATCTGTGAGGATGTTTTGGTAAAGGTAGACCGCTTTGTTTTTCCGGCTGATTTTGTCATTATGGAAATGCAGGACGAGCACGACAATGAGTTACTACTAGGTCGCCCATTCCAAGCTACAACTGATATGATCTTGGAGATGGGGAGAGGTCGCTTGACCTTGGGCATTGCGGATGATCGCTTTGAGATGGTCATGCCCAATGGTAATGCATCTAATAAAGCAAAAGCACATTGCAACATGGTTAAGCATGTGGAACAAAATATCTCACTTTGTCCTGGGAAGCCATTTTTGGATATGGCTCATGTTATGAGCAGGATAGATAATGGGACCCTAGCAGTGGACCTTATGGAGCAAACTAAAGTTGTCTCTTTATGCAAGGCTGTTGGGTTTCCAAATGATGAGAATGAGGACATTCCACCTTCATGGGAGGATGATGTGATTATTACTTCTGTCTTTGATGCATATCCGGAATTGCCTTTGGAGGCGTGTTTGTTAAATGTCACTTATGATTGGATGCGGAGTACTTCACTCAAGGAGTGCGCCAAAATGCTTCAAATGCTTCCATGTTTCTACACGAGGCACTATGAAGATTTGGGTACACTTCCCCCACCGCTACAATCATCTCTTATTTTCCCACCTGATCTGGAATTGAATCCATTGCCCCCGCATCTGAAGTACGTCTTTCTAGCTGAGGAGGACAAGTTACCAGTGATTGTTTCTGCATACTTCAGTGCGGATGAGGAGGAGCAACTACTGATAGTGCTCAAGAACCACCGTGGAGCTTTTGGGTGGTCTGTGGCGGGCATCAAGGGGATCTCCCCTACACTTTGCCAACACAAGATTCGGCTTGAGGAGGGAGCCAAGCCAGTCATACAGCCTCAAAGACGTCTAAATCCAAGCATGATGGAGGTTGTCAAGAAGGAAGTCATAAAGCTTCTTGCTGCAGGGATCATTTATGCCATATCCGATTCAACGTGGGTGAGTCCCACACATGTAGTCCCTAAAAAGGGGGGAATCACTGTCACTACAAATCTTTTGAATGAACCTGTCACCACCCGATTGGTAACCGGGTGGCGTGTTTGCATTGACTACCGCCGATTGAATGCCGCAACTCTTAAAGATCATTTTCCATTGCCATTTATCGATCAGATTTTGGAACGTCTAGCTGGTCGGTCGCATTTTTGTTTTCTAGATGGCTATTCGGGGTACAACCAGATTTCTATTGATCCTTTGGATCAAGAGAAGTCTACGTTTACATGTCCCTATGGGACGTTTGCTTACCGCCGTATGCCGTTCGGTTTATGCAATGCGCCGGCGACTTTTCAACGCTGCATGCTCGCCATATTCTCTGACATGGTAGAGCGGTGTCTTGAAGTTTTCATGGACGACTTCTCGGTGTATGGAGCGTCTTTTGATGAATGCCTTTATAACTTAGATAAGGTGTTGCAGCGGTGCGAGGACACACACTTGGTCCTCAATTGGGAGAAATGTCACATGATGGTGACGAAAGGAATTGTGCTAGGACACAAGGTGTCTAGCAAGGGTCTTGAGGTAGACCCCGTAAAAATTGAGGTGATTTCTAAGTTACCCCACCAAATTCTGTAAAAGGGGTGAGAAGCTTTTTGGGACACGCCGGGTTTTATCGGCGATTTATTAAGGATTTTTTGAAAATCGCAAAGCCATTATCGGAATTGTTGGAAAAAGATGCAGTTTTTGATTTCAATGAGAAATGTCTTCACGCATTCGAGGTTTTGAAGGAAAAGTTGATTTCAGCTTCGGTTGTTCAAACGCCGGATTGGACAAAGCCATTCGAGTTGATGTGTGATGCGTCCGATTATGCTGTGGGAGCTGTTTTGGGGCAAAGGGTAGATAACAAGCCTGCTGTGATTTTCTACGCCTCAAAAACGCTTAATGATGCTCAATTGAACTACACAACCACGGAAAAGGAGTTACTGGTCGTCGTGTTCGCCTTTGAAAAATTTCGGCAGTACTTAGTGGGTTCTAAGGTGGTTGTGTGGACTGATCACGCTGCAATAAAGTATTTGATGGAGAAGAAGGATGCGAAGCCTAGACTAATTAGGTGGATTTTGCTCCTACAAGAATTTGATATTGAAATTAAGGACAAGTCGGGAATTGAAAATGTGGTGGCTGACCACTTGTCTAGGTTAGAGAGGGTTGATGAACAAGGTTTGCACATACCCATTACCGAGACCTTTCCTGATGAGCAACTTTTAAAAATTGATTCTAAAGAACCATGGTTTGCGGAAATTGTGAATTATTTGGCTTGCGGGATCATCCCGGAGGATTGGTCCTATTAAGAGAAAAAGAAATTCTTTCATTCATTGAGATATTATTTTTGGGATGACCCGATTCTCTTGAAGCAGTGTCGGGATGGTATTCTTCGCAGGTGCGTGCCGGAGGTGGAGTACAAGAGTGTTCTCCACCACTGTCATGCGTCGCCTATAGGAGGACACCATGCTAGCTCACGGATAGCAGCCAAGGTGTTGGAAAGCGGCCTTTATTGGCCCACTTTGTTTCGGGATGCCTATGATTTTGTTAGGCAATGTGACCCGTGCCAGCGCGCAGGTAACATCTCAAGGAGACAGGAAATGCCCCTGAATGTATTCAGGAAGTTGAGGTATTTGATTTATGGGGCATTGACTTCATGGGACCCTTTGTGTCCTCAAATTCAAATCTTTATATCTTACTTGCTGTAGATTATGTGTCGAAGTGGGTGGAGGCAATCCCCACAAGGACTAATGATTCGAACGTAGTGTGCAGGTTTGTCAAAGAGAACATTTTTGTAGGTTCGGGATTCCCCGAATGATCATAAGTGACGGAGGCACACATTTTCGAAATCAGAAATTTGCGACACTTTTAAAGAAATATGGGGTCAAGCACAACATCGGCACCCCATATCATCCACAGACGCAAGGACAAGTGGAGGTATCAAATAGAGAAATCAAGAAGATTTTAGAAAGGACCGTAGCATCCACAAGGAAGAATTGGAGTGTATTGCTACCGGACGCGCTTTGGGCTTATCGAACGGCGTACAAAACACCTATAGGCACCACGCCTTTTAGGCTGGTGTATGGCCGGGCTTGCCACCTTCCGGTGGAATTGGAGCATAAGGCCCATTGGGCGCTAAGAAGGCTGAACTTGCGCTATGATGAGGCCGAGAGAAAAAGGATGTTTGAATTGAATGAATTGGATGAGCTACGCATGACGGCATATGAGAATGCCCGCATCTACAAAGAGCGCACAAAGCTGATCCACGATCGCCATATTGAGATGCGCACGTTCAAGAAGGGAGACAGCGTTCTATTGTTCAACTCCCATCTCAAACTGCATCCCGGGAAGCTGAAATCCCGGTGGAGTGGACCCTTCATTGTGGAGGAGGTGAAACCGCACGGAGCGATTCTCGTGTGTGATGGAGATGCCACGTTCTTGGTGAACGGGCAACGCTTGAAGTTGTATTTTGGTGAGAATTACAAGAGGAAAGTGAATGCGGTCAAACTCATTTCACTTGTGCATGAATGAGATGAAGGGAAGACGTCTAGCCTAAGACGCTAAATAAGGGCGCTTGTTGGGAGGCAACCCAACCATCGGTACATTAGGATAGTTTAATTTTAGTCATAGATTGCTTTTATTTCGTTTAAATTTTAGTTTAAAAATGATACCTTGATCCGTTTGTTGAATGTGCAGGCACAGGCAGGGTCGATACCATCGACACATCCGTCGATGGTATCGACATGGGTTCAGGTTGACACCAGCAAAAATTGCACTGCGTCGATAGTATCGACACCCCCGTCGATGGTATTGACATGGTCACAGACAAGTTGCAATAAAAGTGTCGATGGTATCGACTCCCCAGTCAATACCATCGAGATCTCTGGAGATATTCAGACGAATTTTGCTCAGTCAACTCGATACCATCGACGGCCTCATCGATAGTATCGACATCATCACAGGTTGAATGCAACACAATGGCGGTGTCGCAATAAAAGCAAGTTGATACCATCGACATCCGTCGATGGTATCGACGGACATGTCACCGATCCGCACACAGACATCGACGACGATCGCAACAGCCACGTCAGCGATCCGGGTGCTGCGTCGATACCATCAACTTCCGTCGATGGTATCGACCCGTCAGCAATCCGGGTTTCTTGATCCAGCAAACATCAGCCGTCGATACTCGCGAGGGAGGCAGATACCCGCGAGATGTGTTGATACCATCGACCCGCGTCGATGGTATCGACGGGTCAACAGGGCGCCGATCAAGCCTATTTAAGGGGACTTGCAACGTCACTTGACGTCACACCTTCAGAGCAAGTATCCTCCTTTGCGCCGAGCACTCCCCCGAGCCCTCCAAGACTGAAGAGAAGCGTCATCGAGCAGAGATCTTCATCGAGCGGAGAATTCCTTCTCCATCTTCACCGAGCTCTTTTATTCTAATCCCATCTTCTCGCAACCATGGTGCACACCGCCAGAGCGTCGTCCTCAAGCGCTCACCCTATGGAGATCGAGGAGTTCGTTCCTCCCCCAACCGCTTCCATCCCTCGTCCATGCCTAATTCATCCCAACATGGATGTGAGGAAGGTCTACGAGGAGATAATAAAGTGAAAGTTCGAGCCCACTCAGTATGTGGACCGGGGCATGATCCAGGAGTTGGGATTTGAGGCCAACTTGGCCTATGTGCTTCATGGACAAGCACGCCTCACCAACAGAAGTCTACGCCCTGACGAGCTACAGTACCATGTGGATGGGCAGCCGTTTTCCGGCGAATGGCCCACTTACAAGGAACTGGTGGCGGAGTTCATGGCGTCTCTCGACGTCTACGTCGTACCAAACGACGTGGTAGCATCGGACCGGGAATGGATCAAGGGAAGGGTGTACTTCCGACTCTTCAACAACAACTACAATCTCACACTGGTCCAGTTCAACCAAATCTTCAACTGGATCCACTCTCCACATGATCACCGAAGGCCGGACTCCCACATCGACTATGCAAAGATCTTCTCCGAGCTAGTTACAGTGCCGGCGGGGAAGACCGTGAGCTACCACAATGCAGCGGTAGCATATTTTGAGCACCCGTTCGTCCGGGTTTTGCATAGGATGTTGAGCTTGACATTCTTCGCTCAAAGTGATCTTGCTTTGAGCAAGTTTCAGGAGAGTGACTTGTTCTTCCTCTACGCACTGCTGAAGCGTCAACCATGCAACTGGGGGGCGTTCTGGCTACAGCGCGTCCTGGCGGTGAAGAGGAGCACAAGGAAGGCTCCAATCCATTTTGGTGGTCTTGTCACCAAGTTGGCGCTTTACTTGGGGCTGAACCTTCAGTCCATGACTCCAATCTTTACGAGGAGCAAGGTGAACGTGCAACACTTGCACCGTTCGAATCTCATTCTTCTCCGAGACGGGTTGGTGTACGCTCATTGCCACGTCAACCAAGCTTATCAGGAGAGCTCCCTACCGGACGACGTCTTCAACATAGAGGGAAAGCAGCACTTCCGGTGGCCAATCATAGCCATCGAGTCTTCCGAGGAAGAAGGCGGTGGTGACGAGCAAGAAGGTGCGTCTGCAGAGGAAGAGGAGGCTTTCACACCTCTTCGAGCACGTGTGGCACCACGGAAGCGTCCTAGGATGCATCCGGGTGCATCTTCATCATCTCAGCCCCCGCCGCCATCACCACAGTACATGCAGCCAACCGCGGATCCCTATTCCCTGCAGGGGATGTACACCATGCTGCAGGACATCCAGCAGACTCAGCAACAGCACATGGGTATGTATACCGGCATTCATGAGACTACGAGCCGGGTACTTGACAACCAACGGGCTATGTTCGAGAACGAGAAGCTCATCCTCGCCAACCAAGAGCAAATGCACACCCGGTTGCAGCGGATAGAGACGCAACAGGAGCCTTTCTTCGACCATTACTGGAGTCAAGACTACTTTGGAGGCTATCCACAGCCTCCGCCGAGGACCCAATATGATCCAAGCTTCTAGGGGGAGTACCCGTCTTGGGATCCTACGACACCGCAATACCCACCACCGCCTCCGCAAGATTGATCAGGGTATTACTGTTCCTCCCTTAAGTTGGTTTTTGACTATGAGGCCATAGTCGAATTCAAGCTTAGGGGGGTGGCTGGAACAACTCTATCTTTTATCTTTTCTTTAGTTGTTTTTAGTTTTTGCTTTGTTATTTGTTCTTGCAATTTTAGTGTTTGTTTAGGATCCACATCTATCTAGTGTAATCGTGGATGTCTTAAAAATTGTCATCTAGCTGTTTTCATGGGAAATTTAAGGGAATTTAAAAATGTCTGGGTCTTTTGGATAACTTAACTTGGTTGTCCTTGGGAAACTTGTCCTATGAAAATGATTGATTATGTCAACTCTAAAGCAATATGTCACACCCACACCCCCATTGACTCATGAAAAGTGGATAGTAACGGTTGTTTGAGATTAGCCTAATCAAATGGTAATGAGACCTTAATTGGATATACGAGAAAGAACCCTTTGAACTACTACACATGTCAGTAAGGAGGGACAAATGATATTTTTTCTAAGGTTCAGTAACTTAATCTTGTGATCATTCCACTTCATATTTTTCCATAATCCACCAAAGAATTGGAAGTAAAGTACAGTTTTAATTCCTTCTTGCGTGCATAGCATGTAGATAGGATTTGCATTGTTATTTTCATACTTTTGCATAAAACGGAAAAAATGTATAGTGATTCATGCACATTACCTTTAGGTGCAAGTCATGTAGTTGCACTCATAACTTTCATGATTTTCATGCATAAGTACACCATGTACCTCAGTTTGTCTTGAAAAGTGATCTAAATTGTTCCATACCCTCGAAATAGTACAAAGATTTCCTATCATGAAGAAAAATAGCCTAACACATGTATCTCTGAGCAATTATGGATATGTGGGCTAAGAAATTTTTTTTCTGAAAATCTGAAAAAATTGGAAAAAAAAAGAAAAAAAAAGAGAGAATTTAGAAGGAAATGGAATAAGAGGGAGAAAGGAGCATGATATCACTTGCATAACAAGGAAACTGAGTACATGATGTGGCTTAATTAGATTTCTATCTCTTTTTGAGGTGGAAGGTTAGTGCATGCATCATTCCACCCAATTTTAAGCATTAGGGCATTTTCAATGTGCATTTGCATCATTTAGGGCATTTTGTTGTATGCATTTTGAAACTGTGTAATACTTCCAAATTCTTCCATGAACCACCCATTCCATCCACCCGTTGCTCAGATTGGTAGGCCACCGTGATTTTCTCCTCACTCATGTTTATCAGGAGAACTGCTTCCATGTAAATGGTAGTTAGGGCGAGCAACGTAGTGTAGGCGATCACAAGATGCACTAATGTTGAATCGGCAAATTTTATTATGTTAACTGCCTTATGTGATAGTGTTCATCGGTTTGAAGGATAATTTATTTTATTGATGATTATTGTCGCCTGTAGGGTAATTACTGTTTTGTGATTAGGAAAGGCCGGTTTGAGAACGTTCAGTGGGAGTCATGTGGAATGTGGGGTGCTGTGTTGATTTTTAGTTGACATCTGCAATCTTATTCTAAGGATTAGTTGCTCGAGGGCGAGCAATGTTTAAGCTTAGGGGAGTTTGATGCGATGATTTTGAGTCACATTTAGAGACCTATTTCATATGTGTTTTGTACCTTAATTACTCATTTTCATGGATATTATTGCATAATTCACTTTATTTGGTCTTTGCCATCATTTTATATCAAATCCCCTTTGTTTTACTATTTTGAGCATTATTTATCATCTTATTATAAATTGTGTGGATTTACTTGGTCTTGTTGTGAAATTTCAGGAAAAACAAGTATCTGCTTCCGTCGATACCATCGACGGAAGTCGATACCATCGACCAAGCCACAGGTTGTCAGCCGAGAAGAGCAATACAGAGTCGATACCATCGACACCTAAGTCGATGGTATGGAGATCCCTTCAAGTTGGTGGCGAGGAAACTGTCGATACCATCAACCCAAGTCGATGCCATCGACACAAGGGGAGCTACAGCGTCGCTAAACGACAACAACCGACGCTAAAGGAGTCGATACCATCGACACCCAAGTCGATGGTATCGAGATCACCACAGGCGCTCAGAATAAAAGAAAGGAAAGCTGCCGCTAATCCGCTGGGTCGATACCATCGACCCGCGTCGATGGTATCGACGCCGGCTGATATGCGTTGGATCTGTTTTGATCTCGATCGGACGGCTGTTGTTATTTGACAACCTAATTAGGGACTTATACCTAATGACGGCCGCCCACGTTCAAAGGAGCTGATTTTTTGGATTGCACGAGTGCCGAGGAGGAGAAAGGAGAACGGAGGCCGAGAAGCTCATCCCGGGTGATTCGGACGCTGCCGAAGACGAATTCCACCACCGACAGGCGGGGAAGCTCGTGTTCTATGCCAAGGATCCATCAGTTCTTCTCCGTTCAGGGGTTTTCCCATTTATTTCCCGTTTTTCTTATGAATTCCCCAATTTCTACCATGTATTCGTGTGAGATGAACATGAGAGGCTAAAACCCTCAATCTTTAGGACCGGGAGTAGCCCGGGAATGCATTGTATGACATTTTTATATCAATAATTCATATTTTTCTCTCAAATCTGTGGTATAGATTCATTTTCTCCATTTCTATTGTTATGCTTGATCACCATAATAATAATTTAACACCCTTAATCACTTCGATAGAAGGATTAACGGTTGAAAAGAGACGAATTCTACATTAATCAATAAAACCCTTGACAAAAGAGTTGTAAAATTAATGGTGGGAACTGAGAGACCGTTTATAATGCACTTAGTTTAGGGGAATGATTACTACAACAGTGGAATCAACCTAAATCTAAGTAGTGAATTACACCACGACAGTGGGTAATTCTGTTTTCAGGCCACTACCCGGATAGAGAGAGAAGTGTGAGGAATTATATGAAACCTAATACAATGTTGACCCGCGGTGAAACCGCCATCCTAAAGATATCCCTTTGAATTGATTAAATTAACCTTTAATCGATTGTTTTCTTTGTTTGATTTTTATTTTCTTTTTAATTTGAACACAAAACCCTACTTTGTTAATCGGTCTAGCTGATTGCGATTAGTTAGTAGAAGTCTCCAATAATTCACGTATCCCTGAGTTCGACTCGGGCCTCACAAGGCCTATATTACTCGATGCGTATACTTGCGTTTAAGCGCGTAGTAAAATACACGTCAACGGGCGAAGCGTATCGGGTTCGATATCATGTCGGGCGTGGAGCTACGCATTTTACTCTCAGGCATGGGCGTCAGGCACTCGTATCGCGTATCTACATCAGTCGATATCGGCCCTCAGTGTCACCCGGTACAGTCCTAGGTGAACCAGTCCCCTCCATCTCGGGACGAGGAAGAGCTCACCTAGTGTCGCCCGGTACGAGCACTGGGGCATGATACGTCTGCTCTCACGATTCTCCTTGAAGATAGCTCAAGTTCCCAACTGTCCGCCCTGTCCAAACTGTCTTTTCGGCTTCCTGTAGCTCTTATTTATAGTCGGTGAGTGGGGAAACTTATGGTGCTCGAAGCGCCATGTGTCCTCCTTAATTGCGGGTTGGTGGGCGGGCGATACTCGTATCGCTCGGCGTAGGGTTGTCGGTCATTGGTCACGTGACGGGCAACGGCGCCTGCCGGTGGGTGGCTATGTCGCCCGACATACTTGGGTTGTCGTGGCGACTATGGCTCCCTGTCAGGTAAGAGGCGTGTCGTCCGTCAGTTCCTCCTTGGATGGTACCCCTTTGTCGCACGTCGTGGTGTCGTTCTACCCTACCGGGCAGGGCGTGTATCGGGCGTCAGGAAGGCCGGTGCAGACTTGGACTTATTTAGTGGGCCGAGACGGCCTTATTGCACCAAAACAAGGAGAAACTCTTCAAAAGATGGAAATATAGGATTAAGAGCATTGCTTGGCCAATTATTGCGAAAGTGCATACAAAAAGAGAGGAAAATAGCTAAAAATGGCAGTTTTGATAACATAAAAATAGTCTAAAATATCACAAAAATTGGTATTATCACACTATGAACATGTATCTCAACATCAACTTTAGATAGGAATGGTATTCCTAATATGATGGGAATCTTCCTATCATCCAGTTCCATATCAATAACAATGAAATTGATCAAGAACATTGTTCCTCTTTCCTTGTCTATCATCACCAAAACATCATCCACCATTCCTCTTGGGACTTTGATGGGACAATCTGCCAATTGGAGAGTGAAATGTGCCACTTTCAAATTTCCTAAGCCCAACCTAACATAGACACTATATGACATCAAATTCACACTAGATCCCAAATCAAGTAGAGATTCGTCTATGTGATGTCCCCCAATGTAGCTAGGTATGATTGGGGCTCCTGCGTCTTTCTTCTTCATGGGAAGTGAGTGTTGGAGGATTGAACTGACTTGTTCGGTCAACTTCATTCTCTTTGGTATCCTCCCGGCTGACCTTCTCTTCATAATGCATAAGTTTTTAAGAAACTTGACATATGATGGGATCTGCTTGATAGCATCCAACAATGGAATTTTGACATTCACTTGGCAAAACACCTCAAGAATGTCAACATTGTGCTTTTGTCTCCTCCTTACTTTGAGTGGATCATCTAATACTTCATGGAATGGTGGCTCACTTGCTTTGTCTTTACTTGCATCAACATGATTTTGTTGTGTCATGCTAGTAGATGGAACACTAGGGATGGTGGAACCTACAAATAGAGTATGAGGTGGTGCTCATGGTATCCCAAAATTAATAAGTGGTATCATAGAATCATCTTCAGCAATCTCAATCAGAGTATCACCACTTGGATGCCTTACATTGTTTTATCAACCTTTCTTTTACTTATCATTTGCTCAAGAGATTTTCCACTCCATAGAACTGTCACAACACTTTCTAGCTCATGGTGGAGAGAGGGAGCTAGTTGTGGTTGAGGAGGAGGTGGAGGTTGTACTTGGTATTGAAATTGTGGTGGTGGTGAAAATTGAGGTTGGAAAGTAAATTTTTGAGAAAGTCATTGAGATGGAGGGGGAGGTGATGGATGGCCTTGGAGGTGGTATATGGGCTGATTTTGCATGGGAGGTGAACTATAGAAAACTTGTGAAGAAGACATTGGTCAACTTGCTTCATTGAAACTCAACATGGGTTTTGAAGACAAATTTTCTTGTTGGAGAGGAATACTGGAATATAGTTGTTCTATCCTCTCTACAAGCCTTGTCACATTCATTTGTATGTCATCAAAGCTCTTCAACCTAGTGATAACCTCTTCCTCAAACCTTGAGCTTTATCTTAGACTTTGTGGTTCCTGGTAGCTATAGGAGTGAGGAGTCTTCTTTTCTTCACCACAAAACTCGATAGAATTGACCGAGTGACAAGGAAAATTTGTCCTTTAGTTCTTCATGAAGCTCACCATGTCACCAACAATCTTAATTACATGCAGGCTTGAGTCATTATGAGTCAAAGATTTTACACTAGAGGCATGGCAATCATCATTCATCATGCTAGAAGCTTGAATTCTTGAACCTTCTACCAACTTCTCATATAATGGACATATATCGTCAGGTGGCATAGAAATGAAAACTCCTTTATAAGAAGAATCAATTGTAGATTGTCCCTTTATAGATAGATCGGAGTATAATGATTTATCTAGCCTCCACAAAGGGATATCATGGTGTGGGAACTGTCTCAACATATTCTTAAATCTTTCACAAGCATTGTGAAGTTGTTTATTACATATTTGATTGAAACTCACTACGGTGTTCCGCATTTGTGTCAACCTTGCTATAGAATAGCCTTAAGAAATCATTCTTCATCTCTTCCCAACTCATGATGTCCCTTCTTGAATCATACCAATCTTTGGCTTTGTCTTTGAGGGAGAATGAGAACAAGGTCAATTGGATTGTGTCATCATTGGTCGTCGGCGTCCTGAAGGTGGATCAGTCTTCAAGAAATGAGTCCAATTACTTGTAGGGGTTCTCACTCTTCGAGCCATAGAAGATGAGCAAGAGCCTAAGAAGTCATGGAGGGATGGAGAATTGCTCCCCTGGCATTTGATCAACTCTGCTAGCAATCAGTGATTCATAGTTGCTAGCCATGAAGTAATTTTGAAGTGGCTTTTGAGGTGCATTTTGGCCTTACATCTTGTCTTCCCCGAGTTGCTTGTCACATGCACAAAAAACAACCAAATAAAAGAATGCAAGTTAGTAAACCACTATGCACAAAGAATGTAAAGAATAAAGAATAAATAATAGCAATGATGAGGGAAGTAGGAAAAGATCAATGAAAAACTAACTAGCTAGGCCGATCCCCTCTGTCCCTAGAAACGGTGCTAGAAAGCTTGGTGTGTTTTTACTAATGGTGTTACACACTACTCAATTAGAATTGTAATAGATGCAACTCTGTGAGAAAACAACACCCGGGTGGATTAACTTTCAAAATTTATAAGGACCTACATGAACAACCTACTTCTGCTACAATGCTAACCTGCAAGCGCACGGGGTCGTGTCATGATATAGGTAAAGTGGGAAGTATTGGGTCGACCCACAGGGAGAGAGGGGGGACTAGAGCTAGATTAGTTTTGGGGCTAGGTTCCTACTCCAAAGTCTAGGGTTGAAGGGTTTGAAGGATGTTTTGATTATTAAACTAAGGATGAACCGGCAAGCAATTAAAGGAATACAAGAAAAAATCAAAACCTAATTTAACCCTAGATAGTTAGTTCTAATGAGAAAGAAAAGACAATGCAAGGAAGGAAAAGAACAAGTTATGCTAAGGCATGAATGAAATGAAGTATACACTACACTAAGCTAGAAAATAGGTCAAAAGAGAAAGTAATGACCTAAACTAGAAAGAGCAAATAAAGAACAAGAAAAGAATCTAACTAAGAAAGTAAAGAGTTAACTAAGCTAACACTAGCTAAGCAAGAAGGTGATTAGGGATTTAAAACAATAAAGGAATGTGTGGGGTGTTTGGGGATGACTTATCAATTAGGTTGCAATGACATGTGAACATTATGATTTCATTTAGATTATCAACCCAAACAACAAGACCAAGTCTAATGAATTATCCTAAACTACTAACTGGCCATGGGTATGCTAGTTTGTGTATAGGGGAACTAGTCCTAACATCCCCTACTACCCTTGCGAGGCTCAATTGGGTCAGGGTTTAGGTGTAATTCAATTAGATTCTAAACAAGCCTAGATTTCTAGGTTAGATGATCTTAGGATGATTATGGGCTGAGGTTAGTAATGGCAGTGAAAGTGAGGTTTTAGGCCTCCCATAACCCACATTATAGCCTTGAGAAAGCTACATGATAAGCACACTAAATTCATCTAATTCCATGGGTTTCACATCATTGGGCATTACGACTGAGATTCCCATGCACCTTACTTTTCTTAGGAATTAGACCCCAAAATTACAAGGACTCCCACCTACAGCCTCCTCATCACTACAGGAAACTGCCCAAAATGTGAGAGGTATCGTCTTCATGTAAAATGCATGTGAAACAATCAAACCCCTCACATATAAAGGGCCTATCACTTGGTTGACATCACACAAAACCTGGTCACCATTGACAAAGATGACAGGCATACCTGTATTGGCAGGATAGACACCTATTCAAATTGTTATATAATGTTATAGTTTTCAGGTTCCATTTAAAATTATTCTAAAAGGAAGCATGCATATAAATTAAAAACCTTGAAAACTAACCATCGGAAGTCTGATGTAAAGAGAGAATTGAAGTAATTCTTATTATAGTGTAGTGGTTACTTATAGTATAAGATTAATAAACTAGTAAAATTGACTATATATACAATTTAATTAGAAACTTTATAAATAAAGATAAATTGTAATGATCCTACATGGGAAACAAAGAAAACCTAACTAGAGAAGAATTAAGAACAAGTAATTAATTCCAATCCAAATGATAACCATATTGTACCATAATTTATAGATATCTCTCTCTCCTGGAGCCATTTTTGGTTATTGTGCGATCTACGGAGTGTTGAATAAATTGAGGTACTAGATTCTCAATTATCATATTGAGTTATTATTTTCCCTATTGAATTCCATGCACACTGTTTAGTGGTGAATAACTTTTTAAGTCATTCATTCTTCCTTGAAAGTTTACCACACCAATTTATTATTGTTGGATTTCAATGAATATCATGGTAGTACTTGACTTGATCTATTTGGATTTTTGACTCCTTAGACTTCGTTCCCTTTAGGCTTTGGCCCTTTGTAGCTTTGACTCCTTGAGGTAGAGTATGTCCCACCACCATGTGCACACGTTTCTAATGGATGAGTTATCCCCCAGTTAGCTGGTTAGAATTGTAATTAGGCTCTGTGTCATTCTTTCATAGATGACTGAACTCATGGCACTTTAGCCCTTGAAAAAATGATCTGATAATTCTCTGCCTTAATATTCCAAAGTTGATTATTGTAAATATTTTTATCATATGATATCTTGAACTATTTTGCATAGATTTGTGGAAATTTGATCTTGAAATACAAAAATTGAAATATTGATATCCTTACTTTGATAAAAGTTAGTCCAATAAATATTTCTACCTAATTTTGATATCACCTTGAATCATAGTTAGAACTTATATTTTGCAAATTGCTCAATATAAGAATGTAGTACCAACAATCGTCGACCAATTTTCACTCGGTCCATGTTGTGAATTACTATCCCTCTGGGATATTGCATGCACAGAAGGACCTGCCATCTAGAGTCTTCAATTGCGGAGTACTAAGATCAAACTAGGAGCATGGCATGGTGCCCTTTGTGTGGCATAGTATATTTATTTTTCTTAGCACGTTGATGTAGTCCCTTATGTGGACAATACTCTTTTTTTCCTTTATCTTATGTATGTCGAGGAAACACATATTATGTTCCATATTGTTGATGTTATTGAAACGTTGATTATCAAATTATGTTGTGTATGGTTTGGAAACTATGTCATCACATGGAATGGTATCAAAGCCATCAACAATAGGCATCTTCCTTTCTCCACACTAAAAAGATTTATAGGACCCTATATTGATATCTACCCTCTCTATTATCCAATAGGAGAAATCAATTGTTTCTTTCCAGAGATGAGTATGAGAGCCACAAATGGTCGAGACTCGTGTATTGAAATTAGGTTAGTCAGATACAAAAATTTAGTATGTAAGAATTAGACAAATAGTTGATAAGAAATCCCAATTTTACTAACCCTATCTACTAAGGATAGATTAAAAAAAATTAAGTGGTCTCTTATGTAGGTTGTCCTAGAAATACTTAGAATACAATTCCATCACCTAGTAGGTTTGGAACTCTCTATCTAATTAGGGACTTGTCTGAGTTATGTTTGAAGGAAAAAATATTTCGAGTATATGAATCTACTTTTATAATGAGGTCAAGTAGAACACCACTTTCAAGTTTCAACCCTAGGTAAACAAATTGGTAGAATGCCAGGACATACACAAATAATTCTAAATATGTATATGGAATGAATAAATAACATGAGTCCCAAATCGTTTGAATTTGTGTCATTATTGGCAAGTATAATAAAATTCCATTTTGTATATGGAAGAAAAAATGTTGACAATAGAAAAATGAATACCACAATCCACTTACAATTGTGTAGTTAGACATTTTGAGAAAATAAGTATATAGGAAAGCTACGACACTTGAAATAGATTCAACATTAAATCCATATAAGTAGGAAATTAAGGGACAAAAGAAATTACAATGAAATAGATGTAGCTAATAATATGTTGAATTAGGATAAATATGATAGACTCGATATTTTTTTGGAAATTATAATTTCCATGCACAAATAATAATTTAGAGAACTAATGTGACTCATTGAGAAATAAAACCCTACATTGAAATTAAACAAAATGAATATGGCAAAAAGTTTGACCCAATAAGCCATCACACAAATATATGTGACAAATATATATATATATATATACACACACAAAATCAATAATGATAAAAATATTTTCTTTAAAAACTTATAGTTTCAACCTTGGAAATTATGATAATTAGAGACAAAAATGTCATGAATACAATATTAGATACATAAAAATAGGAAATGGATGGTCACTATAATCAAAAGAGGGTCACGATTTGAATCCAATCGGGGTTGAATTGTAATTAATAATTTTTAAAAATATACAAATGTAGGAATAATATAGTATTGAACCCTGATCGGCTCACAAGTGAGTTGGACTTTAAAATTTATAACTGAAACCTTCAAAGACCCCCACAACTTTTATTACGGGGTCGAAGTAGATATACGGGGTCGAACATAGGGACGTGGTGACATTTAGGATGCCAAAGATCTCATTCTTGAGTCAGATAAGAAAAAACTATAGTCAATGAAAATATGTGCTAGAACTAGTCTAGTTGGTTGTCAAAATTTAAAACAAAAAAAGAAAAGAAAAGAAAACAGAGCTCGTGGTTCTACTAATCAGACAAAGAGAGTTCCTGGCTATGTAACCACAAACGGGACAGTCTATGCACTCATTCTCGGGCGTAGACAACCCTTCAACACCCAAGCAAGCATCTAGAACGCACATCCACCTCTGTTTCTATGGGCTCATCCCACTCACTCTCGCTATACGTGACTAAAACCATCAACGATATGTCATCAAGTCCTCTCTTAAGGATGACATATCAATATCTCAGAATATGCTAAGTTCCCTCTTGGGTCTTAGGACATTCATAGATGTTAGGAACAGAGTACCCTAGATCTTCCTCCTCTCGGGTTCAGATCCAAACTATCGTCTCTTAGGTATTCCTACAATTTATCTCTCGATATAGGCAGAAATAGCAGTTTAAGCGAGTAAGAGATCAACCAAACCAGCAATCTTAACTTAGAAAGAGAAAATAGAACATGCAACATACTAGATCTGATATGAATCTACTTGCTTAAGGAAAAAGTACATATACATGCCCAAATCAGGCTACATAGCCAAGAAGGAGCTAACTAGCCATAGACAAGCATGGTTAGCATCGAACAAAGACGGATGAACATCGTTTTTAAAAGAAACAAAGGAATGATCTAGAATGAAAGAGAATAAGAAAGAGGTATACCTCATAGAGGAGAGGTGGCTATCTCTCCTCAGCCTCTGTGTAGGCCAGATCTCATCCTTTGGTTCTTCTCTTTGTCCTTCTGGACTCCTCGATTCTCTCTATCTCTAGATCTGCACCAAACAGCAGCCCGGTGGGTGAATGGAGGTGAGAGAATGTCAGTGGTGACTGATCTTCTCTCTCCTCAGCTTCCACCTTTGGAGATTGTAGACCAGTGGTGGAGGGTGGCGGTGAAGTAGATCTCCTCTCTACTCAGTGGTAGGGATGAACGTAGCACAAATCTTCTATCTCCCCAACTTCCGCCCTTTGGAGAGAGTAGATCTGGAATCGAGTTCATTTGGTTCTGGTATAACTAGGACTTAGAGATTTCGATCTTTGATTGAAAACACTTCTCAACGTCCTAACCAGTCGTGGAATTATTCCCATTTAATGTGTCCATCTTAAGGACCGATCACAAATAAAGTGTTTATTGTTGATTAACCATTTATTGTACAAAAGAAAATATATGCAATTTAGTCCAAAATTTCCTTTTTGACTTGATTGATTTGAAAAGGTTTTATGATATAATTAGGGCTTTAATTAATTATCAATCCCACTATTTTTGTTCCAATTGATAGTGCTCACTATCAATTCGGAAGATTGTAGCGTACAACCTTCTAGTGGGTCAAGATCCTAAAATCCTCTTAGTCATGGACCAGCTAGGGCTGTCACGCAAAACTTAGATCTTCCAAGTAGGCAACTTTAGCCAATTGCATCATATGCAACTCTTGAATGATGTCATATGCAACTCCTTGCCATGATCACCTCCATGCCTCAATGTTCTAGATCCTATCTAGGTCACCTTGTTCAGTCTGACCCAAAGACAACACGATGAATATGCACCCTACTAGGACAAACACACATATTCATCCTTCATGCTTCCACGAGATAGACGGTGCACCACACTAGGGTGTGCCTACACTTGGCCGATCAACCTTTTCACATGTGTTGCATTTGGAAGGCATCTAAAACTTTAATATTTAATGAGGGATTTGATTTTTATATATACATATCCAATCACCACAATACAAATTACGTATCATATACATGATATATCCCACAGAAAACATGTGAAATGATAAAAGCGATGATTATGACCATCCTAATGTGATTCCTCGAGCCAAGAGGAATCACGGTCATCTAGGTCCACATCACATGCAACCTGTACAAGATGAACTATGTGCTTTTCCATTCTAGGTTTTATCAACTCATCTCCATGATTGATCGGCTCACCATCAGGCCGTCCGGTTGGGTTCCACCAGCCGATCGATTGGCTCCTCTGTTGGTATGTATGCCCTGAGAGCCAATCATGGGATGATTGGTGGGATACATTAAGATTGATTTGATAAACATCAAAGGCAAGCTTCCAATTCATTCTGGTTCAGTCATATGAGATAGTGATAGAACAGATTGAATGTCTAGAGAATGACAGTACTCAATGACGTATGCTTTCAGATTAAGGACCTGAACGATGAGATCATACAGATGCTAAGAGTTTGTACATTCTTGTTATGTCCCTAGTCGGATGTCATTGTGGAAGGTAGATAGACAAAAATGACACACAAGACTAGATTGTGGTGTTGGTTGATGACAGAATCTCATTACTCATGATATAGAGATATCAAACCAAACACATAGGTACTTGTTAGAGAACAAGTTACTGGACAGACCCACTGTGAGTTTGACACATGGAACCATGAGATGGTAGTCACAGTCAGTACTCACAGTGATGGTGGTGAGTGTGATTCTTAGACCTAAAATCACTGCACTCAACACATGTCGTTGGGCACACTTTGACATCATCAAACGCAGTCCTGAAACATGGGTTGTTATAAAGGTGATGATTGGGTGGCTTTGACACATGGGGCTTTTGAGGGGTGAGTGATAGATATGGGATTTGTCCCTCCTGAGGGAGTTTGATATCCATGGCCACTTGATGAGTAGGATTGAGAAAGGTGTGCATGCATGTGTGAATCAGTATATGATATTGATGTCATACATATCTCTTCCACTCTACTCTGAGATCAAGGAAGTGAATGAACATTGACAGGATGACTGTTTCATGCCTCGAGTTCATTCGGGATATCAGTGACAAAGGAATTATACATTCGCTGTAACACCATTCACGGATTGTAGGATGAAAGTTGTTCTCCAACTTTCTACTTTCACTTGGGTAGCACTGATGTGTGACTAGGCACCGCTCTTTGCTTGTGAAGTCATAAGTGTTATCGACTTTCACTGCCAATGTGAAATGGACCTGCAGGGTCACACACATAGGATTTAACCTGGAAGAGGAGTTTTGTCCACAAAGCAATGTTTAGATTGATTACTAAAGGAATTTAGTAGTTCAATTAAACACTCAATCAGTCCATGGCTCAATATCATATGGTTCAAGGTGTTGGACGCATTGATTGGAGTATCAAATTGATTGAAATTGCAATTGACTGATTTTGCCCAACCTGTGCTCCCAACCGATCGGTTCATGTGATGAACCGGTCGGCTGAGGTTGCTGAACCGGTCGACTGGAGTGTCCAGGCCGATCGGCTCATGCCCAGGTTGAAACGACCGGTTCAAGGGTTGAACCGATCGGCTCAACTGGTGCAACCGACCAGTTGGGAAAAGTCATGTCGGCAAGAATTTTCCTTTGGTTTCAAATTGCCCAATTCGATTGGGAATAATATTGGTATTCGATACCAATTGGGAAAGAAACAAGGAAAGTCTTTTTGAGCCGGATAAGGACCATGAACCGATCGGTTCAGGGCACCAACCGATCGGTTGGAGTGCCCCAAACGATTGGCTCAGGTCCAACCGATCGGCTCAATGGCCGAACCGATCGGTTCAGTTGTGAACCGATCATTTCAAGTTGCGAACCGGTTGCCTTTTGTGGAAAATTCTCGAACCCTTCTACTCCTGCTTTAGTCCCGCATTGCCCGGGATGGAGAACCCTGTCCCATGACTCTCCTATATATAGGGGTATTGGGGGCTTCTCACAGTACAGCTCAGTGCAACCAGTTGCTCTACAAGTTGTCGTTCTCTCTGGTTTTGGTAACCGTGAGAGAGCCCGAGCAAGTGCTTCCCGCAAAAGGGAGGTGCAGCAAGGGAAGGACAACTGCAGTTCCAATAGGAGGCAGGAGAGCGTGTTGGTGACTAGTACGTCAACAGGAGGGTGCGACTCCTTCCACTTCCTTGTGGGACAAGGAGAGTGGAGTTCCAGGTGGTCCGTGTGGACTACTACAGAGGCAGGAGGACACTGCCGCTTAGGAGGACAACTGTCATCCGACAGTCCGGTTCGAGTAGGAGTTGTCAGTCCCGGTGCGACCAGGAGTTGCACAGACACCGTCAAAGTCCGGAGTTGAAGACCGCACATTGCGTGAGGTATTGTCGCCGAGCAAGCCTCGGGACAAGGTATGATTCCGCAAACCATCCTTTCCTATTATATAGACGTTGACGAGTTTCCTCAGTATGGGTTGGGGAGAAAATTTTTGTTTCCGCTGCCTTATCTATCTCCCCTAAAACCCAACAGTGGTATCAGAGCCACGTCAACTGCTCTATATTTTAGGAATATCGATATGATCAATTTTGGTTTGTCACCTTTATTTATTGCATATGATGCGAATAATATCGGCTTTATGCATGTCCAATCGTAAATCCACAAATCCCTAATTACATATATGATATGTATTATTAATGCACTCGATACGCGTCACCCTTAAACGAGTTTTGTGGTGGATGTGTGTAGCATGATTATGGCCTATAAACCCCTATATGTGATTGGTTGTGTGTGGTTGCTTGCATCTCGATCTGCGCACCGATCTTCCCTCTCTTATTCCTGATGTAACTCGAAATAATTCGAGATTCTTTCCTATCTTTGCTCCCCCCGAATGTAAATCGGGGTTTCCCTTTTAAAGAAATGTAATAAATAGGATAGATTTTTATTTCCTGTTATGTCAAATACCAGCGGATATCAAGATGACTGCTCAGACGATCGGTTCAAGGAGTGAACCGATCAGTTGACCTTCTAGACGGTCAGTTCAAGGAGTGAACCGATCGGTTGACCTTCCAGACGGTCGGTTCAAGGAGTGAACCGATCGGTTGATGACCAGTTCAAGGAGCGAGACGAGCGGGTGGCGGACATGACGGGATGCACGACGACCAGGCAAACCGATCGGTTGGAGGAGCCAACCGATCGGCTGGTGGCATCCAGACGACCGGCTGGAGAGTACAGATCATTCATGTGATGAGTTGATCAACTCGGAAGGCAAAGACACATATTTCATCTTGTACAGGTTGCATGTGATGTATACATAGATGACTGTGATTCCTCTTGGCTTGAGGAATCACATTATGATGGCCATAATCATCGCTCTTTATCGTTTGTGCATGTTTTCTGTGGGATATAACATGTATATGATACGTACTATGTATTGTGGTGATTGGATATGTATATGTATATAAAACCAAATCCCTCATTAAATATTAAGTTTTAGATGCCTACCAAATGCGACACACGTGAAAAGCTTGATCGACCAAGTGTGGGCACGCCCAAGCGTGGTGCACCGTCTATCTCGTGGAAGTGTGAAGGATGAATGTGTGGGTCTGCCCAAGCAGGATGCATATTCATCGTGTTTGCTTTGGGTTGGACTTAACAAGGTGACCTAGATAGGATCTAGCACCTTGAGGCATGGAGATGATCATTGCAAGGAGTTGTAGATGACATCTTATCAAGAGTTGCATATGATGCAATTGGCAAAAGTTGCCTACCTGAGAGATCTATGTTGTGGGTGACAGCCCAAGCTAGTCCATGACTTAGAGGATTTCAGGATCTTGCCCACTAGAAGGTTGTACGCTGCAATCTTCCGAATTGATGGTGAGGGTTATCAATTTGAAATAAAATAGTGGGAGCGATAATTAATTAAAGGCCTAATTATATCGTCAAATTTCCAAATCAATCAAATAAGTCAAAAATGAGTTTTTAGACTAAAATTGCATATTTTCCTTTTTGTAGTTCAAATGGCAACAAAAAACAACAACTTTTCTTTGTGATCGGTCCTTGACAAGGACAAGCTAAATGGGACAAACTTCCACGACTGGTATCGGACATTGAGAATTGTTCTCACTCAAGAGCGTAAGCTCTATGTCCTGGATACTCCAATTCCAGAGGAACCCGCTCCTAATGCACCAAGGACAGAAAGGGATGCTTACAAGAAGCATTCTGATGATGCCATTGATGCAAAGTGCTTGATGCTATGTTCAATGAACCATGAGTTGCAGAGGCAACATGAGAACATGGGTGTCATAGAGATGATTCTGCATCTCAGGAACATGTATGAAGATCAGGCACGGCAAGAGAGATACAATGTTTCTAGGGCGCTGTTCAGGTGCGTCATGATAGAAGGAGATCCAGTTGGTCCTCACACACTCAAGATGATTGGGTATGTGGAGAACCTGCAGAGACTGGGATTTCCACTGAGCCAAGAGTTGGCTACTAACGTGATACTGCAATCATTGCTAGAATCTTACAGTCAGTTTGTGATGAACCACAACATGAACAACTTTGATAGGCCACTGTCAGAGTTGTTGGGCATGTTGAGGACAGCCGAGTTACAGATGAAGAAGGAAAAGCCTAAGTCCGTGATGGTGATCACGAGCAAGAAAGGCAAGTCCAAGCGCAAGGGCAAGGGCAAAGCTAAGAAAGGTTCTGAAGCTAGCCAGGAGTCCAAGCCATCTTCATCTCTCAAGGCCAAGGGAGGCGTTACCAAGAAAGGAAATTGCCACCATTGTCAAAAGCCAGGACATTGGAAAAGGAATTGTCCTCTCTACCTAGAAGAATAAAAGAAGAAGGAGGCGACTGAAGCCTCTACTTGAAGGTGTCATGAAAATAAACTTGTAACACTTTTTGAGATATATGATATCAAGATGTAAAGTGTGAAGCATTCTTACTTGGGGCAAGTGTTGCCTTTATAGATAGGAATACTTTAGTTTATTTTCAGCCAATAAGGCATGTAATACAGTTATGAACTGCTATTTCATACTTGTCAATAGATAGAAACACTTTATTTTTGCATATTGTGTGACAATGATGGCAATTAATAAAGAGATGTTTCAATTTATAAAGATGTGATCTTTGTGGCAATGCCTTATTTATCTTGTGATATTTGATATGCATAAGATAAGACGATACCTAAAAGTTATAGATAACTCAAACAATATAATTAGCATTAATCATGAGAAATTCATTTCTAGTTTCCATGTGATGGATAAAACTAGACTCTTTTGGTTAGAGAACCAGTAAGGGACATGAATATCTTGGACATGATTAATCAATCTTCACTAATGTAGTGGGAGAATGATTATCCTATTAGGTATAATACATGTGATGTATTTACATACCTATTGGAATAAATGCTAATACTTCAAATGGTGTTTAGAGAAATACCAATATGAATATCTTGAAGTGTTCAAGATCATCATAAATGAAGTGCAAATTTGGTATAGTATTAATTCTTGATGAGATCAATGAATGAAATACTTGGACCAAATGTTTGAGATCCTCATGAGTGTTTATGATAATGTATCATAATGAACTCATGATTATCCATAAGGAATCAAGAAGGAATCATACTCTAAGGAGTTAGAGAATGATTATCAAATAACTGAATTCTTCTTAATAAATGAATACCCCACACTAATAAAAGAAATTAAGAATCACAAGGGTTGTGAGTTCTTATATCTATAACAGATACACCTCAATTATCTATGTGATGAGTTGTTCATGTGATGAGTCAACTATCAAGATGAATATGAGGAACTGAATCTTGAGTTATGGTTTAAAACCATTACATTCTAAATGACTTCCATGTGAGCCATAAGGTATGACCTTGATGGTAGCACTCATTGGATCATATCCATAAGTGCAAATGAGTCTTAAGTGTTAAGACACATGGATAACATTTTGAGAAGGATGATGCTTGTTGATTGCAACTTAATGACTAAGACATTTAGCATATGGACACTAAAACTGCATTCCTATGAGGAATAAAACCAGGATGTGTACGTGACACATCCTATAAGGTTTATGAATCCACTAATGCAAATGAAGTCTATAAGTTACAATGGACTAATCAATGTGATTGATTGAGTACAAGCAACTCAAAATTGGATCTTTATTTTTGATGATATAGTCAAAGGGTTTGACTGATATGTCAAAGATAAAGAAGGGATCTGTGATTTAGTGGGAGTGTATTCACATTCCACATATTGATGTGAAATGGAAATGTTCTAGAATGGAAATCCAAAAGTGGAAATTATCTTTAATGAAGATATAGATGTTTCCTATGTGATGGGAATAGAGATCTATAGAGATAGTTCTCGAAAAACCTCTTGACCGGAAAAGAGAGAGCATACATTGGAAATCTGTACTGAAGTGTTCAGTATGCACAGATTCAGTTGGAGAAAACTTGTCCATGCTACATGGAGTTAGTATCCCAAGGCCAAGTGTCCAATTCTTATGAAGAATGGGAACACTAAGAATAGATATGGATCTATCATGTATGTAATCATCCCATTGTCTTGCATGTATGACATGACAAGAATAAAATGCATTCATCATCTTGTATGTAGGACATGGCAATATGATATGCTCATCCTGATAACTCGTATGTGAGACATGACGAGTGGATGTCTGTCTGCTTCTAGTAAGGGTTACTGGAATACCATGAGAACTTGATAAGTGCTTGTGAAGTGCTAGTTCTATGGAGATAAGGAAGAGTTCGATGTAAAGAGTTAAATTGATGCGAACTTCTGAAAAGATAGAGAATTAATCGCAAGATATACATAAGAAGTATAAAAGTGAAAGTTTGTTGATAATTGGAAGTGTTCCAATAAAACCATTTAAAAGGGAAATGCCGAGTATCCGTGTGTTAGAGAACAATAGTGGATACTATATGGATCTGGAGGTTCATGAGATGAACTTATAGATATTCCGGTCATTGATGACAAGTCTGGAATCCTTGATCATGCAATGTGGCTAAAGGTTAGCAAAAGGAATACTAGATCCCATATTACGACAACTCCATCTCATACGTGTGACGTACAGCGAAGAGATGTGAGACATGCAATTTATACTGACTTTGGCAAGGTGTTGCCATTACTCACTATGTTCGCACTAGAGCACAGTAACATGTGGAACATGTTTGAAAATCACTATGAATATGATTCAAGGGTGATTGGCTCGCAGTGCAAGTGGGAGTCTGTTGGTATGTATGCCCTGAGAGCCAATCATGGGATGATTGGTGGAATACATTAAGATTGATTTGATAAACATCAAAGGAAAGCTTCCAATTCATTCTGGTTCAGTCATATGAGATAGTGATAGAATAGATTGAATGTCTAGAGAATGACAGTACACAATGACGTATGCTTTCAGGTTAAGGACCTGAACGATGAGATCATACGGATGCTAAGAGTTTGTACATTCTTGTTATGTCCCTCTTCGGATGTCATTGTGGAAGGTAGATAGACAACAATGACACACAAGACTAGATTGTGGTGTTGGTTGATGACAGAATCTCATTAGTCATTATATAGAGATATCAAACCAAACACATAGGTACTTGTTAGAGAACAAGTTACCGGACAGACCCACTGTGAGTTTGACACATGGAACCATGAGATGGTAGTCACAGTCAGTACTCACAGTGATGGTGGTGAGTGTGATTCTTAGACTTGAAATCACTGCACTCAACACATGTCGTTGGGCACACTTTGACATCATCAAACGCAGTCCTGAAACATGGGTTGTTATAAAGGTGATGATTGGGTGGCTTTGACACATGGGGCTTTTGAGGGGTGAGTGATAGATATGGGATTTGTCCCTCCTGAGGGAGTTTGATATCCATGTCCACTTGATGAGTAGGATTGAGAAAGGTGTGCACGCATGTGTGAATCAGTATATGATACTGATGTCATACATATCTCTTCCAGTCTACTCTAAGATCAATGAAGTGAATGAACGTTGATAGGATGACTGTTCCATGCCTCGAGTTCATTCGGGATATCAGTGACAAAGGAATTATACATTCGTTATAACACCATTCACGGATTGTAGGATGAAAGTTGTTCTCCAACTTTCTACTTTCACTTGGGTAGCACTGATGTGTGACTAGGAACCGCTCTTTGCTTGTGAAGTCATAAGTGTTATGGACTTTCACTGCCAACGTGAAATGGACCTGCAGGGTCACACACATAGGATTTAACCTGGAAGAGGAGTTTTGTCCACAAAGCAATGTTTAGATTGATTACTAAAGGAGTTTAGTAGTTCAAATAAACACTCAATCAGTCGATGGCTCAATATCGTATGGTTCAAGGTGTTGGGCGCATTGATTGGAGTATCAGATTGATTGAAATCGCAATTGACTGATTTTTCCCAACCTGTGCTCCCAACCGATCGGTTCATGTGATGAACCGGTCGGCTGAGGTTGCTGAACCGGTCGGATGGAGTGTCCAGGCCGATCGGCTCATGCCCAGGTTGAAACGACCGGTTCAAGGGTTGAACTGATCGGCTCAACTGGTGCAACCGACCAGTTGGGAAAAGTCATGTCGGCAAGAATTTTCCTTTGGTTTCAAATTGCCCAATTCGATTGGGAATAATATTGGTATTCGATACCAATTGGGAAAGAAACAAGGAAAGTCTTTTTGAGCCGGATAAGGACCATGAACTGATCGGTTCAGGGCACCAACCGATTGGTTGGAGTGCCCCAAATGATTGGCTCAGGTCCAACTGATCGGCTCAATGGCCGAACCGATCGGTTCAGTTGTGAACCGATCATTTCAAGTTGCGAACTGGTTGCTTTTTGTGGAAAATTCTCAAACCCTTCTACTCCTGCTTTAGTCCCGCATTGCCCGGGATGGAGAACCCTGTCCCATGACTCTCCTATATATAGGGGTATTGGGGGCTTCTCACAGTACAGCTCAGTGCAACCAGTTGCTTTGCAAGTTGTCGTTCTCTCTGGTTTTGGTAACCGTGAGAGAGCCCGAGCAAGTGCTTCCCGCAAAAGGGAGGTGCAGCATGGGAAGGACAACTGCAGTTGCAACAGGAGGCAGGAGAGCGTGTTGGCGACTAGTACGTCAACAGGAGGGTGCGACTCCTTCCACTTCCTTGTGGGACAAGGAGAGTGGAGTTCCAGGTGGTCCGTGTGGACTACTACAGAGTCGGGAGGACACTGCCGCTTAGGAGGACAACTGTCATCCGAAAGTCCGGTTCGAGTAGGAGTTGTCAGTCCCGGTGCGACCAGGAGCTTCACAGACACCATCGAAGTCCGGATTTGAAGACCGCGCATTGCGCGAGGTATTGTCGCCGAGCAAGCCTTGGGACAAGGTATGATTCCGCAAACCATCCTTTCCTATTATATAGACGTTGACGCGTTTCCTCAGTATGGGTTGGGGAGAAAATTTTTGTTTCCACTGCCTTCTCTGTCTCCCCTAAAACCCAACATCCTCCAACCGATCAGTTCGTCTGGTCATTTTGCATCTCCTCATGGCCACCATCTGCTCGTATCGCTCCACAAACTGGTCGTCTCAAACACCAACCGATCGGTTCATGCCTTGAACCGATCGTCTCAGTTGTCTTCTTGTTGTCTTCCATTCTTTGACATAATAGGAAATAAAAGATTTATCCTATTTTACATTTGAATTGAGAAACCCACAGTTACATTTGGGGGGATCAAAGGTAGGAAAGAAATCTTGAGTTATCTCGAGTTATATCAAGAAAAGGAGGTAGGGAATCAGTGCGCATAATGAGATGCAAGCAACCACATTCAACCAAGCACACATACATAGGGTTTATTGGCCATAACCACACAATACATCCACCACAAAACTCATTTAAGGGTGACGTGTATCGAGTGGATTTATATTATATATCATATATGTATATTGGGATTTGTGGATTTAGGATTGGACATGCATAAAGCCAATTTTATTCACATTGTATGCCATAAATAAAGGTGACAAACCAAAATCGATCACATCGATAATCCTAAAGTTTAGAGTAGTTGACCTAGCTCTGATACCACTGTTGGGTTTTAGGGGAGGTAGAGAAGGTAGTGGAAATAAAAATTTTCTTCTCCCCAACCTAGAATAAAGGAATCACGTCAACGTCTATACAGTAGGAAGCATGGTTTATAGAGATATACCATGTCATGAGGCTCGTGGCTTGCATGGTCTTCACCTATGGTCTTGGACGATGTCTATGTAGCTCCTAGTCACCGGGACTGTCAGGATTGACATCTATCCTCCGAGCGGCAGAAGTCTCCCGCCTCTGAAGTAGTCCACACGGACCACTTGGAACTCCGATCGCCTTGTCGCACAGGGCACCAGAAGGAGTCATACCCTCCTGTCAGCATACTAGTCACCGACACACTCTCCTTCCACCAGTCGCTTTTATGTAGTTTTCTTTCCATTGTTGTGCCTCCCTTATCGGGTAGCACTTGCTCGGGCTCTCCTGGTTACCAAAACTAGAGATAATGAAAACTTTGCAGAGCAACTGGTGTTCTGAGTTGTACTTTATAAGCCCCCAATACCCCTATATATATGAGGGTCATGGGACATGGTTCTCTAACCCAAGAAATGCGGGATTAAAGAAGGAGTAGAAGGGTTCAAGATTTTCCACAAAACAACCAACTACGCCAACTAAACTGATCGTTTCAAGAATGAACCGATCAGTTGGGGACCTGAGCCGATCGGTTCACACCTGAACCGGTCGGTTGGGGCAGTTGAGCCAATCAGTTCAAGTTTGAACTGGTCGGTTCACTCCCCAGATCAGTTCCCGATTGACTTTTCCTCTTTTTGTTTCGAATTGATCCAAATACCAATCCTTGTTCCAATCAAATTGGACAAGTGAAACGAAGAGAAATTTCTTGCCAGCCTAACTTTCCCAACTTGCTCGGTTGGACCAGTTGAGCCGATCGGTTCAACCCTTCAGCCAGTCAGTTCAGCCTGTCCTGAGCCGATCGGTTCATCACATGATCCAATTGGTTCACCAACCTGAGTCGATCGGTTCATCACATGAGTCGATCAGTTGGGAGTGCAGATAGCGCAAAATCAATCAATTGCAGTTTCAATCAATTTGATACTCTAATCAATCGGTCCAACACCTTGAACACTATGATATTGAGCTATCAATTGATTGAGTGCTTAATTGAACTACTAAACTCCTTTAGTAATCAATCTGAACATAATTTGTGGATAAACTCCTCTTCCAGGTTAAATCCTATGTGTGTGACCCTGTAGGCCCATTTCACGTTGGCAGTGAAAGTCCATAACAATTATGACTTCACAAGCAAAGAGTGGTGCCTAGTCGCACATCAGTGCTACCCAAGTGAAATAGAAAGTTGGAGAACAACTTTCAATCCTACAATCCATAAATGGTGTTACAGTGAATGTATAATTCCTTTGTCTCTGATATCCCGAATGAACTCAAGGCATGGAACAGTTATCCTGTCAACGTTCATTCACTTTCTTGATCTCAGAGTAGATTGGAGGAGATATGTATGACATCAATATCACATACTGATTTATACATGCGTGCGCACGCCTATCTCAATACTACTCATCAAGTGGCCATGGATATCAAACTCCCTCGGGAGGGACAAATCTCATATGTATCACTCACCCCTCAAAAGCCCCATGTGTCAAAGCCACCCAATCATCACCTTTATAACAACCCATGTTTCAGGACTACGTTTGATGATGCCAAAGTGTACCCAACGACATGTGTTGAGTGTAGTGATTTTAGGTCAAAGAATCACACTCACCACCATCACTGTGAGAACTGACTGTGACTACCATGTCATGGTTCCATGTGTCAAACTCATGGTGGGTCTATCCGGTACACTTGTTCTCTAACAAGTACCTATGTGTTTGGTTTGATATCTCCATATCATGACTAACGAGATTTTGTCATCAACCAACACCACAATCTAGTCTTGTGTGTCATTGTTGTCTATCTACCTTCCACAATGACATCCGTCTAGGGACATGATAAGAATGTACAAACTCTTAGCATCTGTATGATCTAATCGTTCAGGTCCTTAACCTGAAAGCATACATCATTGAGTACTGTCATTCTCTAGACTTTCAATTTGTTCTATCATTATCTCATATGATTGAACTAGAAAGAATTGGAAGCTTGCCTTTGATGCTTATCAAATCAATCTTAATGTATCCCACCAATCATCCCATGATTGGCTCTCAGGGAATACATACCAACAATACTAAAGGTACATGGACCGATATAATTAGGAGTTGATTGTTACATGAATGCACGACCATGTAGTTGGGAGGTAATAGATGTATTTTCCTGAGGCCCATGTCTCAAGAGATTGACCACCTTTGTGATGTTTATGTGGCCCATTGGGTAAATGTGAGAGGCACTCCCTATATGCATAAGGATGAGGTAACTCTAAAAAGTACCTATACCCCTAGAGACCTCAAGGAAGTGGCTAACGTTCATGACACCTGAGGTGTAAATGCAAGAGTTACAAAGAAGTCATGTAATAATGAAAGGAGATGTGTACAAACTGAAGAGTGAAAAAAGGTACTTGACTAAATGAAATATAAGAATGTTGTGGAATTAAAAAGCATGTCTGGTTTAGATCATGTTAAGAATGATTCAACCTAAAATACAAACTTTAAGGATAATATTTGTATACACCATCTTTGTTCTTGGAAGGGGATGAACTTTGTTTTTGGGCTACAGTCAAACACTTATTTCATCCCATTATCAAGGAGAAAGATTGGATAGGCATATGTTATGCTTGAAATTGATATATGAGAATGAATACCTTAAGTTGAACTTAATGACATGATCTAGGGTTGGAAGTGTTACCTCACCCTTATGTGGGAATAAATGAATAATAAGTGAAAAACCTAGGTGAAAAGATAGTCACCAAGTGAAATTGAAATCACCAATAAAATTGTAATCACCAAGTGAAGGATGTGTAAATACCTTGAATTGAATTCAACTACAAATCTTACTGATGATGGGAAGATTTACATATCAATAAAAGATATTAATTATATCTAAGTAGGATTGTTAACCCTGAGGTTTGAAAAGAGGATTAGTTTTCATTCACCTAAGCTTACTAGGTTTGAATTTTGAGGGGAAAATCCTTTTATGGGGAGGGGGGTGAATATAGTATCCTCAATTTTGTGAAATAAAACTACACAAACATAAAGCATTAATTGATAAGTATTTTCTTAATTACATTTTGATAGAATAACATGGGTTTGACCCATGGCCCAAGTAAGGCCCATGAGACTATTTGTTTTGTAAATAGATCCTTATGACACAAATTAAGGAAAAGAAGGAATTACCACATAAATAAATTATGATGGTTTAATGAGATTATCTCATACCATCTTCCCGCATGACTAGTTGAATTTTGAGGAAAAAATTCATATAAGAGGGAAATACTATTATAACTAGGTTTTTCCCATATATTAATATATTTATTTGCAAATAATGTAATATGAAGGACACATTAGAAAGATAGTTCTCTACGTGTCTTATTTGAAAATTGTGGTTTGAAAGTGCAAATAAATAGGATAGATTTCATGTAGTTCACTATTTTCAACAAACCATTAATGTATTTTTGACAAAGAAAGAGAGGAAAATCCAGTAATAATGAAGTTACTAAAGGTAATTCACACTGGATGTTTTAAATATAGAATTGTGTAGAATACTATAGAAAGAGAGTATTCAGGCATAAATAAAGGATAGGATTTTTGTGGATCACTAAATAATTGTAATATTTAATTATATGAAAGTTGACAAAAGAAAATATGTGAGGTTCTAGAGAATAAGAAGAGTGATTGTCTAGCCATTATTGGCAACACAATGTTTGAGGCAAAAAATAGTTTTATCTTAGTTTAACTTTTAGGAAACATGAAAATAATAAAGAAAGGATGAATATTCTCGAAATTCAGAGTAAAGGACATTCTATAAAATAATTGTATTATTTTAAATAATAGTCAAAACAGAGCTAGTGTTGACATCCCAATAAATCCCAACATACTAGATATAAATTGGAAAATTTCTTTATGAGTTCGTATATTTGATTTAAGGAATATATCACAGGAAGAGGAAAAAAATAATCTAGAAGTGTCATGCATCGGTGTACTTTCCTTTATGTCTTTTTGTTGCCAAATCCAAATCCTAACAAGAATGTGATCGTGTCTTGTCATGACTTTTGGATTTGTGGAAATAATAGACAAGAATTTTTATTGCAAATAGAAGGAATATATTCCTCGATAGAACTATCCTTGCCTTTTTAGTATTAATTTGGGATAAAGAGAGGAATTCTTTCTCCCTCTTTCATACCCGTGATTGAGGCCGAACGTCTAGGAAGGTGGTAAACCAAAGCCACAACATGCTATCGAACCCGGACGTCAAGGGACATCATGCTTAACCTGCTTCAGCCACTTCTTGTCGGCCCTATTTTGATATTACTTTGATTTAGTAAAAAGAGTCATCTTTTAATGGAAATATGGTGTTGGAGTGATTATAGGAAGTATCTTTAGGTGTAAGAAAAAGCATTAATTCCTTCAATGCAATAATCTTTGTGGGCCGCCGTGAAAAGTGCTTCGGCAGAGTCGGAAGCTAATGGTGGTGAGGTTGCATGTTTGGAAACGGTCTGCATGTTTCTTCGCTAGATGTAGAGAAGGCGATCAGAAGAAAGTAACGGCACGTCTTTTTGTTTCCAAGACGGTGTTCCAATGGTTTCCCTTACGTCGTATTTTAATGATTCAATCACCATTAGCATCGCGTGACTGGAAACGGAGCAGAGGTAACAAAAAATAGAAGATAATTGTCCATCTGACTTCCTTCCGTCTCCCTCCGGGTGTTCTCCTCCCGTCTCCATCTCGGATCTGTCTACCCTCGGTGGTTTCCCGCGACCCTTCTGGGTTGTCCTCTAACGCCGTGCTCAACCTTCGTCATGTCCTTTGGCTGTCTCCTTCGGGTACTGGGAGCCTACGCTGGCTGGATCCTGGCTGGGTGCGGCTGATTTGCGGCAGTGGGCGACTGGAGTGGCTTTACAGTTCCTCTGTGAGTCTGATACTCACCGGGAGCCCCACTGGGAGATGATCAGGATGGATCGGGTCTTGTGTCCCCTCTCTTTTTTTCCTTGTCATTTTTTTAATTTTGTTTTGCGACAGGTTCTTCTGCCCGTTTCTCACCGCTCGTCGGCGTTGTTGTCACTGCTTGTCAGCGTTGTTGTTCTCTCTGTTTGGCAGTTACGAATTTTTGTTTTTGCTGGCCTTGATTTTGTTCTGTTCGGATTCACTACTGGGATTATGGCTCTACTTGTGGCGGAAAATACTGGTCTGCATATTTTTTATTTGCAGGTTTATCACCACCGATCTATGCTCAGTTTGAAGGAATCTCTTATGAAAAATTGCTTATGTCAGCCATGGGGAAAAGAGATCAATGCAGAAGCATTTTATTATCATTCCAATATGAGTTTTGGTGATCTGATAGCCCTGCTCTTAGTGGTTGTATGTACTTCCATTATCACTTTCCCTATGTGTAGATGTCGTATGCTTTTCAGTAATGAAGATGTTCGGATTACTCAAAAAAAAAGTAATGATTCACCATTATACCAACAACTATTGTACTAACAAATGCTCTTCCATTTGATACCTTATTTTAATAGAAATTTCTCTTTTTGTATACAACAATTGCACATGCTCCAATAAAATTATAATATTTGTAAAAACATTATCCCCCGCTCAAAGTTAATTCAATGCTAGTATACTTATTTACTCTCATAATTAATTTTAATATCAATTTCTTTAATCTGATTAATGTTTTCCATTGATTCCAAATTAATAGTAATCAAATTGGAAGAACGACGTGGGTTCGAGGTCAAATCAAGATATGTGGGCACAAAAACATCAAACTGTCTAAGTGATTGCAAATATCTAGGGGAAGATTATCTAGGGGAAGATTAAAAAGAATATAAAATATATCTTGGGGACTAATCAGTATCAAAGTGCAAGATAATTTCTCAAACTAGATTGATGAGACATGAAATGAAGGATGACTTTGCATATGAAATCAATATTAGGAAAATGTAAGAATTACAATTCATCATGGATATAGTACTCAAAATTGAGCATGTTACAACTCTTCCACCCTTAAAGAGATTTTTTCTTCAAAATCAGGTTTTCTTTATAATCTCATTCTACTGGGGTCTACTCCAATAATTCTCCAACATACTACTTTTGTTTGTTGTACCACTTCAATTCAAATACCTAATTATAATTCTCCTTCCATTGCTAGGTCCTACTAAGAGTAACCAACCAATACATGTACTACTACCATGGAATTACTATACTAATTTTGGGGAAAATGTTACTTTGAAAAGTATATCTATTATTGCATTTAACGCTTAGTGATGAATAGTCCATTAAAATTCTAGCATCGTATTCTGACATGAGAGTTTAAATATTCCATTTGTGAGTCTTTGTCATTATTATGAAAAGTTTGAATTAAACCACAAGCTTATTGGTCAAGCTATAGTTATCAAGATTAAGGTAAATATTTAATCAACTTTAATCCAATATATGTGTCTCTAATGCTTGGATGATGTTTATATAGTGTCATAATTTATACTTCTTTTCCACTTTTGAGTGGAGTAGGATTTCATTTAAATGTGATGTCTATTCCATACATATTCCCTAAAGTCCTATATGTAGTTGAGGGTTTGATAACGCCCAAATCTACGCATATTATCTATGCATTTTATCTATAGTTTTGTGTCACATTAGTCTTAATTTGCCCAATAATGCTCATATTTTATGTTTTCAATCCCTCATTAGATAATGTAGTTAGAATAGCCAATAATATAGCTAAATAGCCAGTGTTAGACTTGCGTGCACCGAACATAGATGAACAACCTCTTATCCATGCTCTCTCTGCTTAATTGTGGCCCAGTGAATTGTATTGTTTGATTTATAACCTAAATACCTAATGATGAATACATATTCATCACTGTCTGAATCACTATCTTGGGCCTAGTTTAGCTCTCATTAATTACTTTCATGGCTTTAATCCCCTCACTTCTCCATGTTAAACTTAATTGATTTTATCTCTATTTTTATGGGATTTTATTCTTATGTGCGGGCCAGATTGGGCAGATGGACCCAAACTTCTCGGTCCATCTAGTGTTTGGGCCCTTGTCTATTCAGGGCAACAAATGATCATCTGCCCTAACCACGCCCGACCACGATCATCACCTGCTGAGGGATTGCGATCAACGTCTCCTTCATCAAACGCCACATTGCGACCAGCAGTGTAGCCATCCCGACACCGCGACCACCCTCTCACGATCCCTGACCGCGATCTGCACCTGCCACGCTCCAAGATCGCGATCCTGACCTCCTTCATCGGATCTAGCCACACCATTCCCGCGGTCGCCTTCCTGATCAAAGACCACGTTCCTCTTCATTGTACAGATCGCGACCTCCAAGCCACAACCCTTCCTCACCAATTGCGGTATACGCATACAACCACTAACACCATCGCCACCTCCTTCGCACCATCCTCATCCCTCAACGTCAATCGCGATCATCCTCTCTATACCTGCACCAACAATCGCCTACCTTCCAACAACCGTCGTCAGCCCGACCGTGACCTCGACCCACGATGGCGTCACTCTCCACAAACCGTGATCCAACTCCTCTGCAAGTCACGTACAACAACAACTCCATCAGCCTTGCTCGCGATCATCTTGACCACCTGCACCTACCATCCTACAACTGCGTCCTGCAGCCCTCTATGACTCTACTACATCACCCACCCTCCAATAAGAGGTCATGATGTTCGAGTCATTTCCATCGCCGCCTCCCTTCTCCACCCTTTGTATCACCTCCTCGCCATCGTACCATCTCTGCTAACCCTACACCACCAGACCGCGACCAACGCCCCTGCACCGCGACCTGGATCCCCTCTAGATCGCGACCTCAACGCTTCCTCCGCCTGAACGCAAGGTCTGCCATTGCCTACTGCTCGCCAACACCATCACCTCTGATTGCGATCTACACCTCTCCACAGACCGTGATCCAACTCCTCCGCAAGTCACAACCACTTCTTCAACTGCCACTATCTCCATATTAGCCACAACCCGCAGTTGTTGCTTCCACCTCCACACCATGTCTGCACGTCACGACCGCACTCGCCAACAACCATGTTACAACCCCAGTTTTTGGTTCATTTGGTGGGAAATGTGATTTCTCATATTAAATATATTTGAAAAAATAAAGATATGATTTGTTTTAAATAAATGAATTTTGTTTACAATAGTCTTGATGATTGTTTTGTGGGCTTTATTGGCTATTGGGCCCAATAACAAGAAGAGATAATAAGAACTCCATTATTAAAAAGAAATGGATAAAATAAAAATGTGGAAACCTCTAGAAGGGAAATCCAAAGGTGGAATTCGTGCCTCTTGGGTTCCAAGGAGTCTAAAGTTGTGAACAGAAAGCAATAAGAAAATAAAAGCACAATTAAGTATTTCTTTGTTAAGAAAGAAATTGAAAATAATGATAAAATGTGGAAAATAAGTAGAAAGAGATATAATTGAGTTATCCTTGGTGGAGTTTCACATCCCAGGGATTCCTAATATTAAAAGGAATACCAAAGAGGGAAATAAAAGAGAAATAAAGAGAAATCCTCAAAAACATATATTCTAATAAGAAATGAACAAGATAATGAGAAATAATGGATATAGATGCACCTAAAAGGATCATGAGTATCCATTAAAAATGATTTCGAAATATTTAAGTTTCTTGGGATACAAGGAGTCCCAATGAAGAAAGAGGAAAGAGAAAAGACCAATAATGTCAAATAAGAAGATAATATGATGCATAATGAATGTTTTTTGGGTTTTGTTAAGAAAGGAAGTAATTTCTATTAAGAGAAAATAGAAATTCGTGCCAATGGATTAAAAAGCAAGAATAAAGAGAATAAGTGAGAGGAATTTCGAATTCCTAAGAAATAAGAAATATCAAAGGAGAGAGAAACTTGCTTTTTCATGAAGCAATTGAATTCCTATTGAAAGAGGGATTGATTGTTTCAAAGGTAAGCATCCCAGGGTGTTGCTACACTCCCCTACATAAGGGGTAAGACATGGGGCCGAGTCCAGAAGATCCCCCACATCATCTTCTCCTCTTCTTCCATGGTTTCATCCATAAACCCTAACTAAAGTAAAGCTGGGTGTTTTTGGAGCCATGAGTCTACAAGAGGGAGTCGCGAGGGAGCCTTGCCGCTTCCACAATGTCCTGAAGTACTTGGGAGTGCATCCCTTCACCCTTGCTGGCCGTGGCAGCAACAACATGGCTGCATTGTGTGGCTGTATCGCAGGTCTTCCTAGCCTGTGCTCCGCCATCATGGACGCATCTTAGGGCACCTATAGGTGCAACGGAGGGAGCCCAAGTGAATGGAGATGGTTCCGGTCACCATAGGGGTCCAGGGCAGGAGTAGGAGTCGTGCCCAAGGTGCCTAGGGCTGCTGCGTCGCACCGTCTGAAGGTTGAAGACAACGTAGGTTGCATTGTATGGTTTTACCCTCTAGGGGTATGAATGCCGGTGAACTTAAGTAAGGGCAAATTCGACAATTGGAAATGCTTTCCCAAAGCAATGTTGCATGAGAAAGAGACTACGTGTCAGCTTCTAATTGGCCCAAGTAAGGTTTTATTACAAAAATCATATCATCTTGATAGTAGCTCCGATGATAGCAAATAATATATGTATTTTGCTCAGAAATACGAGAGGAATTCATTAAAAATGGTTTTAGAGGCTAATTCCACTTGCAATTCGAAAAGTGGTGTAATTTATCAACTTTAATGAATTAAAGATTAAGAAATCCTATTTAGAGTTGATTAATAGGGTTTAATGAATGATTAAAGTTGATATTAGCCTGTTAATGATAAAAAGGAGCATTAGGAACAAAAAGGATGAAATTTGCATGTAATTGGTTTAATTTAGAGTATCATGCGCATAAATATGTTTTAATGGGACTTGAAATCCTAATATTGGTAAATGCGACTTTTAATGGCTTCAATTATTCAAAATCATTAATAAAGATAAGATATGATGAATTTAAGCTATTTTGAGTATAAAAGTTCCTAATTGTGGATAAATACCCTTAATGTAGTAATTAAGGTTTTTCTAATGAATAAAAGTGAAAGTAGTGATAAATAGAGTTCATGAAAGGTAAGTGTATGGTAACTAGGCCTAATGATTGTGTCGTGCCTTAAAAGGATAAAAGTGGTAGATTTAATGAAAAAGTTGCATAATAGTCTTAATGGGATTTTAATTATGGCCTTAATCCAAAAGTAAGGTTATATGTTGTTAAAAGATAACCTTAATATCTCTCATAAAGAATAGATGAGATAAATAGGGTTTGTAAGCAATCATATACAATTACAGTTTAAAGTAGTAAAAGTGAAGGGAAACCCAAATTGCAATGAAAACCCTAAAAGTGGACTAGAAACCCTAGGAAGCGAGCTAGGTTTAATAGATCTTGATGACCTGAGTAATAAAAGGAAATTGTATGCATGTTTCAGGATCTTATTGAATGCTTTCTTGCCTATTGTTGATTGGATTATTTATGTCTCACATCATCTTGACAAGTATGTGGTTATGCTTATGAATAATCGCTCTAGTTTCATGGTGATTCTGGAACGTTTTATCGGTTGCTTGGAAATAACTGTTGGATGCCTATTTATTTCATGCAAATATAAAGTGACTATGATTATCACTATAAATGTGCATACATGACTGGCTCAGATATTGGTCCACCTCTGTGGCTTTGCAAAGGCTAAAAAGGGGTAAGCTAGACCAAGGTCTAGGTTATCGTGAGTTAGAAATTGGGCTACCCACGTGTAGTGCCATGAGACTCTTTAGCATGCCATGAGTTAAGGAGTGGGCAACCTACGGGTAGTGCCATGTGACTCAACCCTAGAAACTGGTTCACCTGTTAGGTGGGATCATGAGGGGGTTAATGGGGATCGACCATAAGGAAGGTAGCATCCAGGTCCACTACAGGGACAATGCAGAGGCTAGGGTATGTAGGGATTGAGTAGTTATAAAAATAATGTAAAGTTGTTTGTTTAAATCATAATTGACTGATTACATTGTTATCATAGTTGCATGATTATTGTTTCCCGCACATACCAACTTTATGCTGACCAACATTTTGTTTGTCGGCATTTTAGGTAAAAAGCCAAAAGGGCAAACAGTAAATTGTCATATTCTAAAATACATGAATTGAAATACAAGGAGGATTAGTTAGAGTATAATTCATATGTGGATAGAAGTTTAGAGATCCAAGTTTTCAAAAGGTATGCAAAGTTTTTATTTTTACCATATTTCAATATAGCTGGTAGAATTTAATAATTGTTATTGATTATTTGTTGAACCTTTGATCCGAAAATTGGGATAACGGCTCTGACCTCTTGGTCTCCCTTAATGGGGGGTTACTGGGAGGCAGGGTCGTTACATTTGGTATTAGAGCATAGGTTCCTCATTTAATCTTTAATAATTATTAAATTTTACAAACTTTGTAGAATCCAAGGGAGTTATTAGAGGAATTTCCGAAAGACAGAGGTGTCTATAAAAGGATCACACCCGGGGGCTGGCAAGAGTTTCCTCCGCACCGCTAGTTGGAATACGAGGACTCCCGGATCCGTGTGAGTGCCTGGCCAAAGTCTCAGGATTTGACTCGAAATAAGATACCTTTAGGTCTCTCTCATCTTGTTCATCACTTCTCAACTCGAATGCTATTAAGGATTATAAGGATTAGGGTTTTCTCTCTTTTCTTCACCATCTTGAGGTATGAGTAAGGTTGATAAGGTTTGTGGAATCCTCCACCAATTAATAAAAGGCATGTAAATAAGATGTCATGGACATAAGCTTAATAGATTAAGCATAAAAGAATAGATACATGCTTAGGTCATATGACATAAGTTGTCATGCCATCAGGAGAAACCTAAGGCTAGACCTTCTTGTCAGGAGGATAAGTAAAGAGAGAGTTAGACTTGTAGGTAAAGATCTCCATTGCAAGTAGAGACTTGGCACATTCTCTAAGGATGATGGTAACCCTAACTCTAAGTGAAGGTTAGAGAGAGAGACAACATGATGAGTTAGATGTTATGGTACACCATGCATTTGGATAGACATGCCTTGGATGCCATATGAGCCATGAGAGGTTGGATGACTGAGTACCTTTGGGTGACTCAACCCTGGGAAGGGTCGTGCATGTTAGAGCAAAGGATAGCTCCTTCTTTGATGAGGTTAGAGGATAACCTATGGAAACCTTATGAGCTTATATGAGCATGACATAGTTGACACCCAAAGTACATTAGTAGTGTGAGCAATAGGGTGAAACCCTGGCCAGGAGAGTATGAAGGATGGCTTATGAGATATGCATATAGAGTTATGGATAATCTTGAGCAAACATAAGTCCGAGCCTAGGCTTCACCCATGTAGAGGTATGCTTGTGAGATTGATCCTTCATGGAGAGAGGACCTCTAATAGTAAGGTTGGATGTAGAGTTAGATCTAGAGAGAGAAAGTAGGAACCAAGAAAGAAGGTTGGAAGCCTGAAACCCTGAGATATGAGGAATAGTGGGGAGTTGAGGATGATGCGACCTAAGTGGATGATAGTGGATTCCTCATGCTTGATCCCTAGAGGTTGTTGATATCCTGGTTGCCTTTATAGGAACCGAACCCTAGAGAGAGGATGAGGCTTCTGGTATCCATGTTCCTATGGCATAGGTATTTACCTTCTGAGATAGGAAGAAGAGTTCCTTAGACCTAAAGAGGTTTAGTAATAGGTTATGAGGCCATATACGTTATTGTTTGTCCTTAAGAAGGGATCAACTCTGAAGTGTTGCTCGAGTAGAAGAATCATAAGAAGTACATGACATACCTTGGACATGTTTGATTCGTGGTTAAGAGGATGAGCATGCAGTTGGTCATCAGAAAAGTGAACCTAGGGTTCCTAGGCCTAAGAGGGGAAGTGGTGTACCAAATGCTCATGATGAGATTTGAGTTTCCATAGATGTGAGCATGGTACTCCACATGGTTAGAGGATAGGGAAACCCCTTAAGTTTAAGGTGTGTTTGACGAACCCCTCACAGCTAAGTTGATGACATGGGAAGATATGATTTTGATCCAATGTCAAGGAAAGAGAACAAGTTTGACCTAGGATGGTTTAGTAGGTGGTCTGCTTATGCCTTAGTAGTTTCTGGGTTAAGCATGCTCATGTAAACCCTAAGGATGGTTGTGACCCTTTTGTTAAGGGATGAAGTTTCCTCCCATCCTGGGAGAGGGACCCTTTAGTAGTGTGTATACTAGTTTTGTGAATTTAAGGAGGTCTCATAGGGTCTTGAGAAGCTAAGTGAAAAGTACATGACATGAGAATGAACCTATAGACCCATAGATAATCATCTCTATGTGCATGTGGATGTGTTACCATGGAGGTAATCAGTATGGGGCCTAGCTAAGGTAGGCAGGTCTCCATGACCCCTATGAAAGGATGAAAGTCAGCCCATGTATACAAAGAAAGATGATGAAAGCTTGGGTAAGGTTCTAAGTTAGACAGGTAATAGAATCCTAAGTCTATCCTAGGGTCAGGTGGGAATAACACCGATGAAAGTGGGAGTTGCCCAATTCCCTAGTGCACATGACCATATGGTCGGTAGGTAACAACTATCATTGTATGAGGGCCATGGGTTAGGAGATTGATCACCTTCATGAACTCATGGGACCCAAAGGGCGGATGAGTAGGGAACTCTCTGGATGCATGAGGGAAGAAGGATGACCCCAAAAGTGTAGGCACCCTATAAACCTAGAGGAGATGACCAAGGATTGTGTAGTAACCCAAGTAGGTTCAAAATCAGTTTTTCATGGAAGTAATTTTGATATCATGATGTTTGTGATGTAGATACATATGTGGCACATTTCAACTTAGATTTAAAGGTGTATTGGCAAGGTGGGATGTACCATCCCTACTCTTGGAACAAGAAGAACTCTGTATTTGGACTGCAGCCAAATGCTTATTTCCTCTAGTTATGGGAGTGAGGGATAGGACAATACACATGCCATACACCACTGATAAAAGGTAATGTGAGTTGGAACATCGCCATGAGGTATGAGAACAGGGATGATACAAGGTAGTCATCTTACGAGGATGCTTCTATCATGAGCAATGTGGAACTTGTGAGTTATACCAGGTTGAGTTTGATCATTATGATGATAAACTCAAAGTTTTCTTGAGGAAGATAGACTTAGAGCTGAGATGAGATATTAAGTGGAATACATGAAGGTGTATGTCATCAACATTACCTAATATGTAAGTATGTGAAGTGGTAATGGATGCTCTGGTTGAGGTATATCTGCCTAGTTTGGCTAGAGGCTAGAAGAGGTTGTTAGGCTAAACCTAAGTTTTGATAGGAGATATGCTTGGCTAACACTTAGATGTAACGAGATCTGTTAGTAGTTGTTTGGTTGGCTAGACTAGACTATGCTTCAATAAGAGGATGGCTGCAGAACCTCAGATATATTTCTGGGAAAAGAAGGTGAGAAACCCTGATTAGACTGGTTTAGGGTTTCTGAGGAATCGATCTTGAGGAATCATGACATACATGAAATCATGATTTTAAGATCACCATACACCATGGTACTACTGAGATAATGAGTGGTAGTAGTACTTTGGATGCTTAAGATGAAGTTGCATGGGGTATGTTGCCAGGCAAGTCAGGAGGTGAAGGGTGAGAATCAGTAACCCCATTTATCGCTATAGAGGATAAAAGAGTCCCTGAGAGGGAATGGGAGTTCATCACTATAGATGACGTGGTAAGTCTCCCCTAGACCAAGGAAGGTCAAGATGCAATATGGGTTATGGTAGATCTCCTTACCTATATGACATGAGAAAGAACGAGTAATGTCAAGGGACATATAGGGTTGAACTACACATGAGAGAGATGGTTTAACTACACCATGATGCGAGATCAAAAGTTCTTGAGTATGACCTAAAGGTTCACTTCCATAAGGTGGAAGTAGGTACATGAAGAACTCGATGTTAGTACCGCTTATCACCCCTAACTAATGGTTAGTATGATCCAGACTAGCGCGTCTAATGAGAGCATGTGTGATCATTCAGGGTGATACATGGAGACAATTCTTGTCTATGGTAGATGTGATGAAAACCACCATAGCCAGTATCAGGATGTAAAGAAGCTCTGCAAAGGAGGTTGTCTCGGTCACCACTTCATTAAGATGATGTTGGTGAAGGGACCTCGCAAAGATCAAGAAAGGACCACAGTGTGTGCAGATGAATTCACTTGATCATTCAATGGATGAAAGGAGCCCAGAGACGACATGAGTTGTAAGTTGATGCAAAGTAGACTAACATGCAGTTCACTGTGGGGGAATATGTGACATGAAAATCTGACCCCTCTAAGTTATAGCTAAGAGAGCTGAGTCACCGATGCATGGGTTCTATTGACATGGTTTGGTGGAGAAGGTTAAGTTTGACCTTACCCCTCAGGATAAAGTGATGTGTGATGAGTTTAATGTGTCTAAGTTAGAGCACTATGTGAGGTACCCAGATCATGTGCAGAGCAATGAACCTAGTGAGCCCCAAGGGAGGCTGAAATGACTTGAGTCAACTTGAGGTTATAGATGCCAGGGTGAAAGAACTCAGAGAAAACAATATGTGATGATAAAAGTTCTTTGGAAGCACCATGGATAGGGAAAAGCCACATAGGGGCCAATGATGGACATGGAAAAATCTTATCCTGAACTGTTTGTTTGCTTGATGGAATTTTGAGGACAAAATTCCTATAACAGGGGAAGGATGTTACAACCCCAGTTTTTGGTTCATTTGGTGGAAAATGTGATTTCTCATATTAAAGATATTTGAAAAAATAAAGATATGATTTGTTTTGAATAAATGGATTTCGTTTACAATAGCCTTAATGATTGTTTTGTGGGCTTTATTGGCTATTGGGCCCAATAACAAGGAAGAGACAATAGGAACTCCAATTTTAATAAGAAATCGATAAAATAAAAATGTGGAAACCTCTACAAGGAAAATCCAAAGGTGGAATTCGTGCCTCTTGGGATCCTTGGTTTCCAAGGAGTCCAAAGTTGTGAAGAGAATGCAATAAGAAAATAAAAGAACAATTAAGTATTTCTTTGTTAAGAAAGAAATTGAAAATAATGATAAAATGTGGAAAATAAGTGGAAAGAAGTATAATTGAGTTATCCTTGGTGGAATTTCGTATCCCAAGGATTAATAATATTAAAAGGAGTACCAATGAGGGAAATAAATGAGAAATAAAGAGAAATCCTCAAAAAGAGATATTTTAACAAGAAATGAACAAGATAATGAGAAATAATGGACATAGTTGCATCTAGAAGGATCATGAGTATCCATTAAAAAGGATTTCGAAATATTTGAGTTTCTTGGGATCCAAGGAGTCCCAATGAAGAAAGAGGAAAGAGAAAATACCAGTAATGTCGAATAAGAAGATAATATGATGCATAATGAATGTTTTTGGGGTTTTGTTAAGATAGGAAGTAATTTCTATTTAAAGAAAATAGAAATTCGTTCCAATGGAATAAAAAGCAAGAATAAAGAGAATAAGTGAGAGGAATTTCGAATTCCTAAGAAATAAGAAATATCAAAGGAGAGAGAAACTTGCTTTTTCATGAAGGAATTGAATTCCTATTGAAAGAGGGATTGATTGCTTCAAGGGCAAGCATCCCAGGGTGTTGCTACACTCCCCTATGTAAGGGGTAAGACTTGGGGCTAAGTCCAGAAGATCCACCACATCATCTTCTCCTCTTCTTCCATGGTTTCATCCATAAACCCTAACTAAAGTAAAGATGGGTGTTTTCGGAGGCATGAGGGTACAAGAGGGAGTCGCGAGGGAGCTTTGCCGCTTCCACAACGGCCTGAAGTGCTTGGGAGGGCGTCCCTTCACCCTTGTTGGTCGTGGCAGCAGCAACACGGCTGCATTGGGCGGCCATGTTGCAGATCTTCCCAACCCGTGTTCTGCCATCACGGATGCATCTTAGGGCACCTGTAGGTGCGGCGGAGGGAGCCCAAGTGAATGGAGATGGTTCTGGCCACCATAGGGGTCCAGGGCAGGAGCAGGAGCCGCGCCCATGGCACCTAGGGCAGTTGCGTCGCGCCGTCTGAAGGTGGAAGACAATGCAGGTTGCGTTGGATGGTTTTACCCTCTAGGGGTATGAAGGTCGGGGAACTTAAGTAAGGGCAAAGTCAACAATTCAAAATGTTTTCCCAAAGCAATGTTGCATGAGAAAGAGGCTACGTGTCAGCTTTTGATTGACCCAAGTAAGGTTTTATTACAAAAATCATATCTCCTGAATAGTAGCTCCGATGATAGCGAATAATATATGTATTTCGCTCAAAAAATGAGAGGAATTCAATAAAAATGGTTTTAGAGGCTAATTCCTCTTGAAATTCGAAAAGTGGTGTAATTTATCAACTTTAATGAATTAAGGATTAAGAAATCCTATTTTGAGTTGATTAATAGGGTTTAATGAATGATTAAAGTTGATATTAGGTTGTTAATGATAAAAAGGAACATTAGGAACAAAAAGGATGAAAATTGCATGTAATTGGTTTAATTTAGAGTTTCATGCGCATGAATATGTTTTAATGGGCCTTGAAACCCTAATATTGGTAAATGTGACTTTTAATGGCTTCAATTATTAAAAATCATGAATAAAGCTAAGATGTGATGAATATAAGCTATTTTGAGTATAAAAGTTCCTAATTGTGGATAAATACCCTTAATGTAGTAATTAGGGTTTTTCTAATGAATAAAAGTGAAATTGGTGATAAATAGAGTTCATGAAAGGTAAGTGGATGGTAACTAGGCCTAATGATCGTGTCAAGCCTTAAAAGGATAAAAGTGGTAGATTTAATGAAAAAGATGCATAATAGTCTTAATGAGTTTTAATTTGTGGCCTTAATCAGAAAGTAAGGTTATATGTTGCTAAAAGATAACCTTAATATCTTTCATAAAGAATAGATGAGATAAACATGGTTTGTAAGCAATCGTATACAATTAGGGTTTAAAGTAGTAAAAGTGAAGGGAAACCCTAATTGCAATGAAAACCCTAAAAGTGGACTAGAAACCCTAGGAAGCAAGCTAGGTTTAATAGATCTTGATGACCTGAGTAATAAAAGGAAATTGTATGCATGTTTCAGGATCTTATTGAATGCTTGCTTGCCTATTGTTGATTGGATTATTTCTGTATCACATCAGCTTGACAGGTATGTGGTTACGCTTATGAATAATCACTCTAGTTTCACGGTGATTCCCGAACATTTTATCGGCTGCTTGGAAATAACTGTTGGATGCCTATTTATTTCATGCAACTATAAAGTGACTATGATTATCACTATAAATGTGCAGACATGGCTGGCTCAGATCATGGTCCACCTATGTGGCTTTGCTAAGGCTAAAAAGAAGTAACCAAGAGCAAGGTCTAGGTTATCGTGAGTTAGAAATTGGGCTACCCACGTGTAGTGCCATGAAACTCCTTAGCATGCCATGAGTTAAGGAGTGGGCTAACTATGGGTAATGCCATGTGATTCAACCTTAGAAACTGGTCCACCTGTTAGGTGGGACCATGAGGGGTTTAATGGGGATCTACCATAAGGAAAGTAGCATCCAGGTCTACTACAGGGACAGCGCAGAGGCTAGGGTATTTAGGGATTGAGCAGTTATGCGGAAAATGTAAAGTTGTTTGTTTAAATCATAATTGAATGATTACATTGTTATCAAAGTTTCATGATTATTATTTCCCCCACATACCGGGTTTATGCTTACCGACATTTTTTTTGTCGACGTTTTAGGTACAAAGCTAAAAGGACAAATAGTAAATCATCATATTGTCAAATACATGAATTGAAATACAAGGAGGACTAGTTAGAGTAGAATTCATATGTGGCTAGAAGTTCAGAGATCCAAGTTTTCAAAAGGTATGCAAAGTTTTTATATTTACCATATTTTAGTATAGATGGTAGAATTTAATCATTGTTATTGATTATTTATTTAACCTTTGATCCGGAAATTGGGATAACGGCTCTGACCTCGTGGTCTCCCTTAATTGAGGGTTACTGGGAGGCGGGGTCATTACAAACCATCTCCAAGCTCTCCACTATAGCGTCACAACCATGTCTACATCAAACCACGCCCGCAGTTTCCCTCCAGCCACCCACAGTGTATCCCAACCGTGCCTGTGGTTAAGAGTGACCGGCCACAACCTCATCCATCTCCACCTCCGTTCCCCTCTCCACGACTCATCTAACCACATGCTCTTGGCTCTCCTCTCCACCTGCATCAACTTCATCGCTCCACCGCGACCAGTAGTGGTCGATGCCACCCTCTCCAGTAGTTCGGCCATCCAACCCGCCAACACCTCGACCTCTCTGCTGCTAGACTGCAGTGTATCCCAACCGCATCCACAGTCATAGAGGGTTGTTCCCAAGGTCATGGCATGAAGACTGCGGTTCCAACTGGACCCCCGATCCAACACTATAAATACCCCACTCCTACCATAGCAGGGGGATATCCAGGTTGGATGTCGAAAGGCTACTGGATCTAGTTCAAACATCGAGAGGCTGCTAGATTGGATCTAAAGCCCTGTGTGAGCATCCCAAGGTCTGAGAGGACCAATGCACTCAACCTATGTTCTCCAACAGCTAGCCACCACACACTCTCTCCTCCATCTTCTAATATAGTTGACTCATCTACTCTTGAAAATGAATCATCTACCTTAAAATGATTTATATGAATAAGGATTAACGTTGATATTTTGGGTGATTGATATTACTCTTGCAAAACACTTGATCATTTGACCTAATACTTGATCTCTGAACTTACTTTTATATCAATCCTAACTTGATCTAGTACTTGAACTCCAATAGTGTTAACTATCAGGATGATGATCTAGAAATTTGATGATGAATTGGATAATGATCATGAAATTAGGGTTAACACATACGATCTTAGAAGATCTAGGTAGGTCATTCACTCTCAAAAATATACTTGACACTTGAAGTAATGTTGAATATCTTAGAATTATTGATTATATGTGGATGACCTAACCTTAAGGTTGATATAGGAAAGTGTAACCCTAATCTCGAATATTGAAACATGATCTTCAAATTTTATGATCTAAACCCTCGATCCAAACATTGTGATTTAGGATCTGACTCAAAGAGTTGACCTATTTATTGATTTGTACTCTAATTCTTCAGTGAAAGGTATTCTATTATATCTCCTCCTTGGTTGTATTGAAGATACCTTTTATGTATGTATTGATTGTATACTTGTCTATATAATTATTTGAGCTACTATTCCCTATTGATTAGTCTTCCATTTTTCCAATATTATGTTTTGAGAAAAACATGAGATCATAAATGATATGGCCCATTATGACTACCCATATACTGATAATGATGATGATGATGCTTATATTGAGTGCAAATGACCTCCTCATTTAGAGTTGAAACTTGTACATTGTCTTCCTACCTCATATAGAGCGAAGGAGCCTGGTAACCTCCACCATCACGCTGGGGTGATGGAGCCATACAAAATATATAAGCATTCTTCTCAATTACAACATAACGGGAACTCGTAATTAAAATTTCATTGTTCAAATTAAACATCTTTTTGAATAAATATTGGATTTGGAAAAATCACTTGTTATACTTTTGAATATAAGTCCTTCCAAGTATACTCTTTTTCTATAAACTATTTTTCTTAGTTTTGATAGTGTACCGTGCAATTACATGATTGTGTCTTGATTTTCTTGATTTTAGGCAAAACAAATGGAACTTTGACAAGATCGCTTCCGCACTTGATGTACTCTGATGTCAAGGATAAAACTCTAAAATCTTATAATTGGGTTAGTTTTTTCTTTAAATCTCCTATTTTTGAGTTATTATATCTTCTTGTGTAGGTCAGTGTGTGAGATCCTATCAGGCCACTCAGGGATGGGTGCTTCAATCCTTTTACTACTGTCTAGGTAGTGGGATTGGGATTGGGGTAAGAATGGTTCCGTGACAATTGGTATCAAAGCATACACACTCCCATATACTTTAAGTAAATAATTTATCAAGTCTTTTGAACGCCGAAACCCCTAAAATCCATAATAGTGAAAATTGAGGTGTCTAGGCTTGGGCATCTGGAATAATTTCTCCTATCCATCTTCACAGTCGTTGAGACTCCCTACCTTACCTAGACTTAATTCATTCGAAAACGGACCTAAAGGTTCTTTGTCGAAACCCTAGTGAGACTTGTAGCATCTCATCTCTTCTTTAAGAACTACCCTAAACCAACCATTTAGATGAATATTAGGTAGTCTTATCATCTCCTCTAGTGGTCCTTCCCTTGTGACCATTTACCACATAATGTCTCAATTTTGGGTAGCTTATGCATGGGAAAAATGAATAGCAATAGAATTTTTTTAAAGTTGATGATGATGTGATCTGACCTTAGTTTGAAAACTTAATTTTTTTTATCAATGATAATTTTGAAATCAAATACTCATGTATGACCCCTAATATCATGCAAACTCAATTTAGCCAAAACTTGACTACTTGCTTCCTATGCTTGAGGTAAATGATAAAAATTTTCTTTTGGTGAAATAAGAAGGATTTATACCTTATTATTGATGAGGTCCTTATTCTATTAATCCATGTTGCTCTATTGTTGACTATACATCAAACCATAGTTAAGGAAACTCTTATCCTATTTAAAACACATTTTTATTATGTCATCAAATTATAAGTATTATGACCCTCAAAACAATGATGTAAGGCTATGATAAAAAAGGCACTCTCCCTATTTTTGAATAGTATGAGAATCAAAAAAGTTATGAAATAATTTTTAAACCATGAATATCTTATAATCTTATATGCTCTCACAAATGGATGTACCTTGCAGGTGACTCCACAAACCTATAGCCAAAAAGCAAGATCCTCTAGAACCAGTAATGACCAAGAAAGAAAGATTGAAAAGAAAATTCTTGGAGAACAAGTTGAGGATAATGTAGACAAAGGAAAATGACCTAGGATCAATGATGATGATACAGATGATTCTTGGGAATGATAAAACAAGTTACTAATGGATGCTATGACTAAATGGGTGAGATACACAACATCAATAATTACTAGAGGAGTCCAAGTCACCATGACTGCCTTTATTCCTACATCCAAGCCCGTAGTCATGGAGACAGAGACAAATATAAAGGTTGGAATTCCAAAGAAGGACATGTGCAATTTCAACCAATGAGGTAGGTCACTACTAGATCTAGATTATGTAAACTTTTTGTAACTTCAACTCCCCATACTCAAATTTTGAATCTCGACTCATTGATGTAATATTGAATTATATTGACCTACAAATGGACCATCCATTGTTGTAACCTTTGACTCAAAATCTTGAGATCGTGACTAGTTTGTATTTTGAGGATGGTGATATTGAAATTATGTATAGGGTTAATTTCCTAAAATGGAATACGTTTGGATCATTCACCCACCTTGAATATACTTGATAAATACATTGATATTGAAATCTTGAAATATTTCTAGATTGTCGTTATGGGTGATTGACCACACCGGTGGTCTGGATAGGAATTAAAACCCTAGACTTGCATGTTTGGAACCTAAAATTTTGATATTTGTATCTTAAATCTTGAATAACAAACTTGTTATAGCATGACCCTTTTTGGTCCATGACACTTAATCCTGACTCTTGATCTCAATTTTCTCTTAGTATAGAGACATGAATTGATAATGAACTCAAGTAGTGGGTTACAATCTTTTGGTCTCTTAATCTATCGATGGAATTTTATGATGTGGTTACGACGTTGTGGACATAATTTTGATTTTATAATTGAGGATGGGATAGTACTAAAGGATATGAATTAGGTTGAATATTCCCAATTTTGAGGTTGTTTTAAATATTGGGAAAAAATTCCTTTCTAATGAGGGAAGGATGTGACAAAGTGAAATTCAGCATAAATATGAACTAATTCCAATTTTACCCTCCTTCTATTCACCCATGATCTCAAATTATTTTTCTTGGCTTCTAAATCAATATTGATACTCAAATTTGAAAAAATAGTGGTCAATATGAATTTTATAGACATTATAACACCATAAATTGGATTCATTCATCACTTTGTCCAAAGAAGCAAATTGATCCATAAAACTTAATCATATGGTTCTCATTTTTTAAAAATATTCTCCACTTTTTTTTGAACCTATGGTCCAAATTTCATCTCATTGTGTACATTCATGTAGCTGTCTACAAATTTTTGAAGTTTTGCAACTAAAAACCCCTTTTATTGCCTTTTATTTGCCCTTTTATTGGCTATGCCACGTCAACGATCTAGGGAAAAAGATCAAGGGAAATTTTTGTCCCTTAGATCTACCTCTTGTGGATTCGAGCCTGATCTGATGGCCATTTCATTGTCTCCTACTGACGTGGCTTTTACTGCACTAACAAATCCACCTAGGGCTGAAATCCCTAAGTTTTTACCAAAACCTTATACAATAGTACCACCTGCAAGCAGACGAGTCTTATTGTAGTATAGTTAAGGATCGAATCCGAAGGGATAACATTTAAGAATCTTTCTAGTTGAATCCAGATCGACTATGACTAATATTTAGAACAAAGAGTTGATTTGGGTTTAGTTAAAATAATTGCTAGGAAAGTAAAAGGGTGGGATTAAAACTGAGTTTATATTAATGATGAGAATCACTGAGGTGGAATCGGGTTTCACCACCACTACACATGAAAACAAATCCAAAACACATCCAGGAAAGATACAACTATCCAAATGGAGTAGCAAACTATCCATTAGGAAATAGAGTTTGCGTAAGCATCTCCAGAGACTCGGTGTCTGTTACCCACATATCACACACTTACTACTCTGGAGATATCCCTTCAGCAGTTCTCATCCAGACATCAACCATGTTAATCGATATTCAAATCCTAAGTATTGAAGTTCTCACAACAAAGGAATATAATAAATCATGCAAGACATGTGATCAATCCACAAACCATGCATTAAACGATTGATAACAAAATGGAAAGTTATATACAAGCCATGGAAAGTTATAAGATGAACATGTAAGAACGGGAAGTGGGGCTAGTCCCCGCACCCTAGTGAAATGGGCTACTCACTCCTCATGATAGAAACAAATAGAATAAGAGAGAGGGAAGATTTTGTAGCTGCCGTGGTCGCAGCCTTCAGTAGTGGTTGCACTACTTCTCATTACGACCGTGTTGAGTGTGTGGCCGACCATGCCAAGGATATGCGGTTGTGGTGGTGTTTCATGCTCGAGGTGTCTATCATGGTCGAGTTGGGGTGCCACGATCACGATCGTGTGTCATGGTTGTGGGCAAGTTTTGTGGTCGAGGTGGTTGTATCAGTCGTGCTGGGGTGCTGCGGTCGCTTGACCTTGGCCTCAGCCCTGTCGTGCCAAGGTGGGCCCAACCGTGCCAATTGTCAGTTGACATGACGTCTTGGTCGCGGTCACATCATTGTCTTCTTCGTTATGGTCCTGACATCATGGAACAACACCCCCCTACAGGAGGGGGGTCTATTGCTATGGGTTGATGGGCCTGCATTGATGAATCCTTTAGCTGATGAGGATTATTTATGATGAAGTAACTGGCCATCAAAAATAGGGTCCAAATCATCGAAAGTTTATTGGGTGCTCCAGGATCACCATCTCCTGTACTGGTGCATATAGTGTCATGCTTAATCCTGCAATAGAGACAAATGGATTTGATCAACACTCTAAATAATCATCTGCTACAGACAAAAATTATATATCAGTAGATTTAGGGGGTATATGAGAGCTTTTAGTGCAAAACTGGGCCAAAAATGGCGAGTGAAACTAAGATGAATATGCATTCATAAAAACACCCCAAACTTAAACTTTGCTCATCCTCGAGTAACACAAAATCTGAAAAAGTTGTCAATTGAATACTTTCTACACTTGTGATTGCCTCATCTTCACATCACATTTGTTTCTTTTCTACTTTGTATAACTGAGCATCTCAACATCTTGATATCACTGAACACATCTTACAATACATTCATTCCTGAGTTCATTTCCTAAAAGCACTTCCTCCCCACTTTCTCCAACATCAAGCATGTCTAAGAGCTTCATAAGAGTCCATAGATACCCACAGGACAACAAGTGTGCACCTAGTCGGACACTGGTGTTTTTCAAGAGAGTGGCAAAAAAAGGGGCATTCATTGTTCCTGTAGGTGGAAAAGGGAGTGAAGGGGGGTATGGAGGGAAGTAGTAAATCTCTCCTCTATTCGACTCAAGATTTTTATTATACGGTTGCAATTACATTAATTGCAACTCTTTTTTTGTATGTGAATCTCTCCTTTATTCGACTCGAGATTGCATTTTTTTCTTCAGTGCACATGGCATATTTTCTTTTTCATTTTGGTGATACACTCCTATTACATAGAGAGGGGTATGGAAGAAGAGAATAAAGAGAGGGGTGGTGTGCCACCCCAAACTTAGGGCTTGACACTATTTTAATGACTTTTTGTTTCTTTTTTATTGTTGGAGGGGTAAGATGGTGGTAGAAGAAGTGTAGAAGAGAGTTCAGATCATAATGTAACTTAGTTTACAATTTAGTGCACAGAGTTGTTCTCCTTATCATACTATGCTCAAATAATGACTTGATGGGTATCCAATGGAGATTCCATGCTATTGTTCCACTAGTCAGTTAGGAAGCACAATGTGTTTGATCCATCTTAGTTTGACAGATACTTGCCATCTTTACAAAAGTACCATGATGTTAGGATTCATATGATTCACATGGTGATTTCTAACCATTGGCTAGTTTCATAAATTGTCCCTCTTGAGGTTTTTCTTTGAATGAGGAGGGTATAATGATGCAAAATAGCAAGGAACGAGAAACTATCTAGATATGTAAAGGCTTTGATTGAAATAAAAGAATCAAAACTTCAACAAGTTTCTATGCAAAACAACTTTAAAAACTTAAAATTTTTGATCAAAATTGCAATGATGGAATCTTAAGTCTGAAGTAGATATGTCTTTTTTGAAAGTAAAGTACGTACCGCCCATCCTCCACCCGGAACATAGAAATTTTCTCATCCTGAGCAAAATCTAAATCTGAGATGGAGGGGAAAAACTATGTCGATTGGACCACCAGATGTGGTTGTGTTCCTCTCAGCAATGTGTCCTCCATCTGAAATCTGAAAAATGGAAATGATCAGAACTTAAGATTGCATCTTGCGATGCATTATCTACTAGGTGCAAAATTATCTAATTCAAAATTGAAATTAAAAGCTAAGTTAAAGATTGGGTTGCCTCCCGACAAGCACCTTTATTTTATGTCATTGGCTCGACATGTTTCTTTCAATTTTCTGGTATATATACTGGTTTAGAATGATTTAGTGAAGTGTCAATGCTCGTGTCAGCTGTGGTGAAATATCCCTTCAAGTATTGGCCATTTTCCACAAACTCTCCTTACTTTTCACTCCATAAAACGAAGGCACCATGTTGGTAGATGCTCTTGACAGTGTATGGTACAGACTAGCGAGAACAAGGTTTTCTTGGGAACAATCTCAATCTTGAGTTAAATGGTAGAACTTGGTCTCCCACTTGTATGTGTTTCCTCTTCAAATGACAATCATGCCATAATTTTGTGTGTTCTTTGTAGATTCATGCATTCTCATAGGCTTTCATCTAAAGTTCTTCCAGCTCTTGAAGTTGTAGAATCCTAGCTTGGACAGCTTTCGTCATGTTGAAATTTAGTTGTTTGATTTCCCACCAAGCTTTGTGTTCAAGTTCTATGGGAAGGTGACATGATTTTCCATAGATTAATCTAAAATGTGTTGTTCCAAGAGGAGTCTTGAAAGAAATTCTATAGGCCCACAAGGCGTCATTGTTTTTTATTGAACAATCCTTTAGGTTGCGGCCTACTATCTTTTCTAGGATAGCTTTGAGTTGGCAGTTTGACACCTCTACCTGTCTACTCATTTGCAGATGATATGGATAAGCTACCTTATGCGTTACGCTATATTCCCTCAATAGAGACTCAAAACATCTTTCCAAAAAATGAGAAACTCTGTCAGATATCACAGTGCGTGGAACTCCAAAATAGGGGAACATAATATCTATAAACATTTTGAAGATGAGTTTTGAATCTCTAGTGAGGTTGGTATGGCCTCTACCATTTATAGACATAATCCACCACAACTAGAATGTATCAAAATCCATACTAGGCTGGGAATGGGCCCATGTTGTCCACTCCCCAAACGTCAAAAATCTCAACCTCTTTCCAGAGCTTAAGGGGTATCTCATCTCTTTCTGTGATGTTACCCGTACTCTGGAATTTTTCACAAGACAAGACAATGTTGTAGGCATCCTTGGATATGGTTCGCCAAAAGAAGCCACATTGTAGAACTTTCAAAGCAGTCTTCCTAGAATTGATATGGCCTCCAGCGGGACCTAAGTGGAATTGGTCTACAACAAGCTGAGCTTCTTCCTCAACAATATAACTTTTGTAGGGACCATCACTACAAAGCTTGAAGAGGTACAACTCATCCCAATGATATTTCTTCATGTCATGCATGCATTTCTTCAGTTCAATGTCGGTTCACTCAGGGTCGATGACAATGTCTACAAGGTAATTCATGTAGTCCGCATACCAAGGGATAGCTTCTGAATCTTTCATGAGTTGGTCATTTGGAAGAGAGTAATTAATTGGGATATTTTCAGTGTCTAGGGTGTGGATACGAATGGATTTGATCAAAACTCCAAATAATCATCTGAAATAGAGGAAAATTATGTGAGCCGATTTATGGGGTATATGAGAGCTTTCAGTGCAAAATTGGCCAAAACTGGTGACCTAAACGAAGATGAATATGCATTCATCACCTACCTCCTGTAATTAGTGGGGAGGAGTAAATAAGATCGAGACTTTGAATATTCCTATCACGACACTGGTTTGCAATTCTAAGTGAATAAAATCTCTCCTATCACGATTTCAAACTCAACTATACCCCATTTGACCACCATTAATGATCAATCTTGCCATCAAAACGAGTTCCCCACTTTCTTTTCTCAATCGGGCGAGCACGACTGTTGCCAAATCTCCTTCACCCTAAAATCTACCCCCCGGTGCTATAAAAGGACCCCCCAAAGTCCGCATCAAGAACACTTTTCCTAAAGCTTAGGTCTAGCACGCAATCTTTGCCTCAAACACCCCACATTGCTCCTGTGATCACCTGCTATTGGTGAAGCACCACCGACCCACCTATTTTGGTCTTTCCTTCTGCTCGCCACCTCTCCTCAATTAGACAGCCACCTCCACTTCATGATGTCATGCGGAGTTTGAACAACTACTTGGCGACCTTCATCTACTCCTCATGCCCCAAACACCCTTCCACCGGAGAGCCCCTCTCCACTGTGTCTCGTAGCTCTCGTTGGAGCCTGTGTGAGATAGAAAAGGTCTCATAACTGATTGGTCTAGAGAAGAAACACCCGGTCCAATGGTTTCCAATGAACCACCGATTGAACCGCTCAATCAAACATCGAAACAACATATTAGAGATTGAATCAGACCCTAAACCAAGTGAGCTCCTCACCTCCATGGCTCAATCTTGACCATCCATTGCACATTGGACGGTCCTCTTTTTTCACAATTAAAGGTATTTTACATATCTCTCTTCTCAAGAATCAAATAAATGATTAGATCTTGCAAAAATTATATCTCTTGATTCCTAACTCCAAAAATTACATATAGATAGTCAATCTTGTTCAAAAACATACAATGAATGATTTAAAAATGGTTGTGAAGCCTAATTGCAAATGATTCTCACTGGTATCCCTAGACTTGAATCTCTTGTTTATTTAAATTGATAAATGATTCAACAATGGTGTTTAATCTTTGCAAACCCTAGATTTGGACTCTGATTATTATCTTGAAATACTAACCTAGATCTAATGTATCTGACTCATCTCAACTTGAAAATGAATCATCTACCTTAAAATGATATCTATGAATAAGTAATCATCTTGATATTTTGGGTGATTTATCTTAGTCTTGTGAAACCCTTGATCATTTGACCTAATATGTGATCTCTTAACTTAATTGTATAATTAATCGAAACTTGATCTGGTACTTGAATACTAGTGGTGCTAACTATCATGATGATGATCTAGAAATTTGTTGATAAATTAAATAATGATCATGTAGGTCATTCACACTCAAAAATATACTTGACACTTGAAATAATGTTGAATATCTTGGAATTATTGATTATAAGTGGATGAACTAACCCTAAGGTTGATATAGGAAAGTGTAACCCTAATCTGAAATATTGAAACATGATATTCAAAGATCATTATCTTGACCCTTGATCCAAACATTGTGATTTAGGATCTAACTTGAAGGGTTGACCTATTTGTTGATCAGTACTCTAAGTCTTCAGTGAAAGGTACGTTATTATATCTCCTCCTTGGTTGTATTGAAGATACCTTTTATGTATCTCTTGATTGTATACATGGATACATACTTGTTTGAGCTACTATTCCCTATTGATTAGTCTTTCATTTTTCCTAAATTATATTTTGTGAAAAACCTGAGAACATAAATGATATTGCCCATTATGATTGCCTATATAATGATGATGTTGATAAAGTTGATATTGAGTGCAAACGACCTCCTCACTCAAAGGTGGAACTTGTACATTGGCTTCCTACCTCATATGGAAAGAAGCAGCCTGGTAACCTCCCCCATCATGTTGAGGTAATGGAGCCACACTATATATATAAGCATGCTAATTTATTACAACATAATGGGAATTCATACTTAAAATTGCATTGTTTGAAATAAATATCTTGTCTAATTAATATTGGATTTGGAAAAATCACTTGTTATACTTTTGAATATAAGTCCTACCAAGTATACTCTTTTGTTGTAAATGGTTTTACTTATTTTCGATAGCATATCGTGCAATTGCATGATTGTGTCTCTATTTTCTTTATTTTAGGTTAAACAAATGGAGTTTGACTAGATTTCTTTCGTACTCGATGTACTCTGATGTCAAAGATAAAACTGTAAAATCTCATAATTGGGTTAGTTTGTTCTTTAAATATCTTATTTGTGAATTATTATTTCTTATTGTATATGTCAGTGTGAGAGATCCTATCGGGCCACTCAGGGATGGGTGGTTCAATCCTTTTACTACTATCTAGGTTGTTGGATTTGGATTGGGGTAAGAATGGTTCTATGATATCTCATTATTAACTTTATGTCCCCTCATTGGACTCATGACAAATTTCTTTTATGAGATTTGATTGATACGTCCAACCACTTCCATAGTGACTTATCCTTATGTTTTTTAGAGATGGTATACTAGGGTTTAAATAATCATAATCAATATATGTGTTTCCTATTTTATATAGGTGATATTCATAGTTATCTCAATGTTTCAATTAATTTGGTAAACTTACCTCTCTATGTAAGGTCCTAACCTGGGGTGCCTTCATGGCTCAAAGGAGGAAGTTAGGCTCTCTATATACAACTTGACCCTAAGGTCTAAGGTTTTTCCTCACCCATAGGTCATCTTCCCACTCTTGGGTTGACCGACCCCATGTTGGCACACTAGCCCTAAATGTTTCATATTTTCATCTTTATGCATTGTTTTTATTATTATAACTTCTCAACCATTGTTTGCTTAATCAATGGGATACCATTTCATTTGGTTTGTCCATGCAGTGGTCTTAGGCCACCTTCCCCTCCAGGGTCTTGGTGTCTATGTCGACCTTCCCCTCTAGGGGTTTGACCTTCTATGATCTTCCCCTTTAGGGGCATGATCGTTCATGACTTTTCCCTCTAGAGGCTTGATATTTTCTGGCCTTCCCCTCTAGGGGCTTGATCTTTTCTAACCTTCCCCTCAAGGGGCTTGATCTTTCATAACAAAACTTCTAGAGATAGCATGAGGGGCTCGAGCAAATTATATTTGGATTTTCATTTTCATATGTATATAACCATTGGTTTCTTATGTTTCTCAAAACCTTTTACATGAATATCATGTTGCACATACACACATGCATGGGAGTTTTGGTCACCTAAACTATTTTTTTAATCTTTCTTATTCCTTTTCAAGCTTCATAAGGATAGTATTCTTTATCACCACACCTTTATCATTATTTATGATTATGGTTTTAGGTTTAGGTTTAGGGACTATACCTTACCTCTTAAAGTTTCCATGTCCATAAAGTGTTTCTAACTCAACTCTAGCTACATCTAGAGTTTACACTTTCAACCAACAAAGCCACTTTTCTTTGCTTTATCATTATTTCCATGTTACATGTACATTATTATTTTCACGTTGCATGTACATTATTATTTCCATATTATATATACATTATCACATGTACATTAATTGATAATGAGAATTGGATGAATCAAGATGATAAGACACCTTAAAGATATTTTACTTTGGGAAGACTCATCCCACTTTGGCTAGGCCAGATGCACAGGCTCAAGAGTCCTTGTAAGCTGACTAGCGGTGTCGAGGAAAATATTGTCAGCCTCCGGGTCATAGTCCCTTCTAGACACTATCTCCTTAAGAAAATTCCCTAATAATTCCCTCATATTTCTATAGATTACTTGAAATTATAATCTATTAAATATTATTTGAAAACATTGGCCCTCTGATACCAAAGGCAACGACCTCACTTTTCAACAATCCCCAATTAAGGAAGGCCAAAAAGATCAGAGCCATTACCTACAAATTTTACCCAAGGATCCAGATATTAATCAAACAATATAAAATTGTAGATAATTTCATTCATTTTAAAAATTATATTCAAGATGCTTACATGAACTTTCTATCCTCATAACTGCACATTTGATAAGAAATAACTAATAAATCCTCCTTTTATATCTTTAACACATTCACATGATTTTCCATCTTTATTTTCATGTATGTTATCATGTATATTGATTTATACCAAAAATTGTGAGGAGAAAATACACGATCTGTATGTTGCCATACTAGTATGTGGGGTGCATCCAAAATGTGCAAGTAAATAACAACACATTTTCCTATATATACTTGCAAATATAAACCGGCATCTTCTTTATATGATTTTGTTAAAAGTGATACTCATAGTGGCATTATGATTGAACATAATGTAAATAAACAACTAACATTTTACTTTTTCAAACCTCGAGAAACCTCAAAAATCACCTACAAACTAATGTGGTTAGTCATAGGCGTAACCGCATACCTCAATGGTGAGCCATGTAGATTATCATGAAGAATATGATTCAAGTATATTATCCAATCAAGCAAGCAAACCAAGCAATCGACTTTAATCTACATATATAAATCCTAAAGTGTCACCATCACATTAATCACATTTAACCCTACTCGGGTACTAATCTAGGGTTTAGGTCTCCTTGGTATTGAGTTATGATAAAGATTATTATTTAATACCCTAATCTCCATGTTCATTGATTTAATGATTAATAAACTTAATTCATGTTAAATTATCCATGATTATCAAATCTAACATGTTATTGCTTTAGTAACACTTATATGAAATTAAGCATAGCAAGTTACGTCATTGATGTTCAAGATCCGACTTACACATGTTAAGGATCATCCAGTTTAGAAATTCTAGTTTCTCACGATCATGATCATGACCATGTTAAATTACAATCATAGTCAACAACATCATACAATATCATACAAGAGAGGTTTTAACATATTCAACATGTTAATATCCAATTTAGGGCTTTGATTTATTAATCTTCACCTAAACACATATATTACCGTAATTTTGGAATTAGAAGCATAATTAGAAGAGGGGGTAGGAACAATAAGGATTTCTTTTTTGATTCATCCCTGGAGTTGTCTATAATTATTTTAGTTACATTCCTATCATTCTCCTGGTCAATTTACAAATTTAACATGTATCCATCTGAGCATCTTATTAATTTCTATGACTTTTACAAGTTAATCATTATTTGACCAATAGAGAGTTGACACATCAACACTTACTTATTTCCATTTTCTTTTGGTTGGGTAGGCCAGGTTGGAAAAAAGACACTCATGCCCCTACTTATGGCCACCTTCTCAATCCCGAGCTTGGTGCCTAGGGTCACCTCTCATGGTGCCCTTTAGTCATGCAACATAGACCACCTTCTCATTCCCGAGCTTGATGTCTGGGGTCACCTCTCATGGTGCCTATGGGTCTTCCCTCCTGGGCTTGACCTTTTTGCATCATCCATCAGGGTGGCATGTAGGTGCGAGAATACACACTTATTTATAGTTGTGATAATCATAATGACTTTATAATTTGCAATTATGAACATCCAAACTAGTTAATTGCAATCAATGTGATCAATTCATCTAGAAAACATTTGGGAAACTAACACGATTAACCATAATTAACCACATACCTATCAAGTTGACTTGAATATAGAAATAACTCAACCAATCAAGAAATCAAGCAAGTCTACACAAGTTGATCCTGAAAAAGGCATCCAATTTTTCTATCATTATTCATGTCATCATGATCTATTAATCCTAGTTGTTTCCTAAGGTTATTAGTCCTTTTTAGGGTTTTGAGCATAATTATGGTTCCACTTCATTTTTATTACTTTAAACCCTAATATTATAAAATCACTTACAAACCCTAATTATATCATCTTTCTTTTACAAAAGATTCTAGGATCATCTTTTAGCAACATGAAACCCTAATTTCGGATTATAAGTACTTTTCTTTTCTTTTTCACTTATTTAGTGTTTCTAAGAATATTAATCGTCATATTAGGTTTAAAACCCTAAACCTTATAATTCCATCATCAAAACATGTTAAAATCCATATGTATCATTAATCAAGTTAACCATGCTCGAATCAATCTATTTGCAATATTAAATATATCCTTGATTAACAATTAGGGTTTCTAACCACAAATTAATAATTTCTTTTCCATCAAAATTATATACTTTTGTAAAAAGATATTGATTTAGGTTCCCAAACTATTTTTATTGTATCCCTCATATTTTTTTGATCATTTTTCATGATTAACTTTCCTCATCCAAGTTTTCTATCAAGAGATACAATTTTATCAAGAAAATTCCTTTTTATTGATTTTTGCTATTTTTAGAAAAACAAGGATCACCCGATCCATGGTCCGCTGGTCCACTCAGGATCCAACGGTCCAGGATGCATGCACCTTTTCTTTGCGATCAAAAGAAGTCGAAGGATGGAAATTGTAACACCCAGGACCACTACCCAAGGCTCTAGTAGAGTTTCATGAATGACGACTGTCCCCACAGACCACCACTAGCCTTAACTGTGCACTTTATCCACACTCATGCGCAAGCCGGGGTCAACTTCCCAACTGGTCACCCATCCTAGTACTACTCCAAGCTGAGCACGCTTAACTATGGAGTTCTTTAGTGATGGGATCCCGGAAAAGGAGATGCACCTTGGTGATATGGGTAGTCCAATCATTCCATTTAAGATGTTATCCGCGGCCTCAAATCCTGGGGTGTTACAATCTCCCCCACTTAGACTCTTGACGTCCTCGTCAAGGCTCAACTACATGGCCTCATAATCTGACTTCATTTCAGTGTAGACCCACAATGGCCCATGGACACCCAACAATCGATCACGGAATACCAGCGCAAGGGCGGCTCCATCTCGTCTCTGCGGATAGCCCTTTCCAACTTGCCTGGACTGCACGGCTCAAGACTGGCATGCCACATGCCCATGTGGGCCCACCTACTGGAGGGGTTATGGCTCTGATACCATTTGTAACGCCTGGGCCCACTACCCAAGGCTCTAGTAGAGTTTCATGAATGACGATTGTCCCCACAGACCACCACTAGCCTTAACTGCGCACTTTATCCAGACTCATGCGCAAGCTGGGGTCACCTTCCCGACTGGTCACCCATCCCAATACTACTCCAAGCCGAGCTTGCTTAACTATGGAGTTCTTTAGTGATGGGATCCCTGAAAAGGAGGTGCACCTTTGTGATATGTGAAAACTACTAGAGGGGGGGTGAATAGAGTTTTATAAATATTTTAATAATTAATTAACTCAAACAATCAATCACAAAGATGTTGGATAAGGAGACAAGAGTTTAGAGTGGTTCCAACCTTAGCAAATACTAAGGAAGTCAGTCCACTACCCGGTTGCTTACCCAACCGGGATTTGAAAAGAAATTTATTTTATTACCTCGCAAGGATTTTACATAAAATAAAATTTCTTTTCCTAAACCCTTCAAGCAGCCTTCACCCAGAAGTAATCGCCCAACCTTGAAGCAGCCTTCACCTAGAAGTAATTGCACCACCTTGAAGCAGCCTTCCTCTTGAAGTAGCTTCCCGTTGCAATAGCCTTCTTGAAGTTGCTTCCCGTGCGATAGCCTTCTTGAAGTAGCTTGAAGTCCCCTTCTCCACCTGAGAAGTCAAACTCTCTCCAATCCGCAGCCTCCAACCCTAGGAGTAGCAAGGAGAATACAAAGGATAAAAAGGAACAAGAAAGGAAATAGAAATTACAACTTATCCTTTTAAGCACAAGGCTTGATTTGCCTATATCAAGCGTATTGATCTCCTAACCAATGAGTGTAAAAGTGTAAGTGCTGTAGTAAGGAGATGCTAGCCTATAGGACACGAATTTGAGCTAAGGGGAAAGTAGGCCAATGATCACAGTGCTCAATTTGCTTGCAACAGATTGCTCAAGTATGATCAAGTATTTCTCAAGTGTAACAAGTGAGTTTTTAGTGTCCTATGGCTTGTCCTATTTATAGGAATGGCCTAAGGATGCTTAAGGACGTTCTAGACAACTTCTAGGGGTTTCTAAGTGCTTAACTAGCCGTTAGGTACAAAGTTGTTGCTTTAACAACGGCTAATTAATTTATTCTGCAGTTGCTGTCAGAGACCATCTCGGTCGACAAATGGTCGACCGAGACACCTACTCGGTCGAACTTTTGTCGACCGACAGGCTCTCTGGAACAAGTGATTTGCAACGTCTTTCTTCAACTGCCAACTAACTTGTCTGTTGTGTCTAACAGCTACTTTGGATCTTTCTCGGTCGAGAAGATTGTCGACCGAGAGTGTCTCGGTCGAGGGGTTTGTCGACCGAGATTGATCCTATTTCAAGGTTTCAATTTAGGCACTAATTATGTGTGTGAGTGTGCAAAAATAATCCTATTTGAATGAGATGACTTGTCTAACTGTGGTGTTTAGCTAGGGAGAATCTAATGCTTGATTTACATGCAATTCTAAGTACTTGTACATTATATTTTTGGTACAAGTTTTTACAATAGTAATTACATTGCATGAAAATGTAAATATGTAAGCTTGTAGATTTTCCCTTGTTTCTTTGTCATCCTGCACACTCAAGTAGCTCGTTAGATTAATAAGAATGAAATGTTTGTCATAATCAAAACAAAGGGATTTATAGATGTCCATTTAGCCAACAATCTCCCCCTTTTTGAAGATGACAAACATTTCCAAAATATAAATAAAGGAAATATAAAACATATGAGTTTCATACCTTTAGATTACCTTTTGTAGCTTTTTCTCTTGTGTATAAAATGTGTGCTTATTATTCCCCATGAATTGTGGAACATGAAATCCAGATCATTTGGGAATATAGCAACTTTCAATGTAAAGCCAAGAGTTTATTTATGAAACTCATTAATTGAGGTTTACATAATTTCTAAATTTTAGTTTTATATTTATCTCTCCCCCTTTGTCATTTCAAAAAGATAACCGTTAAGAATAAAAGACTCCCCCTTAATTAGATACTATGCTCCCCCTTAGATAGATATTCTACATGGATTTAATATCATTTTTGTCTAATTTAGCCACAATTTGTTTCTCAATCATGTGTAAAGGATGTTAAGCCTTGAAATGATATGAGATCCTGTTAGGTTCATGGCATATGTATCGATTTCTCATCCATTTTACAAGGGATGTTAAGCCCATAAAATGATATGAGAATCCGTTAATCTCAGAGTACATAAAAATGTCTCCATCAAAATGCAAGGGATGATAAGCCCCGATTTGTTTAGAGAGTTCCTTTAAGAACAAGTTATATCATTTTTCTGAAATTCATAGATTTCTTCATAACCAAAAAAAAATACTAAGGTCGTAACAAGCTCCAAATAATGTTTTTGTAAGCTTCCTAAACAAACAATCAAATTTGTTTTGATGAGCTCCCCCTCTATCTTACAATTAAAGCAATTTAAGGCTTCTAAGGTCACAATTGATTTTAAATTTTGATTTTGACCTTTATCAAAAGTATACGAAGATTAAGTACATTAAAATGATGTCCATATAAAAACCAAGAGCTTGTGTTTAAGTAGCACCAATATCAAAGCAAACATCTTCCAAAGTGGAAGTAGTTTAGCCAATTTTATCTTCAACATGATGAAGGGAAACATGATTAATTTGCAAATATATTCAGTTTTATTGCAAACTTGACAATAGAAACCTACTCGGTCGACGATCTTTCGACTGATAGTGTTCTCGGTCGAACAGTTTCTCGACCGAGAAAGTGTCTGGATTTATAACTGTTTTAAGTAAGTTGTCAATTTTGCCACAATTTTAAAGGTTGCATTTTTATTTATTACTCCCCTTATTTTGTATGTTCTACAATGATGATCTTATAATCCATATTTTGAATATGTCTCACAAAACAAATATCTATTGGAATCAAGTAAAGATGGTCAATTTCATTAAAAGCGTGTATTACAAGCATCATATAGAGATGACCCATTACAATTATTCAAAAGATATCATTACAATAACTCCAACATTTACTGGAAAGACTTAAGGATTACATCAATGTCAGGATCTTTCCCAAAAAAAGGCTCAGTTCCATAATACTGGACCAATGTTTGCCAATCTAAAGCACCTGTCTTAGTTAGAGCATATGCTTCCAAGAATGTAGGTACTCGGTCAAATCGGAAATGAGCGGCAATATCTTGCAGTTGCATGGATGAAAACTGAGTGTGTGTAAGATCCACAGATGGTGGAGGTGGAGTTTGATAATAGTTGTATGAAGGATTGTATGGATTGAGCATGCCAGGATTTAAAGAATACGGATATTCATCAGGTTGGTTTGGTGAAAGGGTTTGCATTCTTTGGTTTATATAGGTCATGGCATGATGGTTATAGTCTAGTTGTTTGCTCAGGTGATATTGGGAGCCAACAATATAAGTAAGAGTGTTTTGAATGGGGTCATGTGATAGGTTAGTAGAAGGAGGGGGTGGTGGTATGTCTTGATGAGATGTTTCTCCTTCAACTCTAGCCCTTTTATGACCAAAATCAATTCCCATTTTTTCTACTGTATTCTTACTTATCTTTTGTGGTCTACGCTCCCATGTATATCCCATATCCTCAAGTGGGGTCTTAAGGAAATGTTGAGTAATTTGGCATATAAAATCGGCATATGGAGGATTGCCAGAAAACTCAAGCATGTTTTTAAGAATGATGCGGATAAAATTTGTGGGAATACATTGGATAATGGCATATATTAGACACATACGAAAAACAGGAACTTCAGACTTATTGGCTCTAGGATGTATGTTTGTTGATACAATAAGGTTTACAATCCTAGCAGCTGGTTTAAGATTTATAGCATAATATGTGCCTCTATCTTCGTGACAGGTTGTATTGGATTTAAAAATGGTCCTTTTGATGTCACTAAGACTAATGGTGTGGTCATCTTGGAGAAATTGGTTAAGGGGGTTTCCAGAAGTAAGGTCAATGCTGTCTTGATATTCATCTATGTCAATGTTTAGCATTTCAAGAATATCCCCTTCAGTAAATCAGAAGCTATGCCCATTGACCATAGTGTAGAAGAAGATAGTTTCATTTTCAGAGTGGGAAATGAGGTTTGCATAGAATTCATTCACTACCTTGATTGAATAGGAAGGAAAAGAAGGGTTGATGAATTCTTTTAACTTTTGTACTTCGAAAAGGTCCTCCAAGTCGACGATGTTGATTAAGTCCATAACTTCAACTGGTCTTCGTGGGAGAGGAGCTTTAGAGGAAAGCCGTAGATATCGATCACCAGCATCTCCATCGACGAAGGCAATGTCGTTGATGATCGTCAGTGGTGGAGTAGCTTCCCGAGCTTCCCTTCCTTTCCTGCCGGCGACCTTCTTTTTCCCACGAGAAGATGATGAGGCCATTGTGTTGCTTGAAGGTGGAGAAGAAGCAAGGAAGGCTTGAGGATGAGGATGCTAAAGAGTTGCACAAAAATGCACTAGAGAGAGCCTGTGGAAGCAAGAGTATGCAAGTGTGAGGAAGTGACCCGTTTTTGGTTCCTTTTATAACATTCCAGCGACCTGGTCGGTCGACGACTCGTCGACCGAGCGTCCGCAACGGTCATGTTGCAGACGCGCCACTTGGCTCCCCAACGCTCATATAACGGTCATAAACGGTCATAACGGTCGGTTTACAACGGTTATATCCAACGGCTATTTCTCGGTCGAACAATTGTCGACCGACATTGTCTCGGTCGAACATTTGTCGACCGAAAGTGTGTCTGATACTAAATCTGTATAGATTCTGTCGGTCGAGAGAGAGGGACTGACTGAGAGGTTTTCGGTCGAAGAGTTCGTCGACCGAGATACTTACTGAGTACGAATTTGAAGCTGATTTTTAAGACTATTTTTGTAGAGCACACATATATAGATTTTCCAAGGTAGTAATATTGTGTTTATTATTGACAATATTGGGACAAGTTTTGATCATTAATTTCTTTTAATCATAAAAGGATATCCAAAATAGTTATTTATGTCAAACTTATTTTAGGTCGAATTTGACTACGACCATAGCGCCCCTTGGTCAAATTTTGTTTTGACCAAGAGGCTAATTTTGCAGATTTTCAGATTGAATATGTTGAGTATAATATCTGCATTAAATGTCAAGTTGAAGCATAATACTTAAGATTCTTAGGTACAATTAATTATCTCAAATCTTCAAAGATACTAATTTATGGATTGTGTTGCAAGCACTAATATATAACAATAAATTATTTTGCTTGCCTATATTTTCATGGATCCATGCATACAATTTTCATTATCTATGCGCACCTAATTGATAAAAGCATGTTATCAGCATACAATGATAATTCCATTACATGATTAGTATATGAATAGACCAGAAAATACTTTTACGAACAATCATGTGAAAATAGGAATTTCCTTTGACTAAGCATAATTTCAGTTTAAACTTTAAATCATCTAGGGAATAAACTAATATTAATTTCATTTACATTTGTAATCTCACTATGTTGAGTTGAGATAGACATAGAAATATGCAACTAATGTTTTTGGTCATATCTCAACTTGATTTTGTTCATTTAGTTTGGCGGTTTTGGAACCCAAATTAACTCGACATCTTTTCTCTTATACGGACATGAAAAAGAGTAATGTCCAAGACGTGAGCAATAATGGCAACATATAGAATCAACCTCAAGTCGTTTTCTATGGTTTTGTTCTAGGTTGTTCTTTGGTAAAAATGTATTTGTTCCTTTAGGTACATATATAGTTTGATGGGTTTGTGACTTTTTCCAACTAGGTTGATAGGACTTCCCTTTAGGCTTATAACCTAGTCCTCTTATCCCAATTTGATGATAGGAATTATCTAAGATTTGATCAAGAATGCCATTATTATTTAAATTACTGACTTTTTGTTGTAACTTGGCAATCTCTTCCATTCTCTTCTTAATATCTAGTTTTGCTTGGTCTAGATTAGATGGCAATAAATTTCTTTCTTTAACAATAGTGTCATAATCTATATGAGTGCATAATAATGGTTGTTTTTGAAGATCGTTTACTTGAGTCTGCAAGTTTGAATTTTCAACAGAAAGGAGCTTGCAATCGGCTTCCATAGATTTTAACTTAAGATCAGAATATTTATTTCCCTCTTTGAGATCCTCATTTTCAGATGCAAGAGCAAGAAGTTTAACATTTAGATCATCATTTTCATTATTTGATTTTTTTAATTTCTTTTTGCACTCAACATATTTATTATGTGTCTCTTCAATAATAGCAACTAATTCTTCTTTAGATAAATCAAAAAGACTTACCTCTTCTTCTTATTCACTAGTTGTAGCAATAAGACATTCTTTGTGCTCTTACTTTGATCTCCGTGGGCATCCGGTTGTTTTGTGGCTTGTTCCTAAACACCAATTGCAGCATGTTGTGGTTTTGTCAAAACAGCAACTTTCACCATTTCCCTCCATTCTTCAAGACCTGGTTAGGGTTCCTTGAAGCCTGCTCTGATACCAACTGAAAACTACTAGAGGGGGGGTGAATAGAGTTTTATAAAGATTTTATTAATTAATTAACTCAAACAATCAATCACAAAGATATTGGACAAGGAGACAAGAGTTTAGAGTGGTTCCAACCTTAGCAAATACTAAGGAAGTCAGTCCACTACCCGGTTGCTTACCCAACCGGGATTTGAAAAGAAATTTATTTTATTACCTCGCAAGGATTTTACATAAAATACAATTTCTTTTCCTAAACCCTTCAAGCAGCCTTCACCTAGAAGTAATCGCCCAACCTTGAAGCAGCCTTCACCTAGAAGTAATTGCACCACCTTGAAGCAGCCTTCCTCTTGAAGTAGCTTCCCGTTGCACTAGCCTTCTTGAAGTAGCTTCCCGTGCGATAGCCTTCTTGAAGTAGCTTGAAGTCCCCTTCTCCACCTGAGAAGTCAAACTCTCTCCAATCCGCAGCCTCCAACCCTAGGAGTAGAAAGGAGAATACAAAGGATAAAAAGGAACAAGAAAGGAAATAGAAATTACAACTTATCCTTTTAAGCACAAGGCTTGATTTGCCTATATCAAGCGTATTGATCTCCTAACCAATGAGTGTAAAAGTGTAAGTGTTGTAGTAAGGAGATGCTAGCCTATAGGACACGAATTTGAGCTAAGGGGAAAGTAGGCCAATGATCACAATGCTCAATTTGCTTGCAACAGATTGCTCAAGTATGCTCAAATATTTCTCAAGTGTAACAAGTGAGTTTTTAGTGTCCTATGGCTTGTCCTATTTATAGGAATGGCCTAAGGATGCTTAAGGACGTTCTAGACAACTTCTAGGGGTTTCTAAGTGCTTAATTAGCTGTTAGGTACAAAGTTGTTGCTTTAACAACGGCTAATTAATTTATTCTGCAGTTGCTGTCAGAGACCATCTCGGTCGACAAATGGTCGACCGAGACACCTACTCGGTCGAACTTTTGTCGACCGACAGGCTCTCTGGAACAAGTGATTTGCAACGTCTTTCTTCAACTGCCAACTAACTTGTCTGTTGTGTCTAACGGCTACTTTGGATCTTTCTCGGTCGAGAAGATTGTCGACCGAGAGTGTCTCGGTCGAGGGGTTTGTCGACCGAGATTGATCCTGTTTCAAGGTTTCAATTTAGGCACTAATTATGTGTGTGAGTGTGCAAAAATAATCCTATTTGAATGAGATGACTTGTCTAACTGTGGTGTTTAGCTAGGGAGAATCTAACGCTTGATTTACATGCAATTCTAAGTACTTGTACATTATATTTTTTGTACAAGTTTTTACAATAGTAATTACATTGCATGAAAATGTAAATATGTAAGCTTGTAGATTTTCCCTTGTTGCTTTGTCATCCTGCACACTCAAGTAGCTCGTTAGATTAATAAGAATGAAATGTTTGTCATAATCAAAACAAAGGGATTTATAGATGTCCATTTAGCCAACAATATGGGTAGTCCAATCATTCCTTTTAAGATGTTTTCCGAGGCCTCAAATCCTGGGATGTTACAGAAATGCCCTTACTTGTAAAGAAGGCGTGGATGAGAAAAAATGTAAAAGACCAAGGGGTCTTCTTCAACCTTGCAACAAGCACAACAACTTCGGTGGTCAACCTGGGGGTTTGACTCTGGGCTTTTGTCCTCCTTTGCGCACGCCCAACGGCCAAGGAGCTTTTCCTCCCTCCGTCAAACTCAACCGATGGTTCAATTGGGTGCCCAGAACATGCTGTGACCCTCCTCTACTCACCAAACTCTAGCGAGGTTCGCCACTGGAACAGGGGTGCAGGTCAAGACGAAAAGATCAATTGGGTGCATGAAAATTTTCCTCGTACTCTTCCACAGAGGTTAGGGTAGTGAAAGGAGTTTTTGGTCATATCGTTCACCCTCCCCTATATATTGGGTCGGGGCAGGTTCCTGTTAGATTGGGAATTCTCCCAATATGCGGCCAATCCCCTACAAAGTAGGGTTGGTTCCCTTCATTTTCCTCTTCTGAGTCCAAAGCAATCATTATCACACGTGCAAACTCCCTGGATCGTGAGGAAACCTGAGAGGAAAGACCCTCTGTAATTCGTAGTGTCCCAGTCCCAGTCGGACTTCGACGATGAGTGTCCAACGTTGGATTAAGATCCAACAGTTCCCATTGCTCGCGATCAGCCAAAAGGAAATATATTTTCCTATTTGCTAAATTAATTCTATATCTTGAGAAATTCATATCTCCTAAGCCATAGCACCTTTTAAACTCAAATTTTAAGGGAAAGTTTATCTTGACATTATCCAGCAAGTTACAAAATTTGGGAAACAAATTCCAATCAATGAGAAGGCTTCCTTCCCTCCCAAGTTATCTTTTAATTAATCCAAAATTAATTGGTATTACTTTTCCCTTTGCTATTATCTTGTTATTTTGGGTCCCTTGGACCTCAAGAAAACCTAAAGGCACGATTCCCATATTTGAGAAAATTTACTTGCCTTTATTCTCTTATCTATTTATATTTCACATATTCTCCTTTTATTTAATTAAATCCTTTCCCTTTTTATTTTTCTTTTCTTTTCAATTGGGATCAATGGCCAAAAAGCCCGATATCAATAAATCAAGGCCATTTCACACGAGATCCATCACAAAACAAAAAATAGATTTCTTTTATTCTTTAAAATAGAATTACATCTTTTACTACATTCTTAAGAAATTGAGGTTATAACATCCTCCTCTCCTTATAGGAATTTTTCCCTCAAAATTTAAGCAATCAAAGAAACAATTAAAGGTATGCTTTCACCATGTCCGCCTTCAGCTCCCATGTGGCATCATCCTGTCCATGGAGCCTCCAAAGAACCTTTACCATCTCTATTTTCTTACATCTGAGCTCTTTAACCTTGGTATCTAGAATCCGCAAAAGTGTCTTAGGATAAGTCAGCTTCCCTTGAAGCTCAATAGGTTCAATGCTCAGCACATGGCTCAGATCTTGTACATATCGCTTCAGGTTGGACACGTGAAACACATCATGCATCATGCTATACTGAGCGGGTAACACCAAACGATATGTAACTTCACCAATCTATTCTAACACCTCAAATGGACCCACATATTGGGGACTCAACTTTCCTCTGTTCTTAGCTACAGCTCGGAGCGGTCGGATTTTCAAAAGCACATGTTCTCCCATAGTGAAATGCACATCAGTCCGCTTTGCATCAGCATATGACTTCTATCAATCTTGGGCTCTCTTCATCCTTTGCTTGATCAAAGCAACTTTATCAGCATACACTTGGAGCTCATCTGATCTCAACAGGGTCCTCTCACCCACATCATCCCAGTGAAGTGGGGACCGACACGATCTCCCATACAAAGCTTCATACGAAGGCATCCCGATACTGGCTTGGTAGCTATTGTTGTAGGCAAACTCAGCTAAAGGTAAGTATTGCTTCCATGAGCCACCCCAATCGAGCACACAAGCTCTCAATAGATCTTCTAACGTATGGATTGTCCTTTCTGTCTGACCATCCGTCTGGGGGTGATAAGTTGTACTCAACTTCAACCTGGTACCAAGTTCCTCTTGAACTTGCTTCCACAACTTGGAAGTAAACTTTGGATCTCTATCAGAGATGATCGATCTAGGTACACCATGCAAACACACTATCTCTCTGATATACAACTTAGCTAGGTCTGACACCTTAGCAGTGGTCTTTAAGGCAAGGAAGTGTGATGACTTGGTAAGATGATCTACCACGACCCATATCGCATCATGACCTTTCCTGGTTCGGGGTAGGCCCACCACAAAATCCATGGTGATTTGTTCCCATTTCCACTCTGGAATCTCTATCGACTGTAAAAGCCCTTCGGGTCGTTGGTGTTCAGCCTTCACCATTTGGCACGTAAGCCAGTTGGCCACACATGCCGCAATGTCTTTCTTCATTCCTGGCCACTAGAAAAAACCTCTGCAAGTCCTTGAACATCTTAGTAGTTCCAGGGTGTACTGTGTATTTGGACCCATGAGCCTCTTGCAAGATACATTCCTTTATTGATGAATCCGCTGGAACCCATATGCGATTCTCAAACATGATTCCTCCGTCTACTCCCACGGATAGATGAGTATGTGGCTTCATCATTAAACCTTTCATTTTGTCTAGCTCTTCACTAGTCAACTATGCTAATATGATCTCATTTAAAAACTTAGATTGGATCAGGATGTTAGACAAATGAACTTGATCTTCTAGCGGTTGTGGAGTCCACTCCACAAGTTCCTCCAAATCTTCCACTAACTGGACAAAATAGCTGCATACTTAATCTATTTCTGACTCAAAGCATTTGCTACGACATTCACCTTACCAGGATGATAGGCGATGGTGAAGTTGTAATCCTTCATATACTCCATCCATCGTTGCTATCGTAGGTTCAGGACTCTCTATGTCAATAGGTATTTTAAGCTCTTATGGTCGGTGAAGATCTAGAAGGTAACACCGTACAAGTAATGATGCCATATCTTTAAGGCATGGATAATATCAGCTAGCTCTAGGTCATGTGTCGGATAATTCACCTCATTGGGCTTGAGTTGTCGGGAAGCATACGTGACCACATGCTGATTATGTTCCAACACACAGCCAAGTCCCATCTTGGAAGCATCAATGAATATCATGAAACCCTCATTGCCAGAAGGTAGAGTCAACACAAGGGTGGTGGTCAGCTTCTCCTTCAATTGATGGAAGCGAGCTTCACATATGTCAGACCACATGAACTTCACATCCTTCCAGGTTAACATGGTCAGGACAAAGTAGTCTTTGAGAAATCTGTGATGAAGCGACAGTAGTATCCAGCCAACCCCAAGAAGCTGTGAATCTCGGAGGGGTTCTTTGGTTCCGGCCAGTCTCGAACTATCGATACTTTGGCTAGATCAATGGTGATTGTTCCTCCTAAGATGATGTATCCAAGAAACATGACTTGGTCTAACCAAAACTCACATTTCGAGAACTTTCCGAAAAACATATGCTTTCTCAGGATATCAAGGACTCTACCCAGGTGGTCACAGTGTTGGGCTAGGTCATCTGAGTACACCAAAATGTCATCTATGAACACTATCACAAAAGATTCAAGGAAAGGTTGGAACACACTATTCATGAGGTTCATGAAGATACTAGGTGCATTGGATAATCCAAACGGCATCACTACAAACTCATAGTGGCCATACCGGGTTCAGAAAGCTGTTTTAGGTATATCCTCACTTCTTACTCTCACCTGGTGGTATCCTGACCTCAAATTGATCTTGGAGAAAACTCGAGCTGATTTGAGTTGGTCAAACAAGTCATCTATTCTACGCAAAGGATACTTATTTTTAATGGTTTCCTGGTTAATCATCTGATAGTCAATACACATCTGAAGCGACCCATCCTTCTTTTTCACAAAGAGGACTGGTGCTCCCCAAGGTGATGTACTGGGCCAGATGAATCCTTTATCCAACAACTCTTGCAATTGGGTTTTTATCTCAAGAAACTCTGCAGAGGCCATTCTATAGGGTGCCTTAGAAATAGGGTTAGTCCCAGGAGCTAGCTCAATAGAGAAATCTACCTCCCTCTTAGGGGGAATTCCTGCTAGATCATCCGGAAACACATATGCATACTCCCAGACTACCTCTATCTCCTCTAAGGATCATCCCTTAACTTCAGGTACGATAACTGTGGCTAGGTAGGCTCGACAACCCTTGGATAGCATTCGTTCTACTTTCAAAGCAGACACATAAAGGCTGGTTGTCGCATCCCTCCTTCCTCGATTGGTGACATGTGGATAACCAGTTTTCCTAATAAGAATCTTCTTCTCTCTACAGTCAATCTGGGCTCTGTAGGTGGAAAGCCAATCCATACTGATGATTACATCAAAATCATTCATATCAAGAAGGATGAAGTCAGTGGGAAGCTCATGGTTCATATACTTAACTGTCAAAATAGGGGTTTTTAAAAGAGAGGTATAAATACTACCACTCGGGGTTGTGACATCCAAGACATAACCCAAATCCTTGATATCCAAACCAAGCATAGTTGCTAGATTTCTTGAAATAAAAGTATTAGTAGAACCAGAATCAAAGAGTGCTTTTACATTTTGTCCCATGACTTCCAACATGCCTACATAGTTTATACCACATTAGAAGGTTATTACATGATCTACTGAACTAAAAGGAAAATCTCTAGGGGTTATTACCCTCAATCAAATTATTAGCATTCGCCTGATCTTCTTCATTGTCGATGGTGAATACTCTAGCTTGTCTCCTTTCTCCAGCTGGAGGTTCTCCGGCTGGAGGTGATGCAGCTTCTAATTGTGCTGCCACAGGTTGTGACCCCAAAGGTCCTCTTGGGTTGGGCTGAGGGCAATTGGAGATGAAGTGTCCTTCTTGCTGACATCTGAAACACACCTTCTTCTCAAAGCAAAACTTCCCATGATGTGTCCGTCCACAGGTGCGACACTGCTGGAGGCGACCACGAGGCTTGGCTTTATTCCCATGCTTGCTTTTATTGTGGTTGCATCCCTGTCCCTTCTTGTGTTCATTCCTCTGCCCTTGAGCTCCTTCAGTGAATCCCAGGTAACCTTTGGAGGGATTCTGTGCATGCATCACCATCCTTTCCATGTCCAAGGTAGTGTTGTAGGCTTCAGAGAAGGTCTTTGGCTTACTAGCCATCACATGTGGCTTGATAGCAGAGTGCAGATGCTCTATGAAGTGGTCCACCCTTCTTTCTTCATCCATCATGTGACCAAAACATTTCAGGATGCAGAACTTGTGACCAAAGTCTACAACAGATGGGCTTCCTTATGTCATGTTAGTGAACTCTCTTTCCTTCTCCTTCTTAGCTGAGACGGGGATGAATCTGGAAGTGAAGATGGTCTTGAAATCGGTCCACGCCATCAGTTCTTCTCTTAGGTCTCTTCCCGTGATATGGTTCTCCCACCGTATCTTGGTTGCACCTTCCAAAAGGTGAGTAGAAAATAGAACCTTCTTATTTGTCTACACTTCAAGCATACATAATCCATTCTCGACTGCAAGAAGCCAAGCTTCCGCCTTGTCGACCAATTCACACCTATCTTCTCCCTAGAACTTCTCGATTTTCAGCTTGGCGAAGTCAAAGATGATGGCTCCCAGTCAAGGACGAACAGGTAGTGGCTCGCCATTCTCATCTCTAGCTATGTCCCTGAGGGCTAAGACATGAATAGCCTTAGTCAGCCATTTCTGCTACTCCATCCATTTTGTAGTGTGAACTACCATGGTCGGTTCTAGACCACCAGACTGGTCCTCCTGCATCTGGGTGACTTCCTCGTACTTATATTGCTCCTCATATCTTGGTCCCTCCTCTTGTTCAAGGTTGACGAATGGTATCGGGTCAGGGTTGGGGGCCTCATGTGCATTTCCTTCAGGTCTCTTTCTCTTCTTTGAGGTTTCACCACCATGGTTCCGCTTTCTTTTCTCAGAAGACCCATTCTCTTTGTAGGGAGGCCCACCACTATTGGTGGCAATCGGAATAGCCACAGTCTTTGTACGAGCCATCCACATAAGCACACAAATAGACCTTTAGTCTATATTTAACTAATTATACTTATGCTGATGACATCTTAATTATGTATCTTTGATTACTTTGGTGGAGGATTCCTTAATCCTTATCAACCTTACCCATACCTCAAGAGGGTGAGGAAGAGAGAGAAAATCATAATCCTTGAAATCCTTAATAGAATTTGAGTTGAGAAGGGATGAACAAGATGAGAGAGTCCTAAAGGTATCTTATTTCGAGTCAAATCCTAAGACATTGTCCAAGCAGTCACATAATCTGAAAGTCCTCGTATTCTTACTAGCGGTGCAGAGGAAAATATTGCCAGCCCGCAGACGTGATCCTTTTCTAGACACCTATGCCTTTCGGAAAATCCTCTAATAACTCCCTCGGTTCTATAGAATTTGTAAAATTTAATAATTATTAAATATTAAATGAGGAACCTATGCTCTGATACCAATTGTAACGACCCCTCCTCCCGGTAACCCCCACTTAAGGGAGACCAAGAGGTCAGAGCCGTTATCCCAATAAAATGGATCAAAGGTTCGACAATTAATCAATAATAATTAAGAAATTCTACCAACTAAACTAAAATCAGGTATAAAATACAATTTTGCATACCTTTTAAAACTTTAGGAATCTATCTATGCACAACTTGAATTATTCTATCTATTCCTCCTTGCACTTTATTTCTTATTTTCACAAAGTGTCACTTTACTGTTTGTTCATTTCAGGGTTGTACACAAAATGCTGACAAACAAAACAACGATCAGCATATAAGAATATGCCGGTATGTGGAGACAACCAAAAGTTCACAAATATGGCTAATTAAGGAATTATCACAACTAAGGTAATTAACAAGTCAATTTACATTTTCAATGTGTCAATCTCCACTGCTTTTTCCCTAACCCTGGAATACCCTCTCTAGGGTTTGACTTATGTCCACCTTCTCAATCCCGAGCTTGTTACCTAGGGTCACCTCTCATGGTGCCCTTTAGTCATGCAACATAGACCACCTTCTCCTTCCCGAGATTGGTGTCTGGGGTCATCTCTCATGGTGCCCATTGGTCTTCCCTCCTGGGCTTGACATTTTTGCATCATCCATTAGGGTGGCATGTAGGTTCTAGACTACACACATATTTATAGTTGTGATAATAATAGTGACTTTATAATTTGCATTTGTGAACATCCAAACTGGTTAATTGCAATCAATGTGATCAATTCATCCGGAAAACCTTCGGGAAACTAAAGCGATTAACCATAATTAACCACATACCTGTCAAGTTGACTTGAATGCAGAAATAACTCAACCAATCAAGAAAGTATACACATGTTGATCCTGAAAAAGGCATCCAATTTTTCTATCATTAATCATGTCATCATGATCTATTAATCCTAGTTGTTTCCTAAGGTTATTAGTCCTTTTTAGGGTTTTGAGCATAATTAGAGTCCCACTTCAATTTTATTACTTTAAAGCCTAATATTATAAAATCACTTACAAACCCTAATTATATCATCTTTCTTTCACAAAAGATTCTAGGATCATCTTTTAGCAACATGAAACCCTAATTTCATATTATAAGTACTTTTCTTTTCTTTTTCTCTTATTTAGGGTTTCTAAGTATATTAATCATCATATTAGGCTTAAAACCCTAAACCTTGTAATTCCATCATCAAAACATGTTAAAATCCATCTTTATCATTAATCAAGTTAACCAGGCTTGAATCAATCTATTTGCAATATTAAATCTATCCATGATTAACAATTAGGTTTTCTAACCACAAATTAATACTTTTTCCATACAAATTAGATACTTTTGCAAAAATATACTGATTTAGGTTCCCAGATTATTTTATTGTATCCCTCGTATTTTTTTGATCATTTTTCATGTATTAACATTCCTCATATGAGTTTTCTATCAAAAGATACAATTTTATCAAGAAAATTCCTTATTATTGATTTATTTGCTATTTTCAAAAAAATAAGGATCGCCCGATCCATGGACCGCTGGTCCACTAAGGATCCAATGGTCCAGGATGCACACACCTTTTCTTTGCGATCAAAAGAATCCAAAGGATGGAAATGCCCTTACCTATAAAGAAGGCGCGGATGGGAAAAAAATGTAAAAGACCAAGGGGTCTTCTTCAACCTTGCGTCGAGCACAACAACTTTGGTGGTCAACCTGGGGGTTTGACTTTGAGCTTTCGTCCGCCTTTGTGCATGCCCGATGGCCAGGGAGCTTTGCGTCCCTCCATCAAACTCAATTGAGGGTTCAATTGGGTGCCCAGAACACGTCGCGACCCTCCTCTACTCGCTGGACTCCGGTGAGGTTGGCCACTGGAACGGGGGTGTAGGTCAAGACAAAAAGATAAATTTGGGCTGGTCCCACAAAAATGTTCCTCACACTCTTATGCAGAGGTTAGGGTAGCAAAATGAGGTGTTGGTCCTCTAATTTACCCTCCTCTATATATTGGGTCAGGGTATGTTCCTGTCAGATTGGGAATTCTCCCAATACACGGCCAATCCTGTACAAAGTAGGGTTGGTTCCCTTTGTTTTCCTCCTCTGAGTCCAAAGCAATAATTATCAGGCGTGCACACTCCCTGGATCATGAGGAAACCTGAGAGGAAAGACCCTCTGTAATTTGTAGAGTCCCTATCCCAGTGGGACTTAGACGATGAGCGTCCAACATTGGATCAAGATCCAATGATTCCCATTGCTCGCGATCAGCCAAAAGGAAATATATTTTCCTATTTGCTAAATTAATTCTATATCTTGAGAAATTCATATCTCCTAAGACATAGCTCCTTTTTATCTCAACTTTTTAGGGAAAGTTTTTCTTGACATTATCTAGCTAGTTACGAAATTTGGGAAACAAATTCCAATGGATTAGAAGGCTTCCTTCCCTTCCAAGTTATCCTTTAATTAATCCAAAATTAATTGGTATTTCTTTTCCCTTTGCTATTATCTTGTTATTTTGGGTCCCTTGGACCTCAAGAAAACCTAAAGGCATGAATTCCCATATTGGCGAATATTTACTTGCCTTTATTCTCTTATCTATTTCTATTTCACAGATTCTCCTTTTATTTAATTAAATCATTTTCCTTTTTATTTCTATTTTCTTTTCAATTATGCTCAATGGCCAACAAAGCTAAATATTAATCAATCAAGGCCATTTCACACGAAATCCATCACAAAACAAAAAAATAGATTTCTTTTATTCTTTAAAAGATAATTACATCTCTTACTACATTCTTAAGAAATTGAGGTTATAACAAACCCACACAGGGGCGAGTGGCAACTCCTCGATTCACCATGACCCCAACACTATCAAACTCTCTCCAACACATGAAGGTTTGGTCGTCGATGGTCTTGGTCACAGGTGGGTGTTGTTATATGCAAGGATGGTGAGTTGAGGAAGATGAACCATGGCCATTGGATCCATCCCAAAACATGACTCGAATGGATCCAAGGGTATATACATCTCTCTCTATCATTCCCTTACCCAAACAAAAGAAGTAAAATGATCTAACAGTGGCCCTCAGCTCTTCCCCCTTAATCTTCAGTAGTGGACATGGTTTTAAGGGCCACATACGATGTTCAAATCCATTGTGAACCTCGCATCCAAGGCCACCAAATTTTTCCCTTTTTTGGTATATACCGATCTCTCTCTCCCCCTTAAAGAAAAGCCTTAACCTTAGGGAAATTATATAAAATCACTCTTTTGTCCAAATGGTACTTATTATACATGTTTTTTTGTTCTAGAAAACTACCACTATTCACTAAATTTTTTTCCATACCATGTTTATACTTAAACAATCTTATTTTGCTGAAAATACTCACTTTAAGACTTTTTGACATGATTAATGACTTTTATTTTCTTGACCAAACATTCTTATGCCCCAAATCATGGTAATCAATTTTTAGTATTCTTTTGTATGATAAGTCAAGGAATTAAACCTCATGTATATTGTGAACCCTAGTGTGATCCTTTTCTCTAATATGGTTTAACATTGACTTTTATTTTAAAGATCACTTCTTTGATGACTCATCTTGATCAAGAGTGCCTCACAAATCTATGAATGATCTAGATCAGTAGATATCTTCCTCTATTAACTTATTTTTTATCATGATCTTTCTTGGACCCTAATGATGATGTGACACTTAATGTTACTTAACATGACTTTATATGTAAATTGGTGATGGATCTTATACCTTATGCATTTATTGATTTAATATTCTTGAAAATGTCTCTGTCACATTCAAAAAAGGAAAATATATATTCCGTGTACATATGAATGCTATGTGGGTCACTCTTGCTCCCAATTTTGACAATGTGACATGCATGTGACACTAAATGTAACCAAAATGTGTGAATTTATAGTTTTGATAGTTAATCTTTCACAAATCATACTTTGATGATTACAATGTTAAATAGGGCTTCTAATTAGTAAGCTTTCATGATTTGTAGCACAAAATCTCGAAATGATCATGTAATTACTCTTAATGACTCATTTTCATGATATTGACTCAATATGACTTAAATGGGTGAATAGATGATTAAATCAACTAAACTAGGTCAAAATTTATGATTTCTTCCTAAAAGCTATAAAATCATGTTATCATGTTTCACCCCAGGTCTTAAATTATACATATGTAATATGTAGATTGAAGATTAAACTACATGACCATTGAGTTGTTGAAATAAGTCATTATGACAAGTAACACTTACATTACATGAAACATCCACCCTCATTAATATAATTAAGATGAATAAATGTCCCTTATTGTAATCAAACCATACCATGTTTGCAATCTTAGGATCAATTGGATTTACTCTCATTAAACATCTATGTAAAGATCCAAAACTCAAGTTGTTAATCTAATTTGTGTAACCAAGGTTTACTTTCTCCACTTATTGGACAAACTAGCAAAATTGAATTTTTCTTATATTAATATGTCTTCAAATACTTTAATATATCCTTGATAAAAATCATTCCTTCATCCATGGATTCAACCTCCTTCTGACCTTCTATTCTTTTCCTCATTAACCACCCACACATTATAAAATTGTTAACTAATCAAAAAACAAGAACTCATTCTTTTACTAACATATTCCCTTTTTTAAATGTTTAAAACTATCATGTCTTTGTTGGGTTTTACGGGTGGCAGAGATGGCAGTGGAAAAAAAAATTCTCCTCAAACCCAGAACCCAAAGAGATCTCATCAACATCTATATGGTAGAAAGGATGGTTTGTAGAGGTGTACCTTGTCCCAAGGCTTGCTCGACGACGTAACCTTGCGGTGAGCGTGGTTTTCACCTTTGGTCTTGGACGACATCTTTGCAGCTCCTGGTCGCACGCAGACTGACAGATTGAGGGCAGTCCTCCAAGCGATAGAAATCTCCCGCCTCAGTAGTATTTCACACCGACCACCAGGAACTCCTGTCATCCTGTACTAAAGGACACTAAAAGGATTCGTCCCCTTCTGTCGGTGTACTAGTCACCAACACACTCTCCCACTATCTGCTGCTTTTCTGCAATTGTCTTTCCCTCACTGTTCCTCCCTAGACGAGTAGAACTTGCTTGGGCTCTCTCAATTACCACAACCAGAGAGGACAACAACTTTGCAGAGCAATTGATGTTCTCCATGATGCCATGTCCTCAATGGTGGTATATCTTCCAGGGTCCAAGGAGATATGCAACATCCAGCTTCACCGCTCCACACCTACACAACCTGAAGACCCTTTTTCCATGGCAAGTATGTATGGGATGTTGCAATGAATTCAATAGGGGAAAAAAAAAAGTGACCACCTTTGTTGATGTTCAAGGGTGTCTTCTTCAGTAGAAGTAGACAATTGCTGACAATGAGCGCCTTCTCTTAACCAACCAGGAGAACATGCATACACACCTACAACAGATGGAGCATTATTAATATCCTCTTTATGTTCACTACTAGAGCCAAGGCCACTTTTCCACTTACCCCAACCTCCATATATGCCTACTGAGCCACCCAATTTGACTGGCACATTCTGCCCACTAGAACTGAACATGTCATTGGGAACATTTGATCCACCACCATTTTGATTGGGTACTTCTGTCCGATGCCTTTGTTTGGATTCTATCTATGAGGACATAGTCAAATTAAAGATTAGGGGGGTGTTGGAATAGCTCTACATTTGTCTTCTTTCTTTAATTGTTTTAGTTTTTCGCATTCCTAGTTTGTAGGATCCACAACTATCTAGTGTAACTGTGGAGCATTGTTATCATGATTTCTATTAACATAGTGTGTGCCTTTGCAATGAAATCTGACAAATTTGAACGAATTTTAAAATTTTCATATCTTTGAATTCTTAGTTGTAAACTAAAAAGGAAACACGACCTAGATGAAGTGTATGAGTTAGTTAACTTGTGGAGACTTAATTTGAATGAAAAGTCTTAATTTATCCAAGAATTGAGGATGACAATGGGGTTTGAGCCCAAACTGAACAAGAAAGTAACGATACATTAAATGATAATTTTAGAAAGAAATTCTAAGATTACCTTGTACATAGGTTGATAGGAGAGGGGCATATACATTTTAAGACATGCATTGTCTCTTAATCATGTAATTCCACCTGCCTTTTGTGAAATTTCATCTGCCACCTTAAGCTGATAATTTAACCTGAATTGTTTACATTTGATAGCATTGCATGGAATAATAGATGGCATGATATCTAGTATTTTTATTGCATTAGTTAGAAAATGAAAAAAAAATGCATATCAATTAGTTTCATACTAAATTTCATTAATATTGAATATTCTTGTGCATCATTCTTTCATCATTTATATATGTTGCATTCTCTGAAAAATAAAGTGAAAGGATACAAATGCATACCTCTATGAAAATAATGAGCTTGAGCATGATTCTCAACTATGCTAGAATAAGAGGGAAGAAAGAAAGAAAACAAATATTAAATAAATAGGGATAAAATAATGCCTTGAACTCAAATATAAACTTTTCTTCAAGGAGAAGTGAAAATTGTTACATGCATGCATTCTTTTGATACGTTCTCATCATGAAGATGAGACCTTCGGTGCATGAAACATTCTACCAAAATAGTAGGCATTCATATTCATGCGTTTCTCATTTCCTTCATGTCATAGGTTCATTATATTTTATTGGTTGCATAAAACATTCAGATGTTATTTGTTCTTCTTCATATCCCCATACTTCATTCCACCCATAGCTCATTATAATCGGTTGGGTATATGATTGATCCCCTCATCCAATCTTATAAGGGGAACTACTTCCAGTTAGGTTGATAGATAGATAACAACATTGTTGATAGAGAATCACATGGTGCATCAAGAGAATGCCATATTGAATATGACATTTAAATACACTATTAATAGTGTTTCATTGATCTAGCAGAGCACATATTTAAATAATATTTTGGTTACTATGTTGTTGTTTGTTGTTCAATGATTGGTAAGGTCCAGTTCAGAAGCATAAGGTGGGGGTATTTGAGAAATGTAGTTCATATTATTTGTTCTCTTGCTGAATTATCTCAGACAGATCCAAAGGTAGTGTTACTCGATGCCAAGCAAAATTTATGCTTTGGGGATTTTGATGCATTGAATTTATGTCACTTTTCAAAAGTTTTTTCATATAATTTTTTATTTTTAATTGGTAATTTTGATATTATTTAGTAATAATTCATCATTTCTAGCCTATGAAACATATCACATCAAATATTATCACTTTTACTATAATATATTGATTTATCATGTTGACTTGGACTTACGTTTGGTTTCTACATATTTTTGAATCAGCTTGGTACTACCAGAGAAATGGAGTCAAATTGTGTGAGGAGCACTGATCTTTGAGTTGGTACTACATATTTTCAAGGCATACAACTTGTTAAAGCAAATCGGTGCCACTGACTTTTGGTTGGTGCTACAAACTTTTATATGACGATCGATAAGATGTCTGAACACAACATAGCGATATATACATCTCCATCGATGATATCGAAACATATGAAGAGCCTACAAGTCAGGAGACCTCTTGGTTCCATCGACTTTCTATTGGCAGTACCGACTTTGTGTGTCTAGACAAAAATAAAGATCAAAGATAATCTGACAGCTACAACTTAATGACATCCTAAGACCCTCTTATGACCTAAGGGGAGATCAACCAAACCTATTATCTTTGTCCTATTTTATTGCGCGAGAGCATGAATATGGGAGAGGAAAAAGAAGAGGAGACAACAACATCCTAGATGACTCGAGCACCTTCGAAGAGTGGATTTGTAGTCAAAATGCAATAGATTGTGTCGTTTGTTTTAGGGAGTCATTAAGATCAGCTTCTCGAGGGGTTTTGCTTAGTTCTCTCATGTTTTTCTTGATTTCTCTTATTCCATCCATGTATGCAATGGTAAAAATCATGTTAGGAACTGTGGGTAGTCTAGTTTTGCATTATATTTAATGTTATGATTTATTATCTATAGTTGTCTTAAGTTCTAAACATAAATCTATGGTTTCTTTATGAATTTCCTAAGCTTGATCCCCATAGTTAATTTCTCAGACCATTAGTTTCTTTTGGAGAGCGATTAAGGGTTGGATAAGTTGTAGACTTACAGAACCTACATTGTGCCTTGAGAGAGGGCTTACGACTGTGATGGGTATGACCCAGAGGTTTAGCTAAAGAACCTAGCTAATAATTAAACCACCATGTGAGTAGGATTTTTTTTTAGATTATGTAGTAAACTACACTACAAGAGTTTGTAATTCTTATTATAGGTCCCTTGTTCTGGGGTTTAGGATAAATAAATATCAATGAAATGAAGTTAATTACAACTTGAACCATGGTCAAACCGTAATCCTATGCAATCAATTTCATTTGTGATCGAAATCCATTTAATTTAGTTCTTAATTCTTGCAAGTAGCTTATCAATCAACCAATCATTCTTTCACTGCATGTAGGTGGTCGGGTTGTAGTTCATAGTAGTTTCTGCATTAAGATTTCTATGAGTTCGACATATGGGCCTCATAGGCCTATACTACTCAACGTGTATACTTAATTTCACACATATAGTTTAAACGTTTCTTCTCAATAGTAAATGAACATACTAATATTAATATATTATAGTCATGAATATGTTAATAACCCAATCCCATTTCCACTTCCTGGATAAACCATGTTAAAGGGATTGAAGTGAATGCCTCTGTATGGTCTAAAAATCACACACACTATACATAAAAATTAAATAAATCTTATTCTTTATTATTTGAAGGAATTTTCAAGGATTTACAAAATGGCCCAAAGGAAAACATGTAAAACATACAAGAGAACACTCAAACATACAACTATGATTTTTTTTATATTAAGTAATATCCCTCATGAATATGTGATGGAACTTTTTCATTTCATCACAATAGTACAATGAAGTATAGAAGCAAGATCTTGTTTGTCCATCTATTATATCTATAATTATAAAATTAGACATGTGGTCATTGAAAATGCAATGTACACTAGAGGTGAATCAACATAGGTAACATACAAAAATATATTGTGAATTGTAGGACTTAAATAATAATTGTAAACACTTTGCTTTTTACATAAAATCAAGTCATATTAAACCTTAGTATTTTATCATATGTTTTTCATGTTAGTCAAAATGTTTCAAGATATGTTTTTAGTAACATCTGAATTATGTGTGATTCAAAGTGTCCAAGAAAATTCCTACTTCTCTATGAATCATGATCCTAACACTTCTACAAGTAGTGAGATACTAGCCAATTCCAAAGGAAGCACAATACTTAATGATAATAGAAGATAATGATAATAGAAGATCTTTTTCATTTCTAATATTGAGGTTGCATCAACATATATATGAAATATGTAAGACTATTCAATAGGAAATAAAGTACCTCAAAAAATATAACAGCCACAATTGCACACAAAAAATTGAGTCATATGAAATAGTATGTGTTATACCATATTTCGATCAAATAAGAGAAAATCATAAATTGTTATTCAATAGTAGAGATATAATATGATTTGGAATCATAAGACTGATTAAACATTGATTCAATAAGATGAGGGTCAAACAAGGTGTTTTAACAATATAGGCCATAACGATCAATCAATTATGGTTGTTAAGTCTCACTAATGAACTTAGGTTTGGTAAGTGATTCATGATCAATATTCCATATTTTATAAGTTAAATAATAGTATCAAAATTCAACAAAATTTTCCACAACATATTCAAGGGATGGTCCACACCTAAATAATTATTAAAATGGTCAACTAGAAATGTATGGATCAAGATTCAAATATAGATTCCATAAGATGGTGCACTATAGTTTTCATGATATGATAAGGAGTAATAATTATATTCGTTCATTCTTACAATCAATCACCACAACAATAGGTTTAGATGTCAATAATTAAGTTTCCCATCATTTCATGGGAAAAACATAAAATAGTAATTAAGAGTGAGTCTATATATTTTCATCAATCATCAGGACTAGATCTCAGGTTCATGAGTCATCTTCTTGACTAAGAGTCATTATATTAGATATAGGATTGTAACTAATGAAGAAGCCAGTTAAAAGATTTGTTTTAGAATTTGATGTCATGTTTGATAATTTGTAAAATTTCAAATATTGAAACAAAGTAAAATTCAAGATATATAAACTTAGGATAGAATTAGGTCTTGCATTTAGTACCATTGGATTATACGAATTTTGTTGATCAAAATTGAGTATCTACATGTAATATTTTTCCAAGGTAGTTTATATTCTAGTGTATTTTCAATATCATGTTCATTCTGGATTATTGGTAGAGAGCAAAGTATTTACCGTTCCTAAATTATTCATGATGGTGATTCAGTTGTCATGAGTCATTGGATCTTGTTTTGGATGATTCTCCATGAATACAATAACCCATCAACTTGGGCTAGGGTTGGCTCCCAATAGCCCAATTCCATCTCGATTGACACAATGATGAGTTGCATATCACATTATCTGATGCAGAACAAGATATGAAGACTATATTATTGAGAACCACACCATTATGAATGGGAGAACGGGAAAAGGTAGGTTGGGAAGCAATTTTTCATCCTCATCCTACTATCTCAAGTAAGACTAAGTCTTCAATTGGGGTGGAAGTGCTTGAGGGAATGAATGCCCATCCTTGAATATGCAACGACACCACCATTCAACATGGAAGGTGCAAGCGAGGGAAATGATCATGATTTTAAGCTTGTTTGGTGGAAGAATGATGGGAAAAGAGATTGTCGAGGTGAGGTGAAGTAAAAATGGGAGATTTAATAGGGGTATAGGGCTAGGTTTAGGTTCTTGGATTGGGGTTTTTCTAGTATGAGAATTAATGGAGGTCGTTCATTAAAAAATTGAGATTTTAGCACAAGAACTTCCTGTTCTAGGTATTAAATAATTTTGACTCGACGAGGATTACTAAATGGAAGAAAAATCAGGGAGGGAGTATGAGATATCATGTGAGGAATGTGGGGTGAAGGAAATTCATCTACTATGCAAACTTTTCAATCTACAAACAAGGTTGAAGACAAACTTGCTAGTGTTTCATTGTCATCTAATGATCAAGGCCAGGTAGGTCATTAAAAGGGTTTTTCCCTAAGGTCATAACATATTGAAAGTGCCCTAAATGTCACTAAATTAATTAATTAGAGGTTCTAAAGGAAACTATAGTCATTCCAATATCCTTTCTTATATAAAAACTCATATTTCTTAAGTCAAAAATATAAATGAATGAAATTGTAGACATAACTATCTACCCAATAAAACTCTATGCTAACTAAAAATGATACTAAATTTAATTTGTTTGACTGATCATATAATTCATGTACCAAATATTTTCTCAGAAAGGCCTTACAAACTGAGATTATCAAGAAACTTACTATTATCTTCCCCACTTATCAAATTTCACTTTATTTCTCCCAATATCATGGAATATGTCAACATAACATAAAAAGCAAATGAATTCAAATAAAACCTCCACAAAACTTGGATATTTTTTAACATGTAATAAAAATTCGTCATGTTTGAAAATCATTCACTATTATTCCAAATTGAGAGTCACCAAAGGCTTATTATTCATTTAATGATAAAGTGGGGTCAGACCCAGCAAGATTGAGTACAAGGAAGGGATTGAAAATAAATGCACACTTGAAGAGGGAAAATCCACTTCATCAAAATTGTTGTTGTTCTAATTTCCTCTAGAATATCCTACTAGTGACTTAGATTTAGAATTAGTTTAAACATGATTCACGTTCAGGTCCTCAACTAAAATCACATCTTGTTGAGTCATACATTCACAAGCATTATTATATTAATTATTTATCTTTTATTATGAGTTAAGTTCTTTTATTAAAAACCAAATCAATTACAAAGTGTGTCATTACAATCATCTTATCATTATCTCTCAGGGCATCGACCTACACCTTTTTCTAAGTTATAACCTAAACAACATTCGTTATACATGGTAAATACTTGCCATAGATGTAGAAAAGATTTTCCTAATCATGTATGCCATATGAAGTTGATCTAGTTAAACCATGTGATAGGTCACATGTATTGTAAAAATATTGTAGTAGTAAAACAACAAAAATAGGAAACCCTAATTTGTTTCAATGACGGTTGTGTGACCAAGTCACTCCCCAATGTTTCATGATGTTTTCTATGTCCCTTCTTCGACATTTGATGATTATAATGATGTGCTAAACAATGTATACTGTAACCCATTCATATATAGTATAATTGTCCATCATGTAATAGGAAACCATGTCCTTATCACCTAGGTTGAAAGTTAGGGATGCCTATGATATGCCTTCTATATGCTTGAATATGTTAAGATTATGATTATATGAAGAAATGGTGTAATATTCAATAAAGGTGTGTTCTTGGGAAAAGGCTTTATTACTGGTTGTCCATTAAAGTTTGCACCAATTTGAATTTTCCATTGCATAACATATCTAATTAAATAGTTTTTCCATGATTATATTATATGTATAAATAACAAAAGATTTAGGATATTATAAATGATCTCCTAAGCCAAGCCACCCTGGTGGAAGTGTGAAATAGTAGATGAAACTCTTAAGAAAGAATCACCTTATTGGTTGGATTAGAACCCTAAACCCATACTTGGATTTGTAGTGGTGTATATGAAGGATGTTCATATAAATATATACATACTTGTATTAACACTTGGTACATTATTCGATGATTATTTTGTTTGTAAGAAAATACTTTTAGGGGTGGACTCTTGAATCTTTATATTTGAAGTATAATTCAATGTTATTTTTATATTAACTTAATAGTGAGTGCGCTAATAATTCTTGTGATTTTTTTAACCAATTCCAAACACGAAAAAAGTATCTATAACATGAGTGACTAAATAAATCTCCCTACTTTTACAATCCCAAGATTCAATAGGATCATTTAATACAAATGTAGATAATAAATATGCAATTACAAACAAATTGCATGTAAGTGAGGTAAATGACATTTGGTTAAACCAATTGGTTAATAAAGTAAAATCGATATTTAAGAAGGAAATAATTATGTGTTTTACAAACTACAATTTTGAACTATAGGGACCCTACACCCCAAATTAATGATGCATAGTCTAGAAACTAAGTTAAACAAATGATTAATGTTAAACCTAATAGTCTTTATCCTAACCATTTATATTATTAAACTAACATGGAGACATTTAGTACACCTTCATAAAAATATGAGTCACTATACATGGTTTGATGAAAGGATTTCCATAATTTTCTCAACCATGTTGCAACAAACACATTGTAATGTTTTTCTTGGATAGCAAGATCTATTTTGTAATTTCAGCTTAATTATCAACATTAACCGCCTCATGTGACATGGAACTCAATAATTAGTTTAGGAGGTAAAGTTGGTTCCCTAGGAAATGAATGTATGGAATTCGAGGATGAAATCCTCTCAAAAGTAGTGGCATGATGTAACATTTATCCTTGGTTCAATTTTCATTTTAGTTGGACAAACTCTAGATCCCCCCAACAAAGTAAATAAAATATGTTTTAAAGACCTAAATATAATAAATATTTAATTGATATAAGTTCATTTCATGAAGTTGTCAAACATATATCAGTTTAGATTTTTATTTCAAGTTCCATTAGAGGGCAATTGTGATTAACTTCCCTATGTTTTCTTAGTTCACCCTCTCTTATGACCGCTGCACAATGATTTTTCACCTCTGATTAGTTACTATTTAAACATTCAAAATGACATCAATATTTTCTCCCTATGATAAATCTCTTCACTCACCTGATCTTCACATTTCTTCTTCAAAGGATTTGGGATATCATCCCAAGAAATTCAAACTCTCATTCAAATTTTAAGATTAGTTTTAGAAAACCACCTTCCTCTTTCATCCTACCATTTTTTCCATTCTATTATCTCAAGAAAATAGGATTGAATGCCATTAAGACATCATTCTTGCAATATGTTAGAGGATATGAAAGTTGTCAAACATTTGCCAACTTATCCTTTTTGCCCTTCTACTAACCCTTCAAACCTCAACATTGTACGGTACCTAGGAAATTTTATGGAATCCTACCTAAATGTGTGGAAAAAATGATTTTGGTATCTTAAGGAGCATCTCAAGATCGTGACAAAGCCCCCTACTTACTTCATATAGAGGGGGCTTATTTAATAGGGAGTCTTCAATGCTTACTAATAGACACCAATGGAGACTAACATCGTATTTTAGGATCCCTAAAGGGGTCAATGTAAAAGATGTGATGTTTAGAATGAGCCTAAATGCTATATTTGTGTCCAATTCCTCAAAGTAGGCATTGTCTATAACAATTTTCTTCATTAATACTTTGAACAAAAGTAGAATTGGGCATGATATTCATTGATATACCTTAGTTTTCAATCTATTCATAGTTGTTCGTTTGTTCCAATACCAAATGACAAGTTTTCAAACCATGTAGCTATGATTTTCTAGGTTTTCATCTCCATTTGCATAGTCAGTTAAACTCTTTGAGTTGTGGTTATTATTCTTAATTTTCTACACCCTAGTCTTCTTTTTTTCATGCCGAACTCATAAATATTGGACCACCATTCGTTGTTGGATGAGGATCTTGTTCCCTTTGGTCCCCTACTCCAATCATGTTGGAGCTTGTAGCAAATCTAATGTTGTTTCCATATATGGAATATAACCAAGTGAGGTGATCACTTGGATGGGTATATTCTAGAGTGTGGAATCCCCAATACGACTACTTTATATTATAGTTGTGTCACAGTTGGTAGGGGTCATTTATTTCCATTTGGTGATTTCATTTCAACCACACTATTTTTAGTAAGATAAATACACTAGGATAGTCTTGTCATAGCATATGATTGAATCTTTAATGCAAGGTATAATAATCTCTTGACCGAGATTGTTTATGACTATTTGTAAATACATTGATATCAATAAAAATCATAACTTTTTGTTACCATTAGGATATTGTATAAAATTATCTTTTCGAATACTAAATTATAATACATTTAGAAAACTAGGATACAAGATACTAAATTGGTTTGAATAAAAGTTGGAATCAAGGGTTTTATTGTTTGAAGAAAATTAAGCCTAACTTCATCTTAAATGTTTTTAGGTGTAGAGACTCTAATATTTGTACTTCGTATTTGATAGGACCTCTAGATCCGTACATTAGGTATGTGCATTAAAAACCAAATACAACATGTGCAAACTCAAGTGTATGATCGTCAGATTATAAACAAATTTGGATCCCTAATTGTAAAACCATAGATACTTGGGCCCCAACAAATGATTACTAAATAGAAAATATCTACTGGGTTGAGGAAAACATTGCATGGATTTTATTATTAAATAAGAAAATAGTATGAGCAAATGAGTAGATAAAACTAAATTAAATTAGGGCGCAACATTCTTTCAAATGCCAATTTCAACAAAGAAATTTATTATTTATTGTTTTAATGTTTATGAATGCATTGATATTTGTGATAGAGTGGATTTTTGAAATCCTTTAACGTCCAATGACATAAGTGAATTGATGCATGTTGAGTTGTTTTTAGAGTTCCTAATGTTTTACCAAAGTTTGGAAGTCATGATATTTATGTCATGATTAAGACCCTCAAGTTTATGCCTTTTTGATGTATTTATTTGATTGACCATATAGTTGAGTCTTGGAAACAAAATGGAAGAGGATGTAGCTTATTTTATGGCAAATCTATGGACCAAGTTTCATAAAGTTCGGATGATCCTAGATATCGCTACTAAGGTTAAATATAGTAAAATCATTGATAGCCCAAGTCATTGGATATAGGTTGGCGTCATGCACCATTTAGAGGGGGGGATCGTGGTTCTGATCTGCTTTTGGATCGCTTATGATCCTTGGATTCTATCCGGCGGTGGAAGGAGTCTTCTCCTTGCGGTTACAGAACTGTCGAACCCCCATGATGGGTTGTTTGGTGGTCGTGGGTATGGGACATCCTTGAACGAGTAGTAATCATCAATTTTAGTAGCACTCCATGATGGCCTCTCACTTGATACACAAGCCACAAGGATTGAGAGAACTATCTTATGTTGTTCTTCACCTCCCCATCAGTTCTTCAACCAGGAAAAGTGAGGAAATGCAGTCTTCAGTTCTCGGCCTCTCCAGCAGCAAGATAGATGAGGAAGAAGGAACCTAAGAGAGGGACAAATGGAGGAAGCCCAACAGGTGGAAATGGAAGACCAGGCACAGAGGAGGCAATCCCCAACATTAACAGAAATTGATTTGCTGCCACATCAAGGTGAAGCACACATCGACGCTTCCATGGTAGACGACAATGGGGACGACATGCTTCTATGTGGGAAGCCACATGGAGGTTTTGAGAGGATCCATAAGCTGAAGACTTTCCCATGGTGATAGCAGCATTGAGATAGACCAAAGAGGAGGGTGCACAATTGAAGTTCTTGGAGGGTGGGGAATCCTAAGATAGTGCCATCGCTTGCCGAGGAGACCTAACACTGGGAAGCTTCTAAAGCCGACAACCTGACACAACACGTTATTGGCTGCTGAAGGTTCTGGCGATTAGGAGAGCTTGGTTGATCTCCCACCGGAGACCTTTTCTGAGTGACAACGGCTTGAGCAAACCGCAGCTAGCAGCTTCATGTAGAGAAGAAGATGCCATCCAAGCGGGCGTAGTGTTGCCTTCATGTGGAACGTGATAAGGGGAAGCGCGAGATCTCGAACCGGGTTCATCAACCAAAGAACCTTCAGACAGGTCGGCTCAAAGTTAGACCAAGCGGGTCACCGTGGGCCAGAGGAGAAGGTGCGCTCTTGGTAGACACGTGGTGGTCTTTGATTGGCTACAAGAGGTAAAAACTTCAGTAAATACCAGGTTCACATATAATTCATAGAAATTAGACACTTATTAGAAAAATGCAAATAATATACCATAATTCTCGAAAAAATGATTATAACACAATGCAACAATAATATCAGGTTTTGATGCACTAATATTAGTGTTATCATGTATTTTGTAAAATGCTTGTTTCATGAGTAATAAATAACAAATGAAGACCTAAAATTATGAAAATACATCAGTATCTCTAGAATATGATATATAACACATATGATGTCAGATATGATCATATTTCCACATGAAATCATGTAATTTGTTTTTGAGACTAAAAGGATCGATTCATTACTTATTGGCCATATGCCATCTACAATTGGGAAGAAAGATACAAATAGAACAAACAAACATCAAGTTCAGTAACCCAAGAGCACTACAACTCATATTGGAATGAAAGGGAGACATTTCTACATTGATTCTTCTTCCCCGAGGTTGTATTAAGCGGTTTTTCATGAAGAATTCCTTCAACCTGAGCTTTGAGTAGTGGTAGAGGTGTTGGAACAAGACGGTATTCTGTTCGTATATCAACTCAAACAGAGCCATACAACTGAGTAACAAGATCAATCCCAAGAAACAAGGAGATCTAGCCGTAGCTAGAGATCTCGTCACTCTCTCGAAGGGAGGTCGTAGCAAAGCACGAAAGATACAATGCCTACTAGCGGCGACAAATAAACACAGACTAGCGGCGACAAACCAGGCAGATAAACTGCCACTGACCCTACTGAATAGAAAACCTAAATAGTAAAGGAAATCAACGAAGAAGAAAAAGGGGGGGGATCCCGCCCGTAGCAGCCAGACCAGAGGAAGGCGAAGCTAACAACCAGCCGTGGAAAAATGAGGGTGGAAAAGAAGAGTACGAGCTAGACCGCAGAGAGCCGCAGACAGCAACAAGCCCCCTACATGCCACCGCAGAAGCCAGGTCACGACCCATCCAACGACGCTGCCACACCCGTCAGACCAACGAGAACCAGCCGCACACCTCGCCAGACTACTGACCAACAAAGGCAGACGAGGAGAGAGCCTAGGGGGAAGGAGCGGTGCACCCAGCCGCCAAACCCCCCTCCCCCCAAGCCGATTTTCACGGTAGGGAAAACCCTAGGTGCTCTGTGGGAGGGATGCCGCTCCTAAAATCATGTAATTTTCTTTATATGGATAATTATGTCTAATAACCCTAATCAAAATGTACAAAAACATTAATGATCAATAAATGATGAAATTTATGGAACACTCTCATATCTGTAATTGGAAGCTAATATGTAAATATGAGATCAATTTTATACATGAAATCCATCTTAAATGAAGATGACCCTTAATACATGTTATGAAACCCTAATATAGGTTAATAATGTAACCTAGGGTTAATATGTGCAAAAAATACTATGGAAGCTAATGTTCAGAGAATAAACCATAATCTAGAAAATGACATCAGTAAGATAAATCTAAGATAAGAATGCAAGTAGTGATGCACATATACTAATGAAAAAGCTAAACCCTAATGAACCAAGTAGGGTTGAGATGATGATAACCCGATGGCATATATGATCTTGTCTTTATCAGGGTTGACCAATGTGGTAGTTGACATCAGGAATATGTGGTTTAGAATATATGTGATCAAGGTACGACATTACCTCTTACTTGGATTATTATACAATATGCTTGTGGTATATGTGTAGTAAAATATTTGGCATATGATATTGGATGAAATGATTGTTCTTGTATGATATCTTACATGATTTTCCATATTAATGGCTATGAACACATGAAACATAAAATATTTGAACCATCATAGAAAGCACTAATTCTCTTGGTAGTATAGTTCTTGGAAAGTGGTCTCAAACTCTTTGGTAGTATATCACATGTAAATGATCTCAAACTCTTTGGTAGTAGATCATAAAGGTCTTAATGCATTAGTGATCTCAAACTCTTCAGTAGTAGATTACATGTATAATGATCTCAAACTCTTGGGTATTAGATCATAAGGCCTAAAAACATCAAAGCCCTTGGTGGTAGATGTACGAGATATATGATGAAATGTTTGCTTAAAATATGTGTTCTCTTTTTTTAATAAACATCTTTGTGCAAGTATATTCTTTTTCTTATATTTCTTTATAACTTCCAAGTATTAGTTTTATGTTATTGCCAAGACATGATGATAGGTATATAAAATACATGTAGGCATACCTAGTACAATATTCTAGAATATTGTGTTGACGTGTACCACATGTAATCTTTTATTAGGTTTTTGGATATATGATCTTGAAGATCCAGGATAGTTGAGAGTTGTGTGGCGTGCTAATGTACAGGTGGACCTATTGTTTTAAGATCATGTTGTTTAGTGGTAGTACATGTATATGTATAAGCTTGTTGTTTAATGTGTAATATCAAATGTTGTAACAATTCACGTTGTAATTATATGTTGAATGGTGAACATGTTTTGTATGGTTTTATTATTGTTCATGTGCATGTGCTACTGATTATTTCTTTTGGATTCCCTTGATTTTCTTCTTCTTAGCCTAGTGTGGGGTGTTTAAATTGGGATTGTCGCTGAGGTGAGGTTTCAATTTAGACGTCACACATTAGATTAAGTTTTAGAAAATCTGGGGATGTCACATATGCACTATCTCTATCTTCCATCTTTGGTCTAGGTTTATCAGTTCTACCTCATTGGTACTGATGGATTCCTTATGCTCAAGTTGGTGCTTCCGTTTAGAGGAATCCATCAATACCAATGAGGTAGAACTGATAAACCTAAACCAAAGAGGGAAGATAGAGATATTGCATATGTGACGTCCCCAGATTTTCTAAAACTTAATCTGATGTGTGACATCTAAATTGAAACCTCACCTCAGTGAGAATCCCAATTTAAACACCCCATACTAGGCTAAGAAGAAGAAAATCAAGGGAATCCAAAAGAAATAATCAGTAGCACAAGTACATGAACAATAATAAAGCCATACAACACATGTTCACCATTCAACATATAATTACAACATGAATTGTAACAACGTTTGATATTACATATTGAACAAAAAATTTATACATATACATGTACTACATCTCAACAACAAGATCTTAAGACAACATGTCCACCTGTACATCAGCTCACCACACAACTCACAACTATCCAGGTCCTTCAAGATCACATGTCCACATACCTAAACAAAGATTTTATGTGGTACACGTCAGCACAATATTCAAGAATATTGTACTAAGTATGCCTACGTGTCTTTTATATACCTCTCATCATATCTTGGCAATAAGATAAAACTAATATTTGGCAGTAACAGAATAATATAAGAAAAGTGTCAATGAACAAGAATGTTTATTAACAAAAGAGAACACATGTCTTTTAGGTATATTTTCTATTATATCATCCATGCATTTAATACCTAACAGTTGAATGCATTAAGGCCTTTATGATCTACTACCAAAGAGTTGGATCATTTCACAATGTGATCTACTACCAAAGAGTTGGATCATTTCCAAGTACTATACTGCCAAAGAGTTGAAGTACTTCTTTTCCAGCACTTTACTACCAAAGAGTTGAAGTGCTTGGATATAATGGAATGGATAAATTATGTTTCATGTGTTCATACCAATAAGTATAGAAAATCAAGCAACATATCATACAAGAGAAATCATTTCATCCAATAACATATATGCCAAGTATTTTACTACACATATGTAACATACTGAAATTCAGGGTCTTCCCTACAATTTACCCACTTTTGAACTTTTCTTGGCCTTCTAGTCCATTTGGACCTTTTTCATAAATTTCCCTTGTTTTATAATCTTTTTGGACTCCTTGTGCAATTTGAGCACAATTCAAGGTTGAAATCACATTTTTTCCCCATTTATGATAATGAAGGGGTGTTTGCACAAATAACCCAATTAAGGAGATAAGTGAGGGTTAATAATGTAATTTGGTCATTAAGGAAGGATATAAGTAGATAATATTCATTTGGAGCTTTTTGGATAAATATATTAATAATAATAAGCATTTGAATTAATTATGAGTATAATAATCTCTTCACTTTCTCTCTCCTCCAATTTGATGATAAATGTGTGAAAACATATTTAAAGGTTGAAATTTTACTCTTAATACTCATATATATCTATCACCTCGAATTTGACTCACTAATTGCATTAATATAGTCAATTCATAATAATTCACACCTTTTAATGTGTTAAAATACACTTTAATGAGCAATGTATTTATTAAGGGCTTTATTGGATATAAATGCGAAATATAATTATATAGACTCGTTCTAAATACTAACATGAACCTATGGTCCAAATTTGGTGTCATTTGGACTTTATTTGACCCTTCAAATCCATTTTATAAGCTTTAGTTATGTGTAACTATATTGCATTGAATCGATTTCATTTATTTCTTTGTAACGCTATAGTCTCGGTTCATTTTACTTGTCACGCGCCCCTTTCATCTTCAGCGCCATCCGACAGTTGGGATCTGCTTCCCATTCAATCCAACGGCCCTCCCGCCGTCTCCTACCTCCAGCAACTGAACAGGCAGGCTGCTTTAGGCTTCTCGACCCAGCTCACCCTCTCCTCTCCATAGTTTCTTGCGATTCTTGTCTTGATGGCTTCGTCTCCTATCGCCGGTTCGAATGAATCCTAGCTCGTCACCTACCTCGCCATTTTCGCAAAATGCCCAACCTGGGCCGCCTCCGCCTCTCTACCATGGAGTAGCAGAGCAAACTCCTGCCTTTCCCACACCTACTTAAGGGGCCGTGGAGCACCCCCTGGCTTCGAGCCTTCCTCCTCTCCCTTCAATTTCACCTCTCCTTGCCCGATACTCCCCGGCCTACTCTCTTTGGCATCTCCGATTATTTCTATGGCTGCTCTCACTTCTGGCCTCCTCGGGCCGATTCATTGTGTGGTGAGCATCCTCAACCTCTCCTTTTCCTTTTCGCTTCCTTATTTTGGCTCACGGAGCCCCCTACCACCGTAACCTCTGGAGTCGCCATTGTGCGCCGCCGCCGCCATGCGGTTTCGGGTCCCTGGTTTACCTCCTTCCACCGCGAGTGGTGTTTTGACCTCGCTGGGATTCCGTTATTGCTTGAGAGACTTTTTTGGGGACTGTCCTCTATGTTTTCAAATCCTTTCATAGAGTTTTCTTTCCCTGCTCGCTGGCTGTTTCCGGTAGGTTTGTGCGCTCCTGAGGTTCCCGCCTTGTGGCGAGGATTCCTTCGACTTCGCCAGGTCTCAACTAACTCGTTCCATGTTTCATGTCTCAGTTGCACGCCCTGAAAGGCGAGATGCGCCATGGAGCCGAGCTCCAGGCTGTGTTGCTCGCGCCATGGCCGAGCTAAGGAAGAAGCCAGGCCAGTAAATGAGCAAGGCACCCTTGCTCCTGCCATTGGGCAATTTTTCGGGTATGGGCATTATCGACATTTCGCCCTGGTTCTCTCCCGCCAACACAATCAATCGGTGTGTTCAAATGACTAGAGTGCCCCTGTGACTGTAATGGATGTATTTAATCCGCAAGGGTATTTTAGTCATTGCATCTACTAATTACAACGAATTGTATTTTCATTTAAATACCTATCACGCTATGGTTTCCATGCATTCTGATTAGCTGAGATGATTTAATTCATAATAAATCATTCCCATGTCAGAAAAATGCAAATAAATAGTCAATGGAAAGGATTTTTAACGTATAATCTGATTTTGTAATTTTTTAAGCCTGATTCTAAATGATTTTTTGAAGTTTGTCTTGAATGCCTTTTAAGTATATAAAATGTTCTAAAATACCTAATTAATCCATTTTAACTCCAATTTGTAAAATAAAATATGTTTTATTAATCAGGAGAATATGACCAATCTGTTGGGGTAAGTTTTAAACCCAAAATCGTGGTTTTGTAAATTTAGGGTTTTTCCTATACTTTATGTCTTTATATATATTAATTCATGTGTAATTATGTAACTAGGGAAATATGGATGGTGATACAATCGGTTTGGTGAATGTGATGGTAAATAATTAAAATAGGTATCTGAAACCTATTTTGTATGTGAGCCCTATTTCATCATGTGCACCCTCCTATGTATGTGAATCATATCATATGAATCCTATCAAAGATGAGTGTGAATGTTTATTGTGCAAACTACCTATCCTTCGGTTGGGTCTTTTCCAACCCCACAATCATTATTGTGCTAGCCTTGTTATCCTTTCAATAGCATTTATTGGCTCTTTACTTATTTTATGCTTCTAATGCCATTGTGGCTCATTCATTTGAATTATGTGAATCTTGCTACTACATATGTTGCCCCAATTACATGGAAATGCTTAATCTTATTATTGCCAATGTTTGCTCATTATTTTGAAATACTTGGAAACATTGTATAAGGTTGTTGCTTTATTGGCTCCTTTACTTGTTGGCGTTATTGGATATTGTTGTTGCCTATGATGGCCATTTATTTATTTCTTGGGTTTTATTCCTAATGCTATGTTGTTATCTTGATATACTTTACACTATATTGCCAAGTGACTATTTAAGCATGATGTATTTTAGGCCAAATGACAATGTAGTGTACATGAGTACAAACCACCCACAGGGCACTGGGGTTTTAGTCCCCATGTCGGGCACTGGGCTTTTAGTCCCCCTGCCATTTTATATATTAGGCACTGGGGTTTTAGTCCCCCTGCCACATTTTAGGCACTGGGGTTTTAGTCCCCCTGCCATTGGTGAGGTTCGGTAGGTGCCTCACCCTACATTGAGATGAGTTTCTATCTTAATATATTCATGCTATGTGATTGTTATTGTGGTGATTGTATAAGGCAATTCTCTTATTCTTATTTGAATATCTATCTCATTCTCTTAAACTCTTGTAGCATAGAGAATCCCTTATTATGCAATGTTGTTGATTATTACTTGTCTAATTTCTTTTTTATTGACACATACCTTTTATCTTTCTCTTGCTGGATGACCCCAACCATCCAGGCTAGGATCAGGGTGCGTAGTGGAAACTTGGTGAACCTAAGGCTAAGGATAAGGACAAGAAGGAAAGAACATATAACTTGCATGATCTTAGTTGCTTTTATGTTATATAATTGTTTTGTTTGGAGACAATGTTATATTAGACTAAGTCTTCCTCTACCTAGATCCTTGTATAAAGATGTACCCCTTTGTGGGAAAAACTTGTAATGTACTCTTTATACATTTTCAATAAAGTCAAGATTTAAATTTCCGCTGCTACACAATTGATGATTTTGTTTATCATGTTTAATAGTAGAGACTTGGTCTTTACAACATGGTATTAGAGCATCAAGGTAGTCGGATTCTTGACTAATTCAAATTGTCTCCCTAGCCTATATAGTTTCCCTTTAGTTAGTTTTTCACCTTAGAGTTGACCTAGCATAAAAGTTTAATTTAGTATCATAATAATAATTAATTAAAGATAAAATTTGTCAACTTTTTGGTGAATTGTCTATTGAGAAGCTACTAGAGCAAGAAGTTGAAAGTGATGGTGTCTAGAAAGGGTCAGAGCTTGGGGTCTGGCAATATTTTCCTCCGCCCCACTAGCTTGGTAACGAGGACTCCTGAGCTCATATGACCTGGCCTGGCCTGATTTGATACAGACATCTCGAAATAGTGTATCTTTGGGCATGTTGCTTAATGTTGAATACCTTAGGAAAACCTTAAGTGATGATTTGATCTCTTACCCAAAAATCATCCTTAATACCTTATACTCCAATGTTTAGGGTTTAGTGTACCTTATGTTACACCCTGAAGCTTGGTTAGTAAATCCTTTTAGTGTTGAGTTTTATGTACCCTTTTACCCTTAGCTTAATTTGACTTAGTTTGACCCTTTTAAGAGGTAGGATGAGGGTAATGGTGTTAGTACCCTATTTGGTTTTGCAAATCTGATTTCGAGGACGAAATCCCTCTTTAGGGGGATGGAATCCCAACTAAAAGCAAAATCAAATACCTTTGAAGATAGAAACCATATCCATGTGGACATATGTACATAATAACTTATGTGAACAATAATTTACCAAACACATTATACTTGTAATTCAACTTGTTTGTTTATACACACATGAATATTTAGTAAGTCATATAGAGATAGTTCATATGCTTGAACCTTCACACATTATTGATGCACATAATAATGAGTTACTTATTACTAATGGTGAATATACATAACGTTGACTATCCCACCCTAATGGTAAAATGCACCCTAAGGATTCTTTAACATATAATGATCATGTTGACCTAAACCCTAATATGTAATCATCTAGCCTTGACAACAAATACATATATATACCCTTAATGCCTTTCATGATACATTAGTGTCATTAGGTAACAGCATCACATAATATACCTTAATGCATATAAATAGATTATAGTCACAAAGTTATCAATATATATATACATATATGCAGGGTATATCACCTTGTTCTCTAATGAACACCTCATCATAACTTGATATATGAATTAATTCATTAATATTTAGTAAGTTACATCCTATTCTGTTACAACCCCAATTTTGGGTTCATTTGCTGAGAAATGTAATTTCTCATATTAAAGATAAATGAACAAATAATGAATGAATGCATGATTTTCATTTAAAATAGCCTTGTTGATTTATTCGTGGGCTTTATTGGCTATTGGGTCCAATAACAAGGGAAGGATAAAAGAAAGTCCACTATTATCAAGTAAATAAGAAAATAGAGAAAAAGGAAAAGTGTGGAAACCTCTAGAAGACAAATCCAAAGAGCGATTTCGTGCCTCTTGGGTTCCTTGGGTTCCAAGGAGTCCAAGGTGGCATAGAGAATACAAAAATAAAAGAAAAGATCAATTAAATATTTCCTTATCGAGAAATAAATTGAAAACAATGGTAATATGTGGAAAACAAGTGAAAAGAGGTGCAATCGAGTTATCCTTAGTGGGATTTCGTATCCCAATGATTCCTAATGATAAAAGGAATACCAATAAGGAAAATAGAAGAGAAATAATTAGAAATCTTCAAAAAGGAATTATTTTAATATGAAATAAACAAGATAATGTGAAATAATGCATATTGATGCATTTAAGGATAATGAGTATTCCTTAAAAAGGAATTTCGAATTCTTAGAGTTTCTTGGGATCTAAGGAGTCCCAATGAAGAAAGAGGAAAGAGAAAATACCGAATTTGCAAAATAAAAGGATAATGTGATACATTATTAAGGAATTTTGAGATATTCATAAAAGGGAAATATTCTCTATTAAATAAAAATAGAATTTCAAAGCCAATAAATAAAAAGGCATGAATAAAGAGAATAAGGGGGAGGATTTTTGTATTTCAAATTATCAATGCAGTAAAGAATATCAAGAGGTAAGTAGGAGGGAGAACCTTCTTTCTCATTGAAGGAATAGGAGTCCTAATGGGTATGGGACTCGGTTTCTCTTAAGATCAATGTCTCTGGACGTGGCTACAATCACCCTATAAAAAGGGGTAAAGCCCTTGTCGAGATCCAGAAAGTCCCACGCAGCCAACCCTCCCTTTTACTTCTTCTTCATCTTCTTCATGCAAACCCTAGCTATTAAGAGGGTACTCTCTTGGGAGCAACGGGGACCTGAGAAGTCATTCCGGTGGAAGCTTGGTGGTTCCCCATGACCTAATGAAGCTCTGCCATCATCTTCTTGATCTAACATGTGCGCAATACCTGCAGGAGGTCTGTAACCTCACTACAGATCGCATGCTCTGCACCCATGGCACGGGCCATCTCAGCCATGGTATGGGGTCTGGTTATGAACGGCGGGGAGTGGCGGAGGTGAGGAGGCGGTTTCCGGTGAGGTTCCGGGCCTGGAGGTGGAAGGAGGTGACCGTAAACCCTTGCAGGTCGGCAGCAACCAGAGCAACTCGCGGGGAAGAAGAAGAAGTATCAACTTTTGACCAATATGCCCTTCCGACAAGTAAAGAAGCATGCTGCAGCCTGGGGGTATAATAGTCATTCTATTATAACTGAAGTTCGCGTGCAAGGTACGTACATAGGAGGGGTTATTTGCCTACATGGCACCTCCCTATTGGTCCATAAGTGTTTACCTTACAAAATTCATAACTAATCGTTGGTAGCTCAGATTTAGATAAGTTATATATGAATTTTGATCAAGAGAACTCAAGGAATTCATTAAAAATATAATTGAAGCATGATTCTGACTGCAAATCGAAAAGTAATAGAAGTTATTAACTTTAATGTAATGATGATTAAGAAACCCTATTTTGATATGATTAATGTGATTAATAGGGTTTAATTGATGGTTAAAGTTGATAAATAGCATGTTAATGATACAAAGGATCATTAAGATTGAAAAAGATGAACTTTGCATATTATTAGTTAATATTGGAGTTGCATATGCATGAATGTACTTTAATGGGCCTTGAAACCCTAATGTTGGTAAATTCGACTCGTAATGGTTTTAATTGACTAATTTCATGATTAAAGTTGGAATATGCTATTTTGATCATTAATGTTCCTAATTCGTGGATAAATACCCTAAAAGTAGTAATTAGGGTTTTCTCACGAATAAAAGGTGGAATTAATAGCAATTTAAGTTCATAAGTGATTTGGACCATAATGAACCATGTGTATAATGATCTTGTCATGGGTTAAAGGGATAAAAATAGTAGCTTTAATGTAAAAAAAGGCTTAATGAACTTAATTAATGGTTAATTATGCCTTTAATCTGAAGTTGAGGATTAGATATGGAAATAATTAGGGTTTGTGATCAATTATGTTTAATTAGGGTTTAAGATAGTAAAAGATGAAGGGAAATCCTATTTGTAATGGAAACCCTAAAAAGTGGACTAAAAACCCTAAGAAACGAGTTAGGTTTAATAGATCTCAATGAAATGAGTAATAAAAGGGAATTGTATAATTGTTTCAGGATCTTATTGAATGCTTTCTTTCCTATTGTTGATTGGACTATTCTGTCTCAAATCTGCATGTACAGGTATGTGGTTACGCATTATGACTACCCGAATTAGTTTTCTGGGATTTTATCGATGTTTCCATCGTGGCTTGAGTTAAACTGTTGGATGTATTTAATTCATGCAAAGTATAATGTGAATATGACTATCACATAAGAAATATGCCTACTAGCTCAGATCCTAGTCCCCTCTGTAGCTTTATAGATTGACCTAGTAAATGGCTACCAATGAGGGTAGGTCCATCAGGTCATTAAATGACTTAGTAAATGGCTACCAATGGGGTAGGTCCATCAAGTCATCATGAGTCAGGGATTGGTCTACCTTTGGGTTGGACCATGCGACTCCATAACCCTATGTATTGGCTACATGTGTGGTAGGGCCATGGGGGTAAGGATCTACCATATGAGAGAGGTGGTATCCATGTCCACTGCAGGGATGCTACAGAGAATGGGGATAGGCAAGGATTGAGTAGTATTGCTTAAAACATAATCTTGGTTGTTAAATGGTATTTGGTTGATTACATTGTTAACATAGTTGCACAATTATTGTTTCCCCCACATACCAGCTTCTTGCTTACTAACGTTTTGTTTGTCGATGTTTTAGGTACAAATGAAAAGAACAAACAGTAAAGTGGCAGATGTGAAATTAAATGAGATATAATGTGCACAGGAGGATTAGTTAGTTTAGCATATTCATGGATAGAAGCTTAGAAATCCCAGTTTCTCCAAGGTAAAAAAAGTTTTAATTTATACCAGTTTTCAGTTTAGTTGGTAAAGTTTATTAATTGTTATTGATTATTTGTCGAACCTTTGAATCCTGTAATTGAATAATGGATCTGTCCTTCGGGTCTCCCTTAATTAGAGATTACCGGGAGGTGGGGTCGTTACAATTGGTATCACAGCGTAGGTTCCTCATTTAATCTTTAATACTTATTAAATTTTACAAATTCCATAGAACTGAGGGAGTTATTAGAGGACTGTCTGAAAGTCTGAGGTGTCTAGAAAAGGATCACGTCTGGGGGCTGGCAATATTTTCCTCCGCACCGCTAGTCGGCATACGAGGACTCACGGATTGTGTGACTTCCTGGCCGATGTCTTAGGGTATGACTCGAAATAAGATACCTTTAGGACTCTCTCATCTTGTTCATCCCTTCTCAACTCAAATTCTATTAAGGACCTTAATGATTAGGGTTTTCTCTCTTCTCCTCACCCTCTTCAGGTATGCGTAAGGTTGATAAGGATTAAGGAATCCTCCACCAAATTAATAAAAAGCATGTAAATAAGATGTCATGGACATAAGCTTAATAGAGTAAGCGTAAAAGGAATAGATACATGCTTAGGTCATATGACATGAGTTGTCATTGCCCTCAGGAGAGACTTGAGGATAGACCTCCTTGGTAGGAGGATGAGTAGAGGGAGTTGGTCTTGGAGGTAGAGACCTCCATTAAAGGTAGAGACCCAATACATCCTTTGAGGATGATGGTAACCCTAACCCTAAGTGAAGGTTAGAGAGAGAGATTACATGATGAGTTAGATGTCATGATTGACCGAGTGTTTGGTTGTTCATGCCTTTGGGATGCCATAAGAGGGTAGATGACCTCGTACCTTTGGTGACCCAACCCTGTAGAGGGTCATGTATGCTATAGTAAAGGATAGCTCCCTTGTGGATGAGGTTAGAGAACCTATAGTTACCCTATGGGCTTAGGCAAGTAGGGTATAGCTTGATGAAATCCTGGTTAAGAGATCATGATGGATGGCTTATGAAAGGGGTATGGATGCTCTTCAGCCAAAAATGAGTTGAGCATAGGCTTCAACCACATAGGGGTATGCTTGGGAGCATGAGCCTTCATGGAGAAGGGACCTCTAGTAAGTATGGTTGGAGGTGGAATTAGCTCTAGAGAGAGGAAGGAGAACCCCAACAGGGAGGTTGGAAGCCTAAAACCCTGAAACTTGTGGAATAGTGGGGAGTCGAGAATGATGCGACCTAAGTGGATAATAGTGGTTGCCTTATGCTTGATCCCTGGAGGCTGATGATATCTTGGTTGCCTTTAGAGGAACCAAACCCTAGAGAGAGGATGATGCTTCTAGTACCCATGGTATAGGAGGTTACCTGTTGGATGAGATAAAGAGTGCTCTAGACCCTAAGGAGGTTTAAGTAACCAGTTGTGAGACTTTATACATAGTTGAATGTCCTTGAGGAGGACTCAACTCTGAGGTGTTGCTCATAAAAAAGGATCATGGGAATACATGGCATACCTTGGACATTATTGATTCATGGTTAAGAGATTGAGCATGAAGATGGATATCCAAAGGAGAACCTAGGGTTCGTAGGCCTAAGAGGGGAAGCAGTGTATCCAATTCTCATGATGAGATTTGAGTCTATAGTTTTGGAGCATGATACTCTTAATGTGTAGAGGTAAAGGAAACCCCTTAAGGTAAGGGTATGTTTGATGAACCCCTCACGACTAAGTTGATGTAATGTTGAGGATGAGAACAAATGTGACCTAGCATTGTTTAGTAGGTACTCGGGTGCCTTAATAGTTGCTGGTTTAGGCATGCTCATGTGAATGTAAACCCTAAGGATGCTTGTGACCTTTGTGATCAAGGTGTAGTTTCCTCCCATCCTGGGAGAGGGGCCCTTTGGTAGGGGGGTTTACCAGTTTGGTTGGTTTTGAGGTAACCTAAGAAGGTTTCATAGGATCTTGAGAAGCTCAGTGAAGAGTACATGGCATGAGAATGAACCTATGGACCCATAGATAACCATCTCTATGTGCATATGGATGTGTTACCATGGAGGTAACCGGTATGGGGCTCCACCAAGGTAGGTAGGTCGTTATGACCCTTATGAAAGGATGAAAGTCAGCCCATGAATGCAAGAAGAGAGAAGGATTGGGTAAGGTTCTAAGTTGGATATGTACTATAATGGAATCCTAAGTCTGTCCTAGGGTTAGGTAGGGATAAGACAGATGGAAGAAGGAGTTGCCTAATTCCCTACATGCACATGACCATAGGGTCGGGAGGTAACAACTATCATTGTCTGAGGGCCATGGGTTAGGAGATTGATCACCTTCATGGACTCATGGGACCCAAAGGGTAGATGAGTAGGGCACTCTCTGGATGCATAAGGGAAAAGGGATGACCCCAAAAGTTCCGGCACCCTATAGACCTAGAGGAGATGACCAAGGATTGTGCTTGTACCAAGTAAGTTCGAGACCAGTTTTCCATGGAAGTAATTTTTATATCATGATGTTTGTGATGTAAAGACATGAGTTGCACGTTTCAACTTAGATTGGAAGGTGTACTGGCAAGGTGGGATGTACTATCTCTACTCTTGGAAGGGAAGAACTCTGTATTGCTTATTTCTTCTTGTTATGGGAGTGAGAGATAGAACAGTAAACATGCCTTATACCAAGGATAAAGATGATGTAAGTTGGAACGTAGCTACAAGGTATGAGAATAGAAATGATAACATACCTTGGTGGAGTGAATGATACATGGATGGATTACAAACCCCAAGAGAAATATGTTAGTCATCTTATAAGGATGTTTTTAGCATGAGCTATGTGGAATTTGCAAGTGAAACAAGGTTGAGTTTGATCACCATTAGGATGAGCTCAGAGTTTCTTGATGGAGACAACTTAGACTTTGAGATGAGATGTTAAGTATAATACATGGAGGTGTATAATACCTAACACCTAAGGACAAGAAGTGGTAATGAATGCTCTGGTTGAGATATAGTTGCCTAGTTTAGCTGGAAGCTAGAAGAAGTTGAGCTGGTTAGGCTAACCTTAAGTTGAGAAAAAGAGATAAGTTTGGCTAACACTCCGATATAACGAGAGTTGTTGACCAAGATCAGTGGTTGTTTGGTTAGCAAGTCTAATCCTTGATATAATGAAAGGATGGTTTAGAGCCTCAGATACACTTCTCTGGAATGGAATGTGATGAAACCCCGTTTATGGTTTAGGGTTTCCGAGGTATCAAGTTTGAGGAATCATAACAATGCAGGAGATCATGATACGCCTTGGTACTAAAAAAATAGTAAGAGATAGTAGCACTTTGGATGCTTAAGATGAAGATGCATGTGGTCTGTGGCCATGCATGATAGTAGGTGAAGGACAAACACCAGGAACCTAGTGCTTTTACATAGAGGATAGAGAGTCCCTGAGAGGGAATGGGAGTTCATCACTACAGATGAGGTGATAAGTCTTCCCTAGACCAAAGAAGGTCAAGATGCAATGTGGGTTATGGTAGATCGCCTTACCTAGAGGACATGAGAGAGAAAGAATACTATCACGGGACTGATTTAGTTGAACTACTTAAGAGAGAAAGATGGTTCAACAACACCATGATGAGAGTTCAAAAGTTCTTGGGTATGACCAAGGTTTACTTCCATGAGGTGGAAGTAGATACATGAAGAACTCGATGGTAGTACAGTTTATCACCCCATACTAATGGAAAGTATGATCCAGACTAGAGGGTCTGATGAGAGCAGGTATGCTCAATCAGGGTGATGCATAGAGACAGTTCTTAAGATGTGATCTTAACCACCATAACCTTTATCGGGATGCAAGAAGTCTTATAGAGAGGTTGTGTCGGTCACCACTTCATTAAGATGATGTTGGTGAAGGAGGCCTCACAAAGGTCAGAAAAGAACCACAGTGTGTGCAGATGAAGTCGCTTTGATCGTGCAATGGCTGAGAGAGAGAGCCCAGAGATGACATGAGTCGTGAGCTGATGCAAAGCAGACTGACATTCCGTTCACTGTAGGGGATGAGAAAATCCGACCCCTCTAGGCTATAGCTGAGGAAGCTGAGTCCCTGATATATGGGTCCATTTGAGATGGATTGGTGGATACGGTGGTGTTTAGCCTTGCCCCGCAGGATAACATGATGTGTAATGTGATCTAGAGAACCATGTGAGGTACCCAAGCCATGTGTTGAGCCCTGAACCTATTCAACTTTTGAGAGGATGAAATGTCCTGAGTCACCTATGAGGGTATGATATACCAAGGTAAGAAAGAACTCAGATGGAAGAATATGAGAGGATGAAGGTTCTTGGGAAGCACCATGGGAAAGGTGAAGCCACATGGGAGCCCGGATGGACATAAGAAAGGCTTATCCTGAATTGTTTATTTGCTTGAAGGAATTTTGAGGACAAAATTCTTATAAGAGGGGAAGGGTGTTACAACCCCAATTTTGGGTTCATATAGCTGAGAAATGTAATTTCACATATTAAAGATAAATGAACAAATAATGAATGAATGCATGATTTTCGTTTAAAATAGCCTTGTTGATTTATTTGTGGGCTTTATTGGCTATTGGGTCCAATAACAAGGGAAGGATAAAAGAAAGTCCACTATTATCAAGTAAATAAGAAAATCGAGAAAAAGGAAAAGTGTGGAAACCTCTAGAAGGCAAATCCAAAGAGGGATTTCATGTCTCTTAGGTTCCTTGGGTTCCAAGGAGTCTAAGGTGGCTTAGAGAATACAAAAATAAAATAAAAGATCAATTAAATATTTCCTTATCGAGAAATAAATTGAAAATAATGGTAATATGTGGAAAACAAGTGAAAAGAGGTGCAATTGAGTTATCCTTAGTGGGATTTCATATCCCAATGATTCCTAATGATAAAAGGAATACCAATAAGGAAAATAGAAGAGAAATAGTTAGAAATCTTAAAAAAGGAATTATTTTAATAAAAAATAAACAAGATAATGTGAAATAATGCATATTGATGCATTTAAGGATAATGAGTATTCATAAAAAGGAATTTTGAATTCTTAGAGTTTCTTGGGATCCAAGGAGTCTCAGTGAAGAAAGAGGAAAGAGAAAATACCGAATTTGCAAAATAAAAGGATAATGTGATACATTATTAAGGAATTTTGTGATATTCATAAAAGGAAAATATTCTCTATTAAATAAAAATAGAATTTCGAAGCCAATAAATAAAAAGGCATGAATAAAGAGAATAAGGGGGAGGATTTTTGTATTTCTAATTATCAATGCAGTAAAGAATATCAAGAGGTAAGTAGGAGGGAGAACCTTACTTCTCATTCAAGGAATAGGAGTCCTAATGGGTATGGGACTCAGTTTCTCTTAAGATCAACGTCTCTGGATGTGGCTACACTCACCCTATAAAAAGGGGTAAAGCCCTTGTCGAGATCCCGAAAGTCCCACGTAGCCAACCCTCCCTTTTACTTCTTCTTCATCTTCTCTATGCAAACCCTAGCTGTTAAGAGGGTACTCTCCTGGGAGCAACGGGGACCTGAGAAGTCGTTCCGGTGGAAGCTTGGTGGTTCCCCATGACCTGATGAAGCTCCGCCATCATCTTCTTGATCTAGCCTGTGCGCACTGCAGATCGCATGCTCTGCACCCATGGCACGGGCCATCTCGGCCGTGGTATGGGGTCTGGTTGTTAATGGCGGGGAGTGGCGGAGGTGAGGAGGTGGTTTCTGGTGAGGCTCCGGGCCTGGAGGTGGAAGGAGGTGACCGCAAACCCCTGCAGGTCGGTGGCAACTGGAGCAACTCACGGGGAAGAAGATGAAGTATCGACTTTTGACCAATATGCCCTTCCGGCAAGTAAAGAAGCATGTTGCGTCCTGGGGGTATAATAGTCATTCTATTATAACTGAAGTTCGCGTGCAAGGTACGTACATAGGAGGGGTTATTTGCCTACGTGGCACCTCCCTATTGGTCCATAAGTGTTTACCTTACAAAATTCATAACTAATCGCTGGTAGCTCGGATTTAGATAAGTTATATATGAATTTTGATCAGGAGAACTCAAGGAATCCATTAAAAATATAATTGAAGCATGATTTTAACTAAAAATCGAAAAGTAATAGAAGTTATTAACTTTAATGTAATGATGATTAAGAAACCCTATTTTGATATGATTAATGTGATTAATAGGGTTTAATTGATGGTTAAAGTTGATAAATAGCCTGTTAATGATAAAAAGGATCATTAAGATCGAAAAAGATGAACTTTGCATATTATTAGTTAATATTGGAGTTGCATATGCATGAATGTACTTTAATGGGCCTTGAAATCCTAATGTTGGTAAATTCGACTCGTAATGGTTTTAATTGACTAATTTCATGATTAAAGTTGGAATATGCTATTTTGATCATTAAAGTTACTAATTTGTGGACAAATACCCTAAAAGTAGTAATTAGGGTTTTCTCACAAATAAAAGGTGGAATTAATAGCAATTTGAGTTCATAAGTGATTTGAACCATAATGAACCATGAATTGATGATAAATGTGTATAATGATCTTGTCATGCGTTAAAGGGATAAAATTATTAGCTTTAATGTAAAAAAAGGCTTAATGAACTTAATTAATGGTTAATTATGCCTTTAATCTGAAATTGAGGATTAGATATGGAAATAATTAGGGTTTGTGATCAATTGTGTTTAATTAGGGTTTAAGATAGTAAAAGATCAAGGGAAATCCTATTTGCAATGGAAACCCTAAAAAGTGGACTAAAAACCCTAAGAAACGAGTTATATTTAATAGATCTTAATGACATGAGTAATAAAAGGGAATTGTATAATTGTTTCAATATCTTATTGAATGCTTGCTTGCCTATTGTTGATTGGACTATTCTGTCTCAAATCTGCATGTACAGGTATGTGGTTACGCATTATGACTACCCGAATTAGTTTTTTGGGATTTTATCGATGTTTCCATCGTGGCTTGAATTAAACTGTTGGATGTATTTAATTCATGCAAAGTATAATGTGAATATGACTATCACATAAGAAATATGCCTACTAGCTCAGATCCTAGTACCCTCTGTAGCTTTATAGATTGACCTAGTAAATGGCTACCAATGAGGGTAGGTCCATCAGGTCATTAAATGACTTAGTAAATGGCTACCAATGGGGTAGGTCCATCAAGTCATCATGAGTCAGGGATTGGTCTACCTTTGGGTAGGACCATGCGACTCCATAACCCTAGGTATTGTCTACCTGTGTGGTAGGGCCATGGGGGTAAGGATCAACCATATGAGAGAGGTGGTATCCATGTCCACTGCAGGGACGTTACAGAGAATGTGGATAGGCAAGGATTGAGTAGTATTGCTTAAAACGTAATCTTGGTTGTTAAATGATATTTGGTTGATTACATTGTTAACATAGTTGCACAATTATTGTTTCCCCCACATACCAGCTTCTTGCTGATCGACAATTTGTTTGTCGACGTTTTAGGTACAAATGAAAAGAACAAACAGTAAAGTGGCAGATGTGAAATTAAATGTGATATAATGTGCATAGGAGGATTAATTAGTTTAGCATATTCATGGATAGAAGCTTAGAAATCCCTGTTTCTTCAAGGTAAGAAAAGTTTTATTTTATACCAGTTTTCAGTTTAGTTGGTAAAGTTTATTAATTGTTATTAATTATTTGTCGAACCTTTGAATCCTATAATTGAATAACGGCTCTGTCATTCGGGTCTCCCTTAATTGGGGATTACCGGGAGGCGGGGTCGTTACATATTCACTAAAATGCAAATAATGACTCAAATATGATAATGAATGATTGGATTCACATAAATATTCATAAATTCCTAATGTGATGTAAAATATGTATAATTTATAATATGAAGTGTAATGGACAAAAAAGATTAATGATGTCATTAATATGAGTATGAAAGATGATATGAAAATGTGCAATATGAACATTATTTGGAATTATTATAGGCTTATAACTTGTTGGATAATATTAACTTTTTCTACAAAATAATTTGTGATAATTCTACATTATAGTTTTAAGAGGATAATGGAAAATGAATTCATGTTATTAAGATTTTGATCTAATACATTAATTAATGTTGAAATGGCTTAGTAAACCCTAATTGTGCTTAAAACCCTTGATGAGGGAAATACACATGATATAATATTGAGATATAATGGTTTTGAATAAAATATGACACAAGTAGTAGTATAATATATAAGATACCTCTTCATGATGTAGATTATATTGATAAGGCAAAAATGTTAATTAGGTTGAGTTTGATAAAGGCTATAGGTTTTGTGGAAACCTTAGTAACACCTGACTTATGTACATTTTGTGTTGTACCCTAGATTAAGGGTTATAACCTAGTGTTTAAGGTTGGGATGTTGCACACCCACCCTCTCTTTCCTCTTGTTGTGATTTTGGGGATGAAATCCTCTTTAAGGGGTGGTGTGCTGTAACATACTGAAATTCAGGGTCTTCCCTGCAATTTACCCACTTTTGAACTATTCTTGGGCTTCTAGTCCAGTTGGACCTTTTTCATAAATTTCCCTTGTTTTATAATCTTTTTGGACTCCTTGTGCAATTTGAGCACAATTCAAGGTTGAAATCACCTTTTTTCCCCATTTATGATAATGAAGGGGTGTTTGCACAAATAACTCAATTAAGGAGATAAGTGAGGGTTAATAATGTAATTTGGTCATTAAGGAAGGATATAAGTAGATAATATTAATTTGGAGCTTTTTGGATAAATATATTAATAATAATAAGCATTTGAATTAATTATGAGTATAATAACCTCTTCACTTTCTCTCTCCTCCAATTTGATGATAAATGTGTGAAAACATATTTAAAGGTTGATATTTTACTCTTAATACTCATATATATATCTATCACCTCGAATTTGACTCACTAATTGCAGTAATATAGTCAATTCATAATAATTCACACCTTTTAATGTGTTAAAATACACTTTAATGAGCAATGTATTTATTAAGGGCCTTATTGGATATAAATATGAAATCTAATTATATAGCATCGTTCTAAATTCTAACATGAACCTATGGTCCAAATTTGGTGTCATTTGGACTTCATTTGACCCTTCAAATCCATTTTATAAGCTTTAGTTATGTGTAACTATATTGCATTGAATCGATTTCATTTATTTCTTTGTAACGCTATAGTCTCGGTTCATTTTACTTGTCTCGCGCCCCTTTCATCTTCAGTGCCATCCGACGGCTGGGATCTGCTTCCCATTCAAGCCAACGGCCCTCCCGTCGTCTCCTACCTCCAGCAACTGAACAGGAAGGCTGCTTTAGGCTTCTCGACCCAGCTCACCCTCTCCTCTCCATATTTCTTGCGATTCTTGTCTTGATGGCTTCATCTCCCGCCACTGGTTCGAACGAACCCTAACTCGTCGCCTACCTCGCCGTTTCCACGAAACTCCCAACCTGGGCCGCCTCCTCCTCTCCACCATGGAGTAGCAGAGCAAACTCCTACCTTCCCCACGCCTACTTAAGGGGCCGTAGAGCACCCCCTGGCTTCGAGCCTTCCTCCTCTCCCTTCAATTTCACCTCTCCTAGCCCGATACTCCCTGGCCTACTCTCTTTGGCATCTCCGGTGATTTCTGTGGCTACTCTCACTTCTGGCCTCCTCGGGCCGATTCATTGTGTGGTGAGCATCCTCAACCTCTCCTTTTCCTTTTCGCTTCCTTATTTTGGCTCGCGGAGCCCCCTACCATCGTAACCTCAGGAGTCGCCATTGTGTGCCGCCGCCGCCATGCGGTTTCGGGTCCCTGGTTTACCTCCTTCCGCCGCGAGTGGTATTTTGACCTCACTGGGATTCCGTTATTGCTTGAGAGACTTTGTTGGGGAATGTCCTCCGTGTTTTCAAATCCTTTCATAGAGTTTTCTTCCCCTGCTCGCTGTCTCTTTCCAGCGGGTTTGTGCGCTCCTGAGGTTCCCGCCTTGTGGCGAGGATTCCTTCGACTTCGCCAGGTCTCAACTAACTCGTTCCATGTTTCATGTCTCAGTTGCATGCCCTGAAAGGAGAGATGCGCCATGGAGCCGAGCTCCAGGCTGTGTTGCTCGCACCATGGCCGAGCTAAGGAAGAAGCCAGGCCAGTAAATGACCAAGGCACCCTTGCTCCTGCCATTGGGCAATTTTTCGGGAATGGGCATTATCGACATTTTGCCCTGGTTCTCTCCCGCCAACACAAACAATCAGTGTGTTCAAATGACTAGAGTGCCCCTGTGACTGTAATGGATGTATTTAATCCGCAAGGGTATTTTAGTCATTGCATCTACTAATTACAACGAATTGTATTTTCATTTAAATACATGTCACGCTATGGTTTCCATGCATTCTGATTGGCTGAGATGATTTAATTCATAATAAATCATTCCCATGTCAGAAAAATGCAAATAAATAGTCAATGGAAAGGATTTTTAACGTAGAATCTGATTTTGTGGTTTTTGAATCCTGATTCTAAATGATTTTTTGAAGTTTGCCTTGAATGCCTTTTAAGTATATAAAATGTTCTAAAATACCTAATTAATCCATTTTAACTCCAATTTGTAAAATAAAATATGTTTTATTAATCAGGAGAATATGACCAATCTTTTGGGGTAAGTTTTAAACCCTAAATCGTGGTTTTTTAAAATTAGAGTTTTTACTATACTTTATGTCTTTATATATATTAATTCATGTGTAATTATGTAACTAGGGAAATATGGATGGTGATACAATCGGTTTGGTGAATGTGATGGTAAATAATTAAAACAGGTATGTGAAACCTATTTTGTATGTGAGCCCTATTTCAGTATGTGCACCCTATTCTAGTATGTGGCTCCTATGTATGTGAATCATATCATATGAATCCTATCAAAGATGAATGTGAATGTTTATTGTGCAAACTACCTACCCCTCAGTTGGGCCTTTTCCAACCCCACAATCATTATTGTGCTAGCCTTGTTATCCTTTCAATAGCATTTATTGGCTCTTTACTTATTTTATGCTTCTAATGCCATTGTGCCTCATTCATTTGAATTATGTGAATCTTGCTACTACATATGTTTCCCCAATTACTTGGAAATGCTTAATCCTATTATTGCCAATGTTGGCTCATTCTTTTCAAATACTTGGAAACATTGTATAAGGTTGTTGCTTTATTGGCTCCTTTACTTGTTGGAGTTCTTGGATATTGTTGTTGCCTATGATGGGCATTTATTTATTTCTTTGGTTTTATTCCCAATGCTATGTTGTTATCTTGATATACTTTACACTATACTGCCAAGTGACTATTTAAGCATGATGTATTTTTGGCCAAATGACAATGTAGTATACATGAGTACAAACCACCCACAGGGCACTGGGGTTTTAGTCCCCCTGCCATTTTATATATTAGGCACTGGGGCTTTAGTCCCCCTGCCATTTTATATATTAGGCACTGGGGTTTTAGTCCCCCTGCCATTGGTGAGGTCCGGTAGGTGCCTCACCCTACATTGAGACGAGTTTGTGTCTTAATATATTCAAGCTATGTGATTGTTATTGTGGTGATTGTATAAGGCAGTTCTCTTATTCTTATTTGAATATCTATCTCATTTTCTTAAACTCTTGTAGCATAGAGAATCCCTTATTATGCAATGTTGTTGATTATTACTTGTCCAAATTTTTTTTATTGACACATACCTTTTATCTTTCTCTTGCTGGATGACCCCAACCATCCAGGCTAGGATCAGGGTGCGCAGTGGAAACTTGGTGAACCTAAGGCTAAGGATAAGGACAAGAAGGAAAGAACATATAGCTTGTATGATCTTAGTTGCTTTTATGTTATATAGTTGTTTTGTTTGGAGACAATGTTGTATTAGACTAAGTCTTCCTCTACCTAGATCCTTGTATAAAGATGTACCCCTTTGTGGGGAAAATTTGTAATGTACTCTTTATACATTTTCAATAAAGTCAAGATTTAAATTTCCGCTGCTACACAATTGATGCTTTTGTTTATCATTTTTAATAGTAGAGACTTGGTATTTACAACATATAACACAAACATATTGTATAATAAGCCAAGTAAGAGGTAATGGCATACCTTCCAAAGAGATATTCCCAATCACATATTCCTCATGTCATCTATAACTTTATCTGACCCTTATTAAGACAAGATCATGTACTATCATCATGTTCTCATCATCATACATCTCATCTTAACCCTAATAGTGTTCATTAGGGTTTCCCTTAGTTCATTGGGATAAGTGCATCATTATTTGCATTCTTATCTTAGAATTATCTTACTGATGTCATTTTCCAGATTATGGTTCATTAACTAAACATTAGGTTCCATATTCCTTTTTGTGCACATATTAACCCTAGTTTATATACATTACTGCAAATTAGGGTTACAACCCATGTATTAAGGGCCATCCTCATATAACATGAATTCTATGCTTCTAATTGATATCAAAATTCGACATTAGCTTTGATTTACTGATATTAGGGTGTTCTGTAAATTTCATAATTTATTGAGCATGTATGTATTTATTGCATATTAATTAGGGTTATTAGCCCTAATTAGACATATAAAGCAAATTACATGATTTCGTGCATCAACATCATAAATGCTAACATTATATGGATTATAGACATCTAAAAGGATTTACTGATATTTTATCATAATTTTAGGTCATTGTTTGATATTTATTATCCACGAAATGAGTATTTCACAAGTTACATGATATCACTGAGATTAGTGCATCAAAAGCTTGATATTATGCTTTCATGTTGTTCTAAACATGTTTTTGAGAAAAATGGTACCTTGTTTGTATTTTTATGATAATCAGGCTATTTTCTATGAATTATTAAAGATAAGCAAATTTCCTGGGATAATTACCTCTTTAGGCCAATCGTGTGTCGCCACGTGGCAACTAGGGCTTCCAGCTCACGCCTCCTAGGCTCAATTTCATTCAATAGTTTTTTGTTGGCTGACTTATGTTGGTTCGGTCGGTCTGACTCACATTGGACCCGGTGCAATGCTCTTCTTTCATTTCACGTGATCCATGAGTCTTAGACTCAGTTTCTCTCCCAGCACTAGCTGCGTCGCGCGGCTCTGTATTCTAGAGAACTGCTGCCAAGAAGGTCTCTAGTGGGGGATAGGCACCCTTAAACTCCTCCTCGAGGACTAATAACAGGGCCAATGGATTCGGCCCCACTCCCTCAGCCACCGGCTGCTCGCCCTTCTGCCTGAAGCTCCTCCTCGTGAACTCGAGGAGGTCGTCGCCACATGTCTCTGCCATGGTGGCACAGAAAGGGGGAAATGATCTCAAATCCACCTCATAAAGGAATGAAGGTGTGAAGAAGAGCTAGAAGCATCAGAGAACTCCTCTCTATCCTTCAAAAGCAACGGGAGTCACCTATTCACAGTCCTCGAGCTCTTCCTTCCTCTCCATCTCACTAGAGTTCGTCAGCCATGGAAACTTCCACAGAACTCTAGGCTTCAGGCTTCATTTCTCCTTCTTTGTTCTCCAACACAAGCCCTATATCCCTGTTCTACACCCTCGGCCACCTCCTACTTCTTGTAGTGGAGAGACAATGGAAAAAGGTGGGTCGTTCTCCCTGTACACTAGACTAAAGACCACAATTAAAGGGTCATGGTATCGCGTAAGACGAGTAGAACACAACCGTTCATTCAATTTTCCCCTTTGAGCCATGACCAAATTGTACAGTGGTGGGGAGGTCACAGATATAACTCTGTCCCACTACCTTGCTATAATCACAAGGTAGGAGATGAAAAGAGATCCATCGATCAGAGATCCAAGGGTCAGGTTCTGTCCTCCCAAAGCCAGATATGTGGCTACTACTATGACGTGTTGTGACCAAAGGATTAAACATATAGGGCATAGAAAAGGCCACGCAACACACCCCCTAAAAAGAGTGCGTGACACAACCAACCTAGAGTAGGAATATTAAACTTTGGTCCATCAAACACCAATATACACATTATTTCATTATTTTCAAACCTAAATAACTTCTTCTAGGAGTCTCCAATTTCCACCAAATTTTAACCATACATTCTTGACAAGTCAAGCTACCATGTACACGTAGTTGGTGTCAAAATCCTATTGTTTGATCACTGAATAAAATTCCTCAAAAAAGACATGAACATAGGGATCCAAATCATGATATCAATATCACTTGACTTCCAAACATTGACAAAACCTTTGGGACTCTCAAAATATCTCATCATGCATGAATTCACTTATATCATTGTACATTTAAGGATTCTAAAATTCCACTCCATCACATCCTTCACACCTTAAGAGAAAATTTCGTCCTCAAAATTAATCTAAAATCCAGTCTTTCACAGCATATGAGATACTCTTAGAGTTTAGTTAGCTGAGAGAGACTAAACATGGCCCTACCCTCATGATAAGGGTTAGGAGAACCTCAGTTGGAATAGATGAAGTTTTGATATATGTTTAACAAGCCACTCACATAAGTTTTTTTAGCACAAACATGATATAATATATATATATATATATATATATATATATATATATGTAAGGATGTGATCTAATCTTGAGATCTGACATATAGACATCATATGATGGAAACCTAGAGATTGATTAATTAGCATCAATGTATAAATGGTTAACCATATACATGAATAATTTTGATAATGTGAATATTTGGCTAATATTTTGACGATCTCTAATAGAGTTTTCAACCTAATATGAGAAAGTACAATGAGATGTCACTAATGATATGTGTTACATGAATAGTGATGACATATGGTTGGTGAATCTAGTGATGAATTCACTAATAAACTTGTAACTTAATAGGTAAAGTTAAATGAGATCATATTAATGATACTTTTTAGTTGTGGTGTTAATGTAATGCTTAATAAAGATGTTGAATAACATTGGAACATTAGCACAACCTGAAATAATGATGGCTCCGTGTTATTATCTATATGGATAATTTATGTTAATTATAAATAACTCATTCCAAATGATGGCATAATGATAAAACCTGATGCTTGGGTAAAAGGAATATGAGAATCCTAATGCTAAAGATGTAATGACACAACCTAAGCATATAAACCATGTCACATGGTGAGGGGTGGTTCACCCTAGATGTTTCTATAACCTCCTAGGATTGGTTAAAATATACTTATGGAGATCTCGCTTATGAAATGTTACACCTAGAGTGGTGCCCTAAATATGAATGAATATATTTGATTTCATGTAAAGTAATGTAAGTCTTAATTTTGAGGAGGGAATTTCTTTTAAGATGTATTTGATGTGATGGACTGGATTTTTGGCTTAATTTCAAGGGAAAAATATATTTTAAGGTGAGTAGGATGTGATAGAGTGGACTTTTGGAATCCTTAAACTTCCAATGACATAAGTGAATTCATGCATGTTGAGTTGTTTTGAGAGTTCCTAATGTTTTACCAAAGTTTAAAAGTCATGATGTTGATGTCATGATCAAGACCCTCAAGTTTGTGCCTTTTTGAGGAATTTATTTGACTGACCATATAGTTGAGTCTTGGAAACAAAATGGAAGAGGATGTAGCTTATGTTATTGTAAATCTATGGACAAAGTTTTAGAAAGTTTGGATGATCCTAGATACTTCTACTAAGGTTGAACATAGTGAAATCATTGATGTTTTGATGTATAAATGAGGAAGGTGTAGCCCAAGTCTTTGGATATAGGTTGGCATCATGCACCATTTTGAGGGGGGACCACGGATCTGATCTGCTTTTAAATTGCTTATGATCCTTGGATGCTATCTGGTAATGAAAGGAGTCTTCTCCTTCCTGTTACAGAACTGTCGAACCCCCATGATGGGCTGCTTGGCGGTCGTGGGTATGGGACATCCTTGAACGAGTAGTTATCATCAGTTTGAGTAGTGCTCCACAATGAACTCTCACTTTATACACAAGCCACTAGGATCAAGAGAACTATCTTATTCTCTTCTTCACCTCACTTACCAGGCAATGCGAGGCAACACAGTCATTAGTTCTTGGCCTCTCCAGTAGCAGGATAGATGAGGAAGAAGGAACCTAAGAGAGGGACTAACGAAGGAAGCCCGATGGGTGGAAAAGGAAGACTAGGCACAGAGGTGGTGATCCCCAATGTTAACAGAAACTGCACCGCTGTCACATCAAGGTTAAGCACACACCGACGCTACCATGTCAGACTACGACAGGGACAACATGCTTCTATTTTGGGAAGCCTCATGGAGGTTTTGAGAGGATCCATAAGCCATCGACTTTCCCACGATGATATCAACGTTGAGATAGACCAAAGGGGGGCACATAGCAAAAGTTCACAAAGGGAAGGGAATCCAAAGATAGCACCATCGCTCGCCGAGGATAGCCAATGCTGGCAAGCTTCTAAAGCCAACAACTTGACGCAACACATTATTGGTGGTTGAAGGTTCTGGCGAGTAGGAGAGCTTGGCTAATCTCCTGCCAGAGACCTTTTCTGAGTAGTGGGGTCCTGAGTAGACCACGTCCGGTGGCTTCGTGCAGAGAAGTAGATGCCATGCAAGCAAGTGCATCATTGCGTTCACATGGAACGCGAGAAGGGGAAGATGGAGAGCCTAAACCAGGTGCATCAACCAAAGAAACTTCAGACCGAACAACTCGAAATAAGACCAAGGGGGTCACCTGGGGCCAGAGGAGAAGGTGCACCCTTGGCAGACACATGGCGGTCTTTTATTAACTACACGAGGTAAAAAGTTCAGTAAATATCAGGTTCTCATATAATTAATAGAAATTAGAAGGCTTATCAGAAAAATGCAAATAATATACCAAAATTCTCTGAAAATTTAGTAGAACACAATGAAATAATAATATCAGGCTTTTAATGCACTAATATTAGTGTTATCATGTATTTTTTAAAATGCTTGTTTCATGAGTAATAAATAACAAATGAAGACCTAAAAATATGAAAATACATCAATATCTCTAGAATATGATATATAACACATATGATGTCAGATATGATGATATTTCATCATGAAATCATGTAATTTACTTTATATGGATAAATTAGGGCTAATAACCCTAATCAAAATGTACAAAATACATTAATGATCAACAAATGATGAAATTTATGGAACACTCTCATATCTATAAGTGGAAGCTAATATGTAAATATGAGATCAATTTTATACATAAAATCCATGTTATATGAAGATGACCCTTAATACATGCTATGAAACCCTAATTTAGGTTAATAATGTAACCTAGGGTTAATACGTGCATAAAATACTACGTAAGCTAATGTTTAGACAATAAACCATAATCTAGAAAATGACATTAGTAAGATAAATCTAAGATAAGAATGCAAGTATAATGATGCACATATCCTAATGACAAAGCTAAACCCTAATGAATCAACTAGGGTTAAGATGATGAGAACCTGGTGGCATATATGATCTTGTCTATCAGGGTTGACCAATGTGGTAGTTGACATCAGGAATATGTGGTTTAGAATATCTGTGATCAAGGTACGCCATTACCTCTTACTTGGCTTATTATACAATATGCTTGTGGTATATGTGTAGTAAAATACTTAGCATATGATATTGGATGAAATGATTGTTCTTTTATGATATCTTGCTTCATTTTTCATATTTATGGCTATGAACACATGAAACATAAAATATTTGATTTATCATAGAAAGCACTAATTTGCTTGGTAGTGTAGTGCTTGGAATGTGATCTCAAACTCTTTTGTAGTAGACCACATGTAAATGATCTCAAACTCTTTGGTAGTAGATCATAAAGACCTAAATGCATTAGTGATATCAAACTCTTTGGTACTAGATTACATGTATAATGATCTCAAACTCTTTGGTAGTAGATCATAAGGCCCAAAAACATCAAAGCCCTTGGTGGCAGATGTACGAGTTATATAATGGAAATTGTGCTTAAAATATGTGTGCTCTTTTGTTAATAAACATCTTTGCGAAAGGATATGCTTTTTCTTATATTTCTTTATAACTGCCAAGTATTAGTTTTATCTTATTGCCAAGATATGATGAGAGGTATATAAAATACACGTAGGCATACTCAGTAATATATTATTGAATATTGTGCTGACGTGTACCACATGTAATCTTTTGTTAGATTTGTGGATATATGATCTTGAAGATTCAGGATAGTTGAGAGTTGTGTGGCGAGCTGATGTATAGGTGGATCTGATGTTTTTAGATCCTGTTGTTTAGTGGTAGTACATGTATATGTATAAGCTTGTTGTTCAATATATAATATCAAATGTTGTAAAAATTTATGTTGTAATTATATGTTGAATGGTGAACATGTGTTGTATGGTTTTATTATTGTTCATGTACATGTGCTACTAATTGTTTCCTTCTGACTTCTTCTAATTTTCTTCTTTTCTTAGTGTGTGGGGATTAAAATTAAGATTCTTGGTGAGTTGAGGGTTGCAATTTAGATGTCGCACATTAGATTAAGTTTTAGAAAATTTGGGGATGTCACAGGTGGTATCAGAGCATGAACAATAGAAAAGCATGACATCTGCTCAGTATGCAACACAAAACTAAAGAACCTTGAACTTAATAATCTTTATGGTTAGATTAGTTATCTTTTAGAGACTACATCTGACCAAACCTCTAGGTTTGCACCTAGATGTCAGCAAACTAGGTCTAGACTTGTGCTTGTTGTATAGCATGTCCTTAGATGTCGTTCTTTCCTTATAATGTTGTGGTATGGGACGTTGCATTATTTGGAAATAATGTACATCACGGGAAGAGAAACCTTTTGGGTAGCTACACCAGTCTACACCTTGTTCTCATCCTTTTCACTAGGTGATATGACATTTTACTCTCTACTATGTGTAGGACACTGATTTTCTAGATTTGGTTTTTGGTTCCAATTGAATCGAACCTTGATAGTTTTCTCTTTTTTTTGGTGAAGCCAGGAGGTTTTTATTCATCTCGCCCCCCTCGTGCAAGCAAAAACATTGTCAAAACTGCAAGATACATTGTTGTTTGCTGAAGGAAATCTGGTAGTACTACTACCATTACAAGATTCAGATCTAATTAAATTTTCTAACTCAGAAGGGACATTTCTATGATACATGAAATGTGACCCCGTTTTTTGGTGGCACTTGGTCAAGGCATCAGCTGCCTTATTCCCATCTCTCTTGGTGTGGGATATTCTCCAATTGGCCCTCATTTTCTCCATGATCTTCCTCCAAATGGTGGTTGTCTTGGTACTGTCCCTGGGATACTTCGCGAAGGCTTCACAAGCGAGGAGTGAGTCAGACTCGATGATAACGTTCTCAAGCTCTAACTCCACAGCAATGTTAACACCATGTTCGATAGCTTGAAGCTCAGCCATAAGGCTGCAATCTGCCTTGGCTCTACGGCTCCATCCCCCTCTCCATTTCCCCTCCCAGTTCCTGCAAACCACAGCCATACACGTCCTGCCGTTTTTGAAAGTGGCATCAACATTGATCTTCAGAGTGTCATGCTGCAAAGGTTGCCAAACGATTGTCTTCCTGGTCTTCGGTTGTCCTTCCATATGGTTCCTTACCTCCGATAATCTCCTAATGACAACCTTAATTCATTGAGACTGCTGTGTAATGCTTTCCTTCGTGTTCTCGAAGATTTCATAGTTCATGCACTTCCAAATCGAGTGGCAGCCTAGGGACATGGTGTCTCCCTGTATGTCAGTCCGACCAAGCATAAAGGACAGCCAATTCCAAATATCCAACTCGTGAAAGAAATTATCCCAGAGACTCTGGTTCAGCAGCTCCTTCCAAATAGGCTTAACTCAACTACAATCACGCAATGCATGCAAGGTAGTTTCTTCCTCTCTTCCACATCTAGGGGAGGTACTATCTTCTGTCGGATGACGGATTTTCCTCCGGCTGTTGGTGAGAAAAGCATTGTGTCCCACCAGCCAAAGGAACATCTTAACCTTGGCTGGGACGTTGGACTTCCATATAAGATCCCATTTTCCATCAGTGTTGATATTTATGGGCTCACACAAACAATAATAGGCACTTTGGGACGTGAAATTTCCTTCCTCATTATGAATCCAGGCCCTGAGGTCGTGCTCTATAGTGTTTCCAGGAATAGAAATTTGCCTGATCTTGGTAATGTCCTCTTCTGAAACCCATATGTTTAAGAACTCCTCATCCTATTTATTATCTAGATTTACAAGGCTAGAAACTCGGATATCGATGAGGTCATCCGAGATGGGTTGTTTAGTCCTTCCTTCTAAACTTTGTGACGAGTCCCACCACTTATCATTCCACACATTTATGGATTCTCCACTGATAGGGATCCAGTAAGAATTGTCCTCTATAAACTCTCTACATTTAAAAACTGCGCGACCAAGCCTGGAAATATTAGGAATCAGCTGGTTATTCTGCTTGTGTAATCTAGTGTACATACATTTGTACCATGGAGAGTTCCTTCCTGTAACAGCCTCCCAATGGTGCCTGCTAATAAGGGTGAGATTCCACTCCCTTGTAGCTTTAATACCTAGACCATCCTTCTTTTTGCTGGCCGTCAGCTTGTTCCAAGCCACCAAAGACATTGGATGGCTCTTGTGAGCACCTCCCCAGAGAAAGGAACGAATGCTACTATAAATGCTATGGCAAATCTTAAGAGGCAGGACTGAAGTTTGCAGAACATAACCAGGAATGGCGCTCAAGCTGGATTTAGCCAAGGCTACTCTACCTGCAAATGATAAACACCTCGCAGACCAGGCATTGACGTTGTTGTTAATTCTGTCCAGCAAACCCCCATACATATCGTGTCTAACTCTGTCATGGATCAAAGGGACGCCCAAATATTTTCCCATATCAGACACTTCCGAGAAACCACTAATATGGCACAGGCGTTTCTGGATTCTGGAAGGCACATTCTTGGAAAAATGAACACAGGACTTGTTGACAGAAATGGATTGTCCCGACACCTCCCCGAACTCCTTAAAACATTGGATAATAGTCCTCATCTGCTCCTCCGTAGCTTTGGAAAACAGAATCATATCGTCGGCGAAATACATGTGGGAAATAGCTGGTCCATTAGCTGTAAGCTTACTAGGTGTCCAATTTCTATTACGCACCTTGGCCTCAATCAAATGACTCAGCCGTTCCAGGCACAAAACAAAGATATACGGGGATAGTTCTCCTTGTCGAAGTCCACGCGTGGCTTTAAACCTCCCCGCCTCCTTTCCTTTCCAGATGATTTCCGCTTCTCCACCCGAGATGGAATTCATGATATAAGAAACGATGGTCCCCGGAATGCCAGTCTTCTTCAGAGTATCTTCTATAAAAGGCCATGTCATTTTGTCATAGGCCTTCGAGAGGTCCACCTTGATGGCCATGGGTCTAGGACTTCCTTTCTGCCGCATCATGTGTAGAATTTCCTGGACCACTACAATGTTGTCTGATATTCTTCTACCTGGAATGAAGGTGCTTTGAGCAGGAGAAACCCATGTCTGCAAGTGATTCTTGATCCGTTCAACCACCACCTTAGAGGCCAACTTGAGGATCAGGTTGTTAAGAGAAATAGGACGGAACTATGCACAACTATCCGGCTTGCCAACTTTTGGAATCAACACAATGCTTGCATTACACATCTTATCATCGAGGTTCCTTCCGCTAAGAGCATTCTGAATGGTTTGCAAAGTGGAGAACTTCACAGTGTGCCAATTCACCAACATAAAGGAGCCATCAACTCCATCAGGGCCGCAGACTTTGTTTGGGTTCGTTGATTGCAGCGTTTTATAGACTTCATCGAGAGTAGGCACCCTACTAAGAGCAGCTTGTTGTTCGGCTGTCAGAGGTATAAACCTGCCAGAAAAATTAATAATTCTCTCATGTTCAGTAGAATGAGGTTCGGTGAAACTGGTTTTGAAGTGATCGACTATGAGCAGTTGAGTTTCCTCCTCATTCATCGTCCAATTACCATTCGACATTCTCAGAGTTGTTACATTGTTGGAACGCCTTCTTTGCTTAGTAAAGGCATTGTAGAACTTGGTATTAAGGTCACCTTCACAGGTCCATTGCAGATGGCTCTTCTGCTTCCAATCCTCTTCTTCCTCCTGGAGAATAGCTTGATATTGAGACAAGAAATTGCTGCATGGACTGTTGGTGGAAACGTTGTAGTTTCTTTCCATCTGTCCTTGTAGGTTGGCAATGTTCCTTAGCAGCCTAGCCTTCTTCTTGGCTGTAATAGAAGAATGATCCTCGGCCCACTTCTTAATTCCATAATTTGCTTTGTTCAAAGCACTATGAAAATCAGTATTGCCGTCCGGAACCTCTTTCAGCTTGTTCTGAAAATTGACATTGATCGACCAGGATCTCTTAATAAAGAAACACTGGGGACTCTTACCCCTTGTGGTGTCCACTACTGCAAGAGGGCTATTATCAGACCATACAAGAGGAAGGTGTTCCACCACAAACTGTGGGAATTTGATAATGAAATCCGTGTTAGCTACTCCACGGTTAATCCTGGTGTGCTTTGCTCCATGTTTGTAAGTAAACTTCATACCTGAGAACCCCAAGTCAGTTAAGTTCACTTCAAGGAGGGTGTTGGAGAATAACTCATCTTCTTTTTAGTCAAAACCTTTGCAGCCTTTTCTTTCACACGGGTTTAGAGTTGCATTAAAGTCTCCCAAGACGATCCATGGCTTATGGAATTTCTTACCCATGGCTACTAGATGCTTCCACAGAAGAGTTCTGACCTGCACATGAGGATTGGCGTATATAAAAGTAATGTAGGTGATATTATTCACCAGACAAGTGACGAATTGTCTGTGACTATTAATAACTTCAACTTTGCAGTCCGCATCTATCCAACCCACCCAGATGCCACCTACAAATCCTCTCACCTCCACTCTATGTGATTTATCAAAACCCAGCTTTCTGATCGTTCCGAGGGCATCATCTCCGCTGATCCTGGGTTCCAAAATGGCCACGAGCTTTGCTTTCTTCTGCAAGATCATGTTTTTGAGGACACAACGTGTATCTTTATTGCCGATTCCTCTAGAATTCCAACAAATCATATTGATCATTAACAACTGGTAAAGGTGTAAGGGTACTGAACAACACCTACTGGTCGTTCTCTTGTGGATCCCTGTTTTCTTTCTCTGCCTCCTCCTCTTCAATTCCTTCCAACGCTGAAACTAGGCCCAATTTCAGTCGCTGGCTTTTCCTTCTCTTTTCATTAGGTGGTTTGAACTTGGTGTGCTTTAGTTTGGGAATACTCCATTTGCTCTTCTGCTCCACTATAGGAGGTGGGATTGCAGTAGGCACATTCTCTTCTATATGTGGTATTGTCCCATTGCCATGGGCATTTGCCTGTACCTCATTTAACCCAATATAGATTTCACCTACAACAGGTGGGTTGTCGCCTGAAATTTCCTTCAGGTCCTCATTCACAACAGTCATCTCTTGTATACCCTCCGTCATTTCATCATTTTCCTCCACCTGTATGACTTCCTCTATGACCTCATTGACGTCTGGGTTGACAACAGTGTGATCCATCGTGTTCTTCTTGCCCTGCTCTTCAGTAACCGTGATCTCCTTCAGGGCATGCCTTTTATCGTCACCGCTCTCGATACGTTTCTTTGTCCACACCTTATCCCCTCTCCTTCCTTCTTTAGTATAGTCTTTCTTAGTGTCTATTCTTCCGTCTTCTTGCTGATGCAGATCGTTTCCTTCCTGGGCCACAGAGTCCTCAGTAGCTTCTTCAAGGTCCACCAACGATTGGAATTTATTTGTCTGCGTTGGTTTATCTTGTTGCTTTTCAGTATGCCTAGCTTTATCACTGATGTTTTGCTTATTACAAGACATCTTCCTTCGCTGAGTGTGCCATTTATTAATGGAAGTCTCGATGGCGTTATTGGTAGCATGCTGTGTTTGATCTCTGTTCAGATAACCTTCTTTGTTTTTCCCAATGCAAGTGCATTTCTCCTGTGAGTGTCCCAATTTTCCACAACCACTGCAGGTTTCAGGGAATGCCTCATACTCCACTTGGTATATGACATCATTGATGGCAATCATGTGAATAAGAGGTTTCATGGTATCCACTTCCACTGCAAGTCTAGCAAATTTTCTACGAGTTCTTGCCATAGTGTGCGCATCCACCTTCACGAGGCTGCCCTGAGCAAGCCCTATGTAGTCGAACATAGTCGGGACATAGAGATGTAGTGGAAGATCAAGGATTCTAACCCAAGTGACCAGATAGTTAGGCTAATCTACCGTAGGTCTAAAGGATGGGTGCCATTGCCATACTGCTAAACAACATCCGAATAGATTCCATGGACCTCCTGTCAGAGTTGTGTCGAAGTCCTGTGCGCAAGAGAATTGGACCACATAATGCCCTAAGTCCACCTCAAATATATTGAACCTGCCGACCGGTTTCCAGAGCATTTTCAGTCGATCCTGCATGGTCATATAGCCCACATCTGTGCCTATGAGCCTCGTAACAACTGTATACATCCATGGTTGTGCCAACATCTCTTCTGCATCCGGGTTTATTGTCAGGGATGGTCTAACATCTCCCATGTTAAGCTTGATGTCCGAAACCGAAAGAGTCTTCTCATATAGGGTTTCAAGGAAGACATCCTTCTGCTTATTCAAATAAGGATCTGTTTCATCGTGATATAGATCTACGATGTTGGATGTCGACGGCTCTCCCTCCTCCACAGATTTCTTCTGGGGACCCCAAACCCTAACCGGTGGTTGTTCAGGGTTTATTTGCAGCGGTGGGAACTGTTCTGCCGACGGTGGAGTATTCAATGTTTCCTCTGGTGAAGCCATGCTGTTCAAACTGGTGCCAATGCCTTTCATGCCAGCATATTGAAACTCAATCCCGACTGCTGAAATCCCAACCCTAACTCCTTTATTAATATAGCCTCCTGGGTCTCCTTGCTTCTCTGGATCCTTCCACGACTCACTTTCCTCGTAAGGAAGGTGTTCCCTACCCTCCCCTTGAAGTCTGTGTCCCCCCCTCGGATCATGGTTCCCCTGATTTTCATTCCCATGGCCGCCGCCGCCACGCCCTCCTCGTCCCCCTCGACCCCCATCCATTGAGTGTCCCTTGATAGTTTTCTCTGACGCTTGTTTTATTCGAATAAAAATATATAATATTTTATTATATATGTAAGTATTATAAAAGTGTGGCCCAACACATGTACGAGTAGGAGGTGATCATGCAACCTTAGAGAAAGTGATTGACATCAGTCTAGAAGAGATAGTAGTTCTAGATTAGATGTCTAGAGACTTATTAGAATATATGATAGATGGAATAGATGAAATAAGATTTGATGATGATGTAAGTCTTATATATATGACATAAGATGGTTTATGATGATCAATGTTTGTCTTTGAGGACTTAAGGTTCAATTTTGAGGATTTGAGATAGGCTTTGATGATGAAAGTATGTATGTTTTTGTAAGATAATATAAGCTAAGCTAAGACATGATGTGTGTCAGCATGAGCCTCAATCTCTTTAACAAAGGAGGACCTCTAGTGTTGGGACCAGTGATAGGATTAACTCCAGGGCGAGTGAAACCCAGAAGGAGAAGGTCAGAGAACCTAAACTCCAAGATATGACAAATATGAGAAATATGTGATATGATATGTCCTAAACTAGAATAATCCTGAGTGATCGAGATGAGTTACTTTATGCATGATCCATATAGCTTTGTTAAACCCTAGATGTCCTTGGAAGGACCAAACCCTCAAGTTAAAGAGAGGCTGGTTATATAAGCATATGTGAATATGATTACGAGAACCTACCATCTGGGTGAGGGAAAGAGAGCCCAGGACCCTGGACGAGGTAACTATGTTAGTATGTTGAGAAGCCTCATGCTCGGGTTGGTGGTTCCCTATATAGGAATCTAGTGGCGTGTATATAAGATAGAGAGTATGTCATAGCGTGTTTTGGTTGTGCTATGTGGCTAGATCTTGTGAAGCTATACGTAAGTACCAATGAGGTAGACCGGATAACCCTAGACCAAAGAGGGAAGATAGAGATAGTGCATATGAGAAACTCATAGAGTTGAGTTAGCTCAGAGAGACTAAACATGTAACTACCCTCATGATATGGGTCAAGAGAACCTCAGTTGTCCTAGATGAAGTTTTGATATATGTTTAACAAGCCACTCACATAAGTTTATTTAGCACAACCATGGTATAATATATATATATATATATATATATATATATATATATATATATATATATATATATATATATATGGGCCCATCTTTATTGCCCACGCGAGTAGCTACCCACCCACCCTTCCGACCACCTTTTTTCAAAAAACAAATTCACAATTACAGAGGACCATTTTGTCTAGCTCCCCAAAAAATTCATCCAAAAATAATATCATTTGCCCCACCAAAATAAAAAAACCCATCCTTATATATATCTGCTGTATATTTTGTACAGAGTTACTCTTTTATTTGTGTAGTTACTTTCTTATCACCTTAGTTACTTTTCTGATAGCAGAGTTACTTTTTTGTCCAGGAGAGTTACTATTTGGCTGTCGGGTAGAGAAAATCCAGGCTACCCACGCGAGCAATGAATGAACGCCCAATATATATATATATGTATATATATATATATATATATATATATATATATATATATATATATATATATATATATTTAGAGTCAGGCTAGAATACACTCAAGTGTATCCGGAGCGGAATACACTCAAGTAGTTTTTCATGATGCAATATTTTTTTTGAAAATCTAATCCGTTGATCTTCTTAAACATCTTGTGAACAACTCATATATATAATTTGAGCCCATTTGGATATGTATATCTCATGTTATGAAGACCACAAAAATTATACATTTCAAATTAGTTTTGTGTGTCGATTTTGTTGACCTTAGATGAGTGACTTACACTCATCCAAATGGGCTCAAAATTTCTATGTAGCCTAGTTATAGTATGAAAACGAAGATCAACAGTTTAAATTTTACAAAAAATAGTCTTGATATACAAACACACTTGAGTGTATTCGTGTGATCCGTACACTCGAGTGTATTCTAGCCTGACTCTCTCTCTCTCTCTATATATATATATATATATGTATATATATATATATATATATATATATATATATATATATATATATATATATATATATATATATATATATATATATATCTGTGTGTGTGTGTGTGTAAGGATGTGATCTATTCTTAAGATTTGACATATAGACATGATATGACGGAAACCTAGAGATGGTTTAATTGGCATCAATGTTTAAATGGTTAACCATATACATGAATAATTATGATAATGTGAATATTTGGCTAATATTTTGATGATTTGTAATAGAGTTTTCAACCTAATATGAGAAAGTACAATAAGATGACACTAATGATATGTGTTACATGAATAGTGATGACATATGGTTTGTGAATCTTTTAATGAATTCACTAATAAACTTGTAACTTAATAGGTAAAGTTAAATGTGATCATAGTTGTGATGTTAATGTAATGCTTAATAAAGATGTTGAATAACTTTGGAACATTATCACAACCTTAAATGATGATAGCACCTTGTTATGATCTATATGTATAATTTATGTTAATTATAAATAACTCATCCCAGATGATGGCATAATGTTAGAACCTGATGATTGGTTAAAAGGAATATGAGAATCCTAATGCTAAAGATGTAATGACACAACCTAAGAATATAAACCATGTCATACATTGAGGGGTGGTTCACCCTAGATGTTTCTATAACCTCCTAGGATTGGTTAAAATATAGTTATGGATATCTCTCTTATGAAATGTTGCACCTAGATTGGTACCCTAAATATGAATGAATATCTTTGGTTTCATGTAAAGTAATGTAAGTATTAATTTCAAAGACGTAATTTCTTTTAAGATGTATATGATGTGATGGACTAGATTTCTGGATTAATAAAAAAATGTTAGATGCTTTCAATGATTTAGTTGATGCCATTGAATACATAGTCAAATCTCATGACATGCTATAAAAAATTATATTCCCTAATATAGAACCCACATATATTAGTACATTGCATATATATATGCATATATATATTAATAGTAATTATATTGATGGCACATAAAAATGTGTCATTGAAGCACAGATGATTAATAATCTATAATAAATATATTGAATCAAATAGCATATATTAAATGAATCTACATGAAAAACATGTAGAAAACATGCAATAAAATGTGTGATTGGACTGACCTAAGCTTAAACTATTTCTCATCCTCAAGCAATGACTCTATTAGATTTATATGAATTAGTAAGTAAGAATACAATATCGATGTACATCAATAATAAAATTAAAACATCAAACCAAATGTATCCAAAAATCGATCCAATAAATCTCTAAGAAACCAACTAATAGAGGAAGTCAATCATGAAATCCACAATGAATGTTGGAAATAAAACTCACCTATCAACCACAAGTAATTTGTATAAGGGGAATCAACATGATTGGAGTGAAGTATATTATGTGCATTGTGGTTATTCCATACAACTACATTGTCATGGATAATATTATACTATATAATGGAAGTAGTCCCCTAACAAAAATGAATGATGAGTACATTATGTCACTAGAGTACAAAAAGGGTGATGGGTGGATGCATTATGCAGTTTGAGTTCAACATAACAACAAATTATATCAAAATCTAATGAAAATTATGATAACATACACCGTGAATGAAATGCATCCAATGACTAAGATAAAATTATAGTTGTCGATGATGCATGAAATATAATAACTCATTTATGATTAGAATATAGATTTCAGGTAGTTCTAATGTGTCTTTCAAGATACTAAAATTATCTTAATGAGGCCATAGGGATAGTAAATCACTATAATGAATGCACTCCTCCTTCACTTAGTTATTTTGTCTCCTTTTTTACTTATTTTCTATTTTTTTCTTTTTGTCTACATAATTTTTAATAACATTTTCATCTAAGAAAATCAATACTTTAATTCAAGGAATTATATAAAATAAGTGGTAGGGAAATAATTAAATTGTATCAAATATGAATGTGTGTATTTAATTATCTATTGTAAGTACCATATTCCATGTATGCAATGTGCACATTAGTTATGTTATGTGAATGGAAGTGGATGATGCAACATTTATTTCTTATATGCAAATGAAAAAAACTGTCTACCTACTTATGCACACAATGAGGTGGAAATATGATATTGGTTTATAAGTTTAATGGTAGTGGATGATTGAAAGAGGGTTTTTGTCTATCACCATAGCTAAGAGACAATATCCCATCAATGAGGGTTTAAGAACCCTCATAGACCCCTTTTGATGAGATGTTAGTCAAAGGACATATGATACATTATTCTCTAGGTTAAATGGAGTAAAATGAGTACAAAATGAGTTTCTATTTTGCTAAGTAATTAACTCTTTTTCTCTTGTTCATTTACTTTTGAAATTATCTTCAACTATGAAACCTTAGATATATGTATCTTTAACCCTATAATCATTACCTTTTACAAATACGCTTGTTTCTCATATGTTTTAGGTTTAGAGATAGCTTGGGAGGAGTTGGATTTGAAGAAAGTGTTCAGGTTGTACCTTCTGTAAGATCCTATTTTTGTATAAATAATCAAGTTTGTATATTGTACTCTTAAATGTGTAATTGGAATTACATAGTAAATCAAGTTCTATAATAATACTTGTTAAATTTTTAATATTTTGGTATAGTCATATAGTTAATTGTTCATGGATGCTAAGCATTTCATTCTTTGGAATCATGCTTCGATATTACATTGGGGTGCGTCCTTGTGGACTTTGGGTGTGGCTACATTTTCATGGCTTATACATCATGGTTATGGAGGAACCCTTGGATTTTACTCTTGCAATGGAGACATTGTCTTCTAGATCGAAAATACGAGGAGCAGAAGGACAGACTTAGTCTAATATAAAGCTAGGTGTCACCTTCCAGCTAGGAGCACCCTCTTTGGATTAGGTTTTTAGGAGTTAGACCACATAACCTCCAAGATATGAAAGCCCCCTTATTTATGTCAAATTGGGGAGCGAAGGGAGGGAAAGAGTTCTCACTCCATTTATCCTCTCCACCGCTAGTTACATGGTATAGGGAGGGAGTGGAGAAGGGTTCAAGGAGCATGCTTTTGCATACAAAAGTCATTAACAAGGTCATATCTTTCCTCACTAGTTTGTTTTTTAGCTCCAAATAGTCTTCCAGAACTCAAATTTCTGTAGAAGGAGGTCAGGGCGGCTACCGAAAGGCTGACGGACCCCCTTTTCACGGAAAACCTTGGTCAAGGTTTTGGAGGGTGACTTCAATACCTAAAAATCTTGGCACCCTTGAATTTCTATTGCTTAGGCGGAGCCTTGTCCGCCATAGATTGAAAATGAGATGTTGAAGAGAACCTTCCCCCATTCTACCCCTTGCATGGTGGTGAGGTAGTTGGAGATCCATTTGATGAGGAGCTTTGGGTCATCTTGAGGACTCTTAGAAGTCGAGATTGTAGAGGAGAACTCTAGGAGGGTGAATCAAGGCCCTTTTAGAACTAAGGCAAGTAGATGCTTGTTATTTTGGTTACTAGAGAAAGTTCCATTGTTGCTCCCACACAAAGAGGTAGAAGATATCGGGTCTTGGAACACTTTCCTAGGCGAGAATAAAAGGAGTTGAGGATCGACCAGATGCTTTGACTGGTAGACCAGGATCTTTCACCCAGATCAACCTGAACAAAGGAGTTGGACGAACCATTACTCTTTAGAAAAGTGTGACAGACATCTAGGCCCTAACAACGAAGATCCAACAACCTTCAATTTTCCAAAAGGTAAACCATTCAGAATATCCCAATTCGCTCTAATCTTGTATATTGTTGTACAAATAGCTCTAGTACCTAAATAATTCCCCCAAAATTTCCATAGACTCAGAAAAATATCATCTTTTGTATAAGATGCTTAGCTCAGATGGTTTATAATTATTTGTAAATGATTTCATGTTATGATGACAATGCTCCTTTTTATAGTACATTAATTGAAATAAAAAGTATCCATAAGATATAAAAACTAAAAAATTAAAGTATAATCCTAATGATGATTGAAACCAATATGTGGACACTAATATGAGTAATATACCAAATACAAGGTTTTTCCTTATTAAATCAAGAATAAGGGCCTTTTCATCTCATTTTAATTCTAGAAAATAGACCAATCATCAAAAAGTTATGAAAATGGACCAGACATGAATTATGGCCCTCCTAATAAGTAGAAAAATACCAGAGACAAGTATAGGTTAGTTTGAACCTAGGATTTCCCTAAACCCTAATATAGAACTAAATACCATCATTAATGGTGAACCTTGTATTAATTATAATTAATTGATATAAATCAGATAATGAGCAGGAATCTATGTGATCATGAATGTGTTAAAAACTATGAACTATGGTACATGGGATTTATTAAACTATATGAATATGATTTTCTTGGTTGAATCATGATATCTAGTATACTCTTTTATTTTCAAATATTGGATGTAGTATTACTATAATTAATCGGTGATTTGTCACTTGAAACATAAATAAAGAGTAGATGTTTAATAGTTATTTAAGGTGCTAGTTATCCCCCTCATGAAATAATGGATTAATTTTGATTAAATACACCTCCCCAGATCACACAATGTACTTGGAGTTTCCCAAAGTACTTGATACATGCGATAGGGCCCAACATACATGTTTTAGTACTAGTCCACCTTGATAATGCAACTCATCTAGAAAAATGAATAAAATTGGCATATTTTTCTTAATAAAGAAGGGTTTTCTGTGATCTTCTTTATTTCTTTATGCATATCTTTTCAATGTTATGGAAGTATAAATATATGTATCTTTATGTTCATGTACACAACACCTCATGTGTTGATTCCGTGTATCAGGTATGTTTTTGGTTTAAAGCTAGCATTCAAGAAAAGGTAGGAAGTGAGTGATGTTGGTATGTATGCCCAAAGAGTCAATCATGTAATGATTGTAATAGCATAACTTGTAATTGATTTTATTAATAAATTAAGGAAAAGTACCAGTTTTTTCTATTGAATTTAGTTATGAGATAATGATGTAATATTATAAATGTCTAGAGAATATTATTACCCATTGACATATGTCTTCAAGTAAGTGACTTTAAGAAAAGAGATCATACCGATGTTAAGAGTATATATATATATATATATATATATATATATATATATATATATATATATATATATATATATATATATATATATATATTCTCATTATGTCCCTGATCAGTTGTTATTGTGGAAGGTTTATAGACAACAATGACACAAAAGATTAGAGCGTGAGTTGGTTGGTGACAGAATCGCATTAGTCATGATATAGCTATATCAAACCAAGTACATAGATACATGTTGGAGAATAGTGTATCGAACAAACCCACTATGAGACTGACAAATTGAAACCATTACCACGGTAGTCATAGTCATCTCTCATAGTTATGGTGGTGTTTGTGGTTCTTAGACCTGAAATCACTACACTCATCACATGTCATTTGGTATGTTTTGACATCATCAAATGCAATTGTGAAACATCAATTGTTATAAAGGGGCTGATTGGGTGACTATGACACATGGGGACTGAATGTGGTTGATAGAGATGGGATTTGTCCCTCCTACAAGAGTACGCTATCCTAGGCCTTTTCATTAGAAATAATAATAAATGCATGGACATGCACATGTGAGTCAATATGTGATATTGAGCTTACATATATCTTATACAGTCTGCTCTGACTCAAGAAACAAAATTGAATGTTGAAGAGGATGACATTTCCATGCCTCAAGTTCAATCTGGATATCAGTGATAAAGGAACTATACAAATACTATAACACCATAAATAGAATGTAGGTTGAAGTTGTTCTCCAACTTTGTATTTACTTGGGTAGCAATGATGTGTGACTAGGCACCGTCCATTGCTTGTGATGTCATAAGTTGTAATGGACATTCACTACCAATGTAATATGGGACCTATGGGGTCACACGCATGGAAAGTCATCTAGAATAGGAGTTTAAACATGAATGATGTTTGGAGTGATTACTAAAGGGTTAACGTACTCAATTCAGTTAACTAGACTGCAAGACAATCGACTCAAGCGTTGAGAAGGCCGTTAGAAGTGTCAGGCTGATTAGAATTGAATTGGTTGTGTTCTACCTAAATTGGGAAGCAAGATTACTGTTTATCATAAGCAAGACGACCATTTCATGGTCGCAAGACAACTGGCTCATGAGAGTAGGATGGTCGTCTTGTGGTTGTGAGATGAACATCTCGTGAGAGCAAGAGGACCAGTTCATGGAGAAATTTAATTGCATCAAGGATTAGTGTTGATGTCATCTTGAGAATTAATTGCATTCAAATTGTCAATTCATATGTGATTGGGAAACATGGCAAAATGACATCTCATGTAGAAAAATTATCATATAGCATGTGAAATGACCATATTGGTTGAGAGACGACCTTTTTGAATTTTTCAAGTTGCAAAAAATCATGATCTTCTAGTCCCTTCCACTTCTGCACTGACTGGGAACCTTAACCCAAACCCTTCCTATAAATAAAGGGGTATTGGGGGCTTTACAGAGTACAACACAGACAATTGATTGCTTTGACAATTGTTGTTCTCTTTAGTTATGGAAACCATGAGAGACCACACAATTCCTTCCTGACTAGGGAGGGATAGCAAACGAGAGAACAACTAAGGATCATTATTGTGGGAGAGCGGGTTGGTGACTAGTATAACATCGAGAAGGACAATCCCTTCCTATCCATTCTAGTATGACGACACGAGTTCTAGTTCGTCTGTGTGGATTAATCTAGAGGTGAGGTGGCCTTTGCTTGTTGCTATGGAGGACAACATCAACCAGCAGTCCATGGCAAAAGAATCCACTGCATACAATGATGTTCGAACTATAGTTGGTGGTGAAGACTAGGAGGTGCAACAATAAGATGACTCCTAGTGCAAAAAAAAGATAGTTATCCATCTACAATAGTGAGGAGACCTCACTGGACTTACTCTAGGACTAGGTATATCATCAAAACCATCCTTCCCATCTTATAGTTATTGACGTGCTTTGCTGGTTTATGGGGAATATTGTAGTTAAACTTTTTTTTTGTTGCCTATTTTGTAGCCATATTTCCTTATAGCGGTATCAGATCCACATCAATCTATTTTATTTTTGGATTATCAATATGATCAGGTTTTCATTTTATCATTTATTTGTTGGATGTGATGTGAAAAAATTTGTCCAATCAAATACCATGTATAAATCCCAATCTAAGATATATATATATATATATATATATATATATATATATATATATATATATATATATATATATATATATATATATATATATATATATATATATATACATATATATGCAATTTGCACGTGTCACCCTAAAAGTGAATTTTGATGTGGATGTGTGGCATTGTTATGGCCAATAACCATATTATTGGTGTATAGTTGTGTGGTTGGTTAATCATTTTATCTCGGTCTGCGTACTGATCCTCTATCTTATCTTCCCAATGTAAAGCTAATTCTTTCATACCATAGCTCCCCTTGAATGTAACTTGAGGTTTAAAAATAATCATGTAAAAGTTGTGGGGAAATACGACATCAGGTAGACAGAGGAAACAAAAGTTTTACTGACATATTCTCCATTAAATAGTAGATCACATCAATAACTATGCAATGTGAATGATGGTTTCACGAAGATATACTTAGTCCTGAAGCAAGTCCAACAACAATTCTCATTGATGTAGATGTGCACTCTGTCTTGGACGGTAGTTGTGTAGCTCCTAGTTGCACTTGGAATTATCTGACTGCTCCTCTATGGACAACAGACTCAGACCATTGTTGTAATGGCTCCTCAGATTTTGCCACAGACCACGAGTTGATGTTTTCCTCCTAAAAGCTGCCAACAGACTCCTGCCTCTATATTCATCCCTACAGATCAACTAGAACTCATGTCATCCTATAGGAGCGGATATGAAGGAGTTGTCCCTTCTATTGGTGTATTAGTCACCAACATACTCTCCCACAACAATCATCCTCAGTTGTTTCTCTCCCATGGATATTCATCCCTTGTCGGGTAGGACTTGCCTGGGCTCTCGTGGTTACCACAATCAGAGAGGACAACAATTGTTAGAGAAAATGATTCTCAATTGTCTGTGTAGTTGTTGTGTTTTGGGAGTCCCCCAGTACCCCTCTATATATCAGAGGGTTTAGCGTCAGGGTTTAAAGTCCCCAGCTAATGCGGGACTAAAGCGGGAGTGGAAAGGACAAGTAGATCTTGATTTTTTATAACTTTTCAAGAAGTTTCACAACCTACATGTGATGAAACAATCATCTTGCCAAATGTGACGGTCATCTCGCATGTGAGATGATCATTTCGCTAAGCAAAACAATCATTAGGGACATGAGATGGTTGTCTCACTAAGCGAGACAATCCTTTCACACTTTCCCAGTCAGATATGAATTGTCAAATCATTTCCTAATTAATGGCATAAAATAATTTACTTGCACCCCAAGTATGTGCAATTGAAATGAGTTTGGGAAAACTCTAAAACTTTTGTTCATCCCAAGTGGGCCATCTCACACAAGTGAGACACCCATCTCACTTACCCATACGGCCGTCTGATGAGTTCCAGTCGAGCCAATCGGTTCAACTTCTTGAACCGGTCGGTTCATAGGGAAAAAGTAAGCCAATTTGATTTATGATCTGCCTGACAAACCAAACGGACATCTCAACACTTGAGACGCCAATCTGGCTATCCAAACCGACATCTCACCCAGTGAGATGGTTGCTTGGTAGTTTAGATAGCCAATCCACCGATCTATTGTGTGAATTGAGTACCTAAACACTTTAGTACTTTATTCAATCATCTTTCAAGATCAAACTCCTCTTCTCGATGAGTTCCATTGTGTGTGACCCTGTAGGACCCATATAATGTTGGTAGTGAATGTCCTTAACTAGCTCATGAAATCACTAGTAAAGAGTGGTGCCTAGTCGCACATTATTGCCACCCAAGTGAATGGAAAGTTGGGGAGCAACTTCAACCTACAATCGGTGTATGGTGTTATAGTGTTTGTATAGTTCCTTTGCCACTGATATCTCGATTGAACTAGAGGATTGGAGTAGTCATCCTCATTATTATTTAATCTTGCTCCTTGAACCAGAGCAGACTGCATGAGATATATGTAAGCTCAAAATCACTTATCGACTCACATGCGTATGGCCATACTTTTCTCAGTCTCACTAATCAAGAGGCCTTGGATATCATACTCCTATTGGAGGGGCAAATCCAATATCTATCACTCACTGTCAGTTACCATGTGTCAAAGTCACCCAATCATCACCGTTATAACAACCCATGTTTTAGGACTAAATTTGATGATGTCAATGTGTACCCAATGACTTGTGATGAGTGTAGTGATTGCTGGTCTAAGAACCACAACCACCACCATCACAATGAGAGATAACTATGACTTCCATGATGATGGCTTTCATGTGTTAGTCTCACGGTGGGTCTGTCCAATACATTGTTCTCTAACATATATCTATGTGCTTGGTTTGATATTTCCATATCATGACCAATGAGATTCAGTCATCAACCAACAAACACTCTGATCTTATGTGTTTTTGTTGTCTATCTACCTTCCACAATAACAACGGATTAGAGTCATAATGAGAATATATATACTCTTAACATCCATATGATCTCATTCATCCAAGTCACATACTTGAAGACATATGTCATTGAGTAATATCATTCTCAATACATTTATTGTGTGATTCATTATCTCATAACTGAATATACAAAATAAATTGGAAGCTTGCCTTTATTATTATCAAATTAGGTATCTAATGCCATATCCAAATCATCATATGATTGGCTCTCTGGGCATACATTTTAACAAAAGTAAGAAGGAGAAATTAGATGGGGTCAAATTTCCATGACTGGTTTTGGACTTTGAGAAGGGTTCTCAATCAAGACTGCAAGCTCTACGTCCTTGAAAAACCAATTCCATAAATACCTACTGCTGATACGCTTAGGGCACACGTGGATGCTTACTAAAAGCATGCCATTGATGCCTTGGAGATAAAGTACCTTATGCTTAGCTGCATGATCTATGAGTTGCATGAGTAGTTTGAGGACATGAGTGAATTTGAGATGGTAACACATCTTAAAAAGTAACACTTGGCCTTACAAATCGAGAAAGGGACAATATCATAAAGGTGCTACTCAGTTTAAGATGACAGAAGGAACCTCAGTAGAAGAACATGCACTCAATATGATTGGACATGTGTATCATCATGAAGAATTGGGATTCACCTTGAGCCAAGAGTTGGGAAGATGACCTATGGGGGAGGCAAAACCTTAGGTGTAGTGTGCCTTCCGGGGGGGGGGGGGTCAACCCAAAAGTGGGAAGATGACATGTGTGGGAGGCAAAACCTTATACCATGGGGTCGGGTTGTGGCTAGAGAGCCTAACTTCCTCCTATGAGTCAAGAAGGAACCCTAGGTTAGAACCTTCCCTAGAAAGTTAAATGGACCAAATCAATTTAAAGATCGAGGTAACCATGATATATAATAGATGAAGGCATATATATTGAGTATGATTCTTTGAATCCAAGTATGCCATCTCTGAGGGACATGAGAAAAGTCATTATGGAAGTGGTTGATCATATATGGTCGAGTCCGGACAGAATTGTTTCCATCAAATGTTTCCATAAGTCCAATGAGGGGACATAAAGTGAATAATGAACATTATAAGAGATGGTGGAAATTTGATTAAAGAATTACATATGAAAATAATGTGCTTGAAAATGGCTAAAGTGTGACTTCTCAAAGAAGGGTGTATAAAAGGTACATAGGAAAGATGGGATTAGGAGTTGACTGTGTTGTGAATGCATAAGACCATGTGATTGGGAGGTAATAGCTAGGTTTTCCCAAGGTCCATGGCTCAGGAGATTTCCTACCTTTGCAAGTTCATGTGGCCCAATGGGTGAATATGAGGGCACTCCCTAGATGCATAAGGATGAGACCACACCAAAAGTACCTATACCCCTAGAGACCTTGAGGAAGTGACTAAGGCTCAATACATGAGGTGTTAATATAAAGAATACATGGACGTCATGAAAACTTGAGAGGATTTGGGTACAAACTCAAGAGTTGAGAAGACATTTAACTTCATCAAATATAAGACTGTTGTGGAATTAAAAGAAAGTAAGTTTTGTATTCATGTTGAGAATGATTCAATTTAAAATATGAAGTGGAAAGATAATGTATGGATAAACCGTCTCTGCTCTTTGAATGGAATGAACTTTGTGTTTGGGCTATAGTAAAATGCTTATTTCATCCCATCATGAGTCAGAGAAGTTGGGTAGATACATATTATGCTTAACATTGTGATATAAGAATGAATATCCTAAATTAAAAAGTTAATGAGATGACCTAGGGTTAGAGATGTTACCTCACCCTTATGTGAAAATAAATTAATAATAGGTTGAAAACCTAGGTGAAATGGTAATAAGCAATTGAAGTTGAAATCATAAATGAAAATGTAATCACCAAGAAATGATATCATGTAATTACTAAGTATGTGGATATACCATGAATTGAATTCAAGTACCAATCTCAGTCATGATGTGCGTATTTTGCATATCAATAAAAGATGTTAAAGATATCTAAGAAAGGTTACTAACTGTATGGTTTGAAAAGAGGGTGAGTTATCTCTTACCTTAATCTTACTAGATTTGAATTTTGGGTACAAAATTCCTTTTAAGAAAGGGTGAATGTAATGTCCTCAATTTTGGTAAATTGAATGATATAAATGTAAAGTGTGTTTTGATAAATAATTTTTCCCCAATGGTATTATTGGTGGTACAACACTGTGGATCACCATTGTTACATGGGTGCTTTTGGCACAAGATAAATAAATAAAGTGAATAAACAATTATGGATTTTTGATATGATAAATGTTTTCTAAAGAAAATAAAATACATGGTGCTTTAGATAATTAAAAGAGTGATTACCTATCCATCATGGCCACACATGTTTTGAGATATTGATTAGTATTATTTTGATTTAACATTTGATATACCCAAAAAGAATAAAGGAAAGAAAGAGCATTCTAGAATTTAGGGAAAAAGGAATACTTCCTGAGATAATGGCTTTGTTGTAAAGAGATGTATGTAGGAGCAAGTTTTTTTATTTAAAAGACATCCCAATGAATTCTAATTACTAAATATAATCGAGAAAGATTTTTTTATGAGTTTTCCTAAAGTAAGAATAATTAATTTGGAAGAATATATCAAATAAAAATATAAGATGAATAATTTAAAATTTGTCACCCCAATAAGTATCCCACAGTAGAATGCTTTCCTTGATGATTTATGAATTGCCAATTGAGTTATATAAAATTGACTGAGTTGGAAAAAAATACAGGAAAGGAAGGAGTATTACTCTCTAATGATTTTCATATTAAAATATATGATCATGACTTAAGGAATCGTAAAGGGAAGTTTATGGAAATGAGTATATTGTTTAGTTTAATGAACTTTTTCCATTATCAATGAATCACATCCATGAAAAGACCCAACGTACAAAAAGGAAGGGAAACCAACCTCTTTGTGCCACACTACTTTTTCCTCCTTATTTTCTTATTCCTCCTTCATACCCGTAGGGTTTATTGTAGAGCATATATAATAGACCACGAGAGACTCACTGATGAATGCATATTCATCATGATTTTCAATCACCTTGTTGGGACAAATTCTATTCAATACTATCGATTTCATCTCCTAAATCTCACAAAATGCATGATTTATTAACTGATTCAATTATCAAGATTATTAACTATATTTATATTGATTTTGTACAGGTCATGATGAGGTTCAAACCATCATAAGGAATTCACTCAAGATCCTCTCATCCTTGGTCTTGACCGAATAGTTTTGACCAAACGGTCTCGACCACAAACGGTCTCATCCAGTCATCCATACAGTTACAAGACCGTTTGATGGCATACGGTTTCAACACCGTTTGGTGCCATACGGTTTCTAGACCGCTTGGGGCCATATGGTCTCAAGACCGATAGACTAGTCACCCGCGAGACCGTTTGGGCACCAAGACCGATCAATGAATCGAAGACCATTTGGTGCGCAGATGAAGACTGTATGGATGCAATCATGCAAGACTATTTGGCCATCAAATAGTCTCCAAAATTGTTTGAGCCAAGACCGATTGGAGTAGAAACCATTTGAAGTGAAGACCGATGGACTACAGTCTGATTGCCTGAGACCATGAGAGCTCAAGACGAATTGGCGACGTACGGTCCCAAGATCGGTTGGATCTGTTCGGTATTCAAGACCGTTTGGTCAACGGATACTCTCAAAACTATCTGAACGACGATTGTTTGTTGAAGATCATATGGTCATAGATTTGCAAGACCCTTTGGACAAAGACTCAAGACCATTTGGGTGTCAAGACCGATCAGAGCCAAGACTGTTTGGATGTCAAACGGTCACTAAGACTGTTTGCTCCAAACCTGTCAAGCAAACTGTTTGCTCCAAACCGTTCAAGAAAACTGTTTGCTCCAAACCGTTCAAGCAAACCGTTTGAAGAGAACTCACAAAAAAAATGTGAAGACCCCATCCAAGCCTATAAATAGGACCAGTAGGGTCCTCATTTGAGGCATTGGATCTGGGACGCCATCGGGATGCTTCTTGCAAGCTTGAACCCTACTCCCTCCAATCTTCAACCACAAGTCCACCACCAGGCTATGCCTAAGAAGCACTCAACCCCTGGAAAATCCTCCGCCTACGTATCTCCTCATCCTCCACTCCACCACCAGGTTGTGCCTAAGAATCGCTCGACCCCTTGTGGAGGACGATCTACATGGCCAAGTTGAGCGGCAGGCTTGCACATCTGCCCATCATCCACTTCATCCACGTCATTACCACTTCACCTGCTCCTCCTACTATGAGCAAGGAGGCCAAGTCGAGAAGGAAGGTGGAGAAGAAGATCTTCCCAGTCTATCTTGGTTGTTCTTCCTCCTCGTCCAAGATCTGCCCCGACACGGCATAGGAGACTGCATCATCTTCACCGAGTTGTGCCACTCTTTTGCACCATGCTCATGGAAGAATCTTCACTCTCTCTTGTTCTTTTTGTTTCTCACATCATGAGCGAGTAGTTCCTTTTCTCTGGGGTGTGGGGACTAGCCCTGCTACCCATGTTTTCATTTCATTACATTTAACATTCCAAGGTAATGTATATAACTTTTCATTTCGTTGTTAATTGATAATGTTTGTAGATTGAATACCTGCTTGCTTTTATCTTGTTCTTTCCTATGTTGCGAGAACTTCTATATGTAGGTTTGGATGTCAATTAATGAGGTTGACTCCCAAACTAGAAATAGAATGGGATTCCTTGAAGTCGTAAGTGTATGATCTGTGAGGGGACGATCTATCTAGCCTACGGTGACGATTTTGTGGCCTAAACATCCCTTAGGGAGGGCCACAACTTCAGTTGGATGTTGTATCTTCTTTGTTAATTGTCGATGTTTGCTTGTAGACTAATCACCTACCTACTTGTTGATTAGCATGGTTGACTCCTTGATGAGAACTTCTGATAGGATTCCTTAAGGTCGTAAGTGTATGATCTGTGAGGGGATGAGCCATCTAGCCCGCGATGATGCTTCTGTGGTCTAAACATCCCTTAGGGAGGACCTCAGCCTCAATTGGATGTTGTATCTTTGGAACCGTGAGGGCATTATCTAGATGTAAATGAGAAATATGATGCCTAAGGGGATGCTTATGTGGGCCTAAACATCCCTTAGGGAGGGTTCGTAGTAGTTCAATTTGGATAGTTGGATTCTTGTCTGGATGTTTGATGTTTGGATGCGTTTGCATGTGTAGTGCTGGTGAAACCCTAGACCATCCCCATGATTCCATATCATTAATCTAGAACAAACCTTAATTCTACACTTTTACTTTCTTGAAATGTGTTTAATCAACCACAACCCAATCAATCATTCTAAATATTTGTCTTACTTGTGCTAGATTTGACTGACAAAGATTCTTAAAAACGTTGTCCTTTGGGATTTGATCCTTAACTATACTACGATAAGACCCGTCCGCTTGCGGGTGGTATTATAGCACATGGTTTTGGTAAAAGCTAGGGGATTTCAACCCCGAGTGAGTTTGTAGTGCGATAATATTCCAAGTCAAATTCAGGCTCCGTTATCAGGGACAACAAAATTAGTTAGTCAAGTTTAGTTCTTTTAATGCTAATCTAGGATTTCATTTTTCTTTTGAAACAATTAATCATTCACTTGAATTTGACTTTACTCCATAGATCTCAATTTCGAAATCTTCCTATTTCAGTCACCTCAAAAGGGCTAGTGTATGCACCGATTGAACAATCTCAAACTCACTCCCAACTTTGATCCTGAAATAGATAGAACCTTTCATCGTAAGAATAGAGAAAACCAAGCAAGGATGGCTCAAGAAGAGGAGATAGCCCGGAGGGTGGCTAAAGCCATTAATGCACAAAGAGAGAGGCTCATGCAAGAAGCCAGAGGCACAGTTCAAGAAGAAATCCTAGCAACACAAGCGGCAGCACAAGCAACAGAACTACAAAAGGGATCTTAGGGAGTTATCAATCCCTAAAGATGTTGATGTTCATCACCCAGTCCAACCCCCTCCTATCCATGCTCTCAACTTTGATATACAAGCACATTGGATTACCTTTCTTCAAAACAACCCATTCTATGGTAAACAAGGAGAAGATAGCCAAGAACATCTTCTAAGATTCAGCAATCTATGTGCTATGACAAAACTAAATGGAGTCATAGATGATGACATTCGAATCTATCTCTTTAAGTATTCCCTTGATGATAGAGCTATAAGTTGGTACAACTCCTTACAATGTGAACCCATCACTACCTGGGAACAACTTCAAAATGTTTTTCTAGAACAATTCTACCCTCCTTCTCTCATCTATGAAATTAGGGGACGAATAACAATGTTCACTCAAGCCCTTGGAGAAACCCTTACTGAAGCATGGGAAAGATATAAAGATCTTCTACTCAAGTGTCCACACCATGGAATCCCCAACAATCAACTCATTGAGATCTTCTATAGGGGTGTGGACGATGATATCAAGAGATTCTTAGACTCATCATCCAGAGGGAACTTCATGTGTCTAAGTTATGACAACGCATGGAAGGTTGTCACCCTTGGAGCAGAGAATCAAGCTGATTGGGGAAGATCTGTAGGTAAAGGAGTGTTGAAGGTAGTTGTGGATGAAGCTACTCCTGAGTATAAGTCTATCGCTGAATCCCTCAAACTCTTAGTTGCCAAACAAGACCATATCGAATCATCTCTTGCCACTTATGAAAGAAGATGCTCACTCCCTCAACAACAAGAGCAGATTAAGTCAACTTCACTATTCTGTGAAGCATGTAAAGGAACTCACCACTCCACTTTATCATGTAATATTCTTTACGAAGCCTCTCTATGCAAAATCAGTAGACAAGGAGATAATGACCAGATGGAGAGTCTGAATGATGTGAACACTATCCCTAGTCAAGGTTATTAAAATCCAAATCAGAATAGGAACCATCCCAGTTTTCAATATGGAAATCCTTCTGGAGTGGCAAACTCACATCAATTTGGTTCAAACAACCAACAAAAAAATTTTGGAAGCCAAGGTAACTTTAGAAGTAATTTATAGAATAGGAACCAGTTCCAAGATCCAAACCAAGTTCCTTACCAGAATCTTCAACAAGGACATCAAGCCAATACCATCTCTCCTGATGACAAACTGTTAACCATTGAAAAAATGTTACAGTCACAACAAACATTGATATCTAGCCAGCAAACTATGATAGCTCACCAGCAAGCCCATCAGAAGTCTATTGAATCTCAACTGGTTGAACTCGCGGCTAGTATGAAGCCACCTATTGGGGTTTTAGCTGGGAAACCAGAGGACAATCTGAGGCACTTGGAACAACTTAAGACTGTGACAACTCATTCAGTCTATGTCGACCAGAACCCATGACTCCTGTCACCGCAACAAATGTCTAAGGTGATGAGTGTAGTGCAATAGCAAATCAGAATGATATAACAAACAAAGCAAGTTCTGAGGAACCTATTGTTGTTGATGTGAAAGACTCGCCTGAGCCAGTTGTGCCAGTGTATAAAACTTGTGTGCCATTCCCAAATCATCTGAATTTCACCCATCTTGACTCTAGATTCAACAAATTCAAGGACATTATGAGAAAATGGTATGTCAATATTCCGCCCATAGATGACATGGCTGAGATGCCCCAATGGTCCAAGTTCTTCAAACTCCTTCTTAGTCACAAGAACAAAACTGAAGACCATCAAATAGTGAAACTAGTAGAAACATCATCTTATTTAGTGATGGATAAGATGCCTCACAAATATAAGGACCAAGGAACTTTCAGAATTAACTGCTCAATAAGTGATGTTGCCAACCGACCAGGTCTAGCCAATCTCAGAGCAAGCATTTTTATCATTCCTCTCAGCCTATGCAACAAACTGGGCCTCACCAACTTCTCACCGATAATAATGTCAATTGAGCTTGTTGACTCCTCAATAATAAAACCAGTTGGCATCATAGAAGATATCCCTGTAAGGCTAGGAGATCTATATGTCCTGTGCGATTTTGTAGTTATGGATATCAAGGAAAAATCCATGATACCCCCTCCTTTTTGGAAGGCCTTTTCTCACAACCGCCAGAGCTCTTATCGATGTTTAAGCTAGATATTTAACCCTGCGAGTGGGAAACCAATATTTTGAACTTTACACATCCAAAAGTGCTAAGGAGCACACTCAAGACAAAGAGGCATATTTTGTCGACTGTGTTAATCAATTCACTAAGATGCAGCGGCAATTTCTTTCTTTAAAATCTGATGCTCCTTTAGAAAAAGAAATGAGGAAGAGAAAGTTGACAATGAACAAGTGTCTGTAGAGACGAAAGAAATGCCACCAATTGTGGAGGAGTCACCTCCCAACCCTGTGGTTACACATTCTGATAATTCTTTAGCTGTTAATGAGCCCCCTCAAAAAACTATCTTCTAGGATGCACCAATAACCCAACGAACAGTAACTATTGATTCATTTTTCCACCACAACAAGATCTAGATTGTAGTTTCTACCAAGAACACCCCTTAGATCCATATCTGATGGATATCTATGACTAAAATTTCTACAAAGAGGGGACAGTGCATCGACAAACAAATTTTCTTTCTGAGCCTCAACAACACTACTTCATCAATGATGCCATTCAGAGTCCCCACAATTTGTGTTTTGTCGTCACTCACACTATATGGGGAAGAATACAAGAGGCTCAAATCAAAGCAAGGATACATGAATGGTTGAGAAAGAAACCACCAAAAGAATATGACAATCTAGCTCAAGCTCCACTCAGAGCACCTCCATGGTGACAGTATCCACATCGAGCCATCGACATAAAATAAAGGCACTTGTCGGGAGGCAACCCGATCAATAAATTCATATTTAGTTGTAATTTTGAAATATAATTTTTATTAATTTTGTTTTTACTTTTTAGATAATTTTGCACCCAATAAAAATTTCATCATGAGATGTTACCTTGAGTTCTGATTGGTCTTTATTTTTTTGATTTTCAGATTGAGGACGCACGTTGATTGGAATGAAACCACATCCGGTGGCCCAAACGGCATGAACATTCCTCTCCATCTTAGATTTAGAGTTTTCTCGGAAAGAGCAAATTTCTAAGTTCAGGGTGGAGGGTGGGTGGTACGTACTTCACTTTCCAAATTCACCCATTTGTTTCAGACCAAATATTTCATAGTTGCATTTTTGACAAAAATTTTCAAATAAAATTTTCAAATAAAATTTTCAATGTTTTACAAAGAATTTGAATAGATACTTGATAAAGTCTTGACTGTTATGCATTTTGAATCATTATACCCTTCTTATTCGAAGCAGATCCTCAAAAGGACCACTTTTTGAGACTAGCCTTTTGATTGAAATCATCTTGTGAAGCTTATGAATCCTAACATCAAGATCCTTATGAAAAAATTGCAAGTTTCTATCGAACTGATAGGGATCAAACACATCGTGCTTCCTAACTGACGAGTGGAACAATAACATGGAATTCCCACCGCATCCTCATCAAGTCATTATTTGAGCAGAGTATGATAAAGAGAACAACCCAGTGCACAAAATTGTAAATCACATCACATTCTGATTTGAACTCTCTTCTACACTTCTTCTATCATCTTCGTACCCCTCCATCCATCAAAAAGAAACAAAAATAGCCAAAATAGTGCCAAATCTTAAGTTTGGGGTGGAACGCAACTTCCCTCTATATTTACTTCTTCCATACCCCTCCCAAATTAATTGGGGTGTACCACTAAGAAAAGATGTCAAAGCGCACACAAAAAATGCAATCTCGAGTCGAATAGAGGAGAGATTCATACAAAAAAATGAAATAAAGAAATTTCAAATAATATAATAAAAATCTCAAGTCGAATAGAGGAGAGATTTATTTCTTCCTTCCATACCACCCTTCACTCCCTTTTCTACCTAAAGGCGCGATAAATACATCCACTACCCTGAAATACACTAGTATCAGATCAGATGCACACTTGTTGTTCTGTGGGTATCTCTGGACTCCTACAAAACTCTTTGACATGCTTGTTGTTGGAAAAAGTGAGGAGGAAGTGAAGTTGGAAAGAAAACTCAGGAATGAAGGTATGGTAAGATGTGTTCAGTGGTCTCAGGAAGTTGAGATGCTTAATCATACTGAGCAGAAAGGAAACAATCTTGATGTCAAGAGGAGGCAATCACATGATCAGAAAGTATTCATTTGGTGATTGTTTCATATTTTGTGTTACTCAAGGATGAGCAACGTTTAAGTTCGGGGTATTCTGATGAATGCATATTCATCATGATTTTCAATCACCTTGTTGGGACAAATTTGATTCAATACTATCGATCTCATCTCCTAAATCTCACAAAATGCAACATTTATTAACTGGTTCAATTATCAAGATTATTAACTAGATTTATATTGATTTTTTACAGGTCATGATGAGGTTCAAACCATCATATGGAATTCACTCAAGATCCTCAGATCCTTGGTCTTGACCAAACGGTTTTGACCAAACCGACTAGACCCCAAATAGTCTCAGACAGTCATCCATACGGTTTCAAGACCATTTGGCGCCATACGGTCTCAAGACCGCTTGGTGCCATACGGTCTCAAGACCGCTTAGTGCCATACGGTCTCAAGACTGATAGACCAGTCATCCGCAAGACTGTTCAGGTGCCAAGACCGATCAATGAATCGAATCCCACTTGGTGCGTAGATGAAGACCGTATGGACTCAATCATGTAAGACCGTTTGGCCATCAAACGGTCTCCTAAACCATTTGAGCCAGGACTGGTTGGAGTAGAAACCATTTGAAGTGAAGACCGATGGGCTACAGACCGATTGCCCGAGACCGTGAGAGCTCAAGACCTATTGGCGGTGCATGGTCCTAAGATCGGTTGGATCTGTTCGGTCTTCAAGAGTGTTTGGTCAACTAATACTCTCAAAATAGTTTGAACGATGATCGTTTGTTGAAGACCGTATGGTCATAGATTTGCAAGACCATTTGGACAGAGATTCAAGACCGTTCAGGCATCAAGACTGATCAGAGCCAAGACCATTTTGATGTCAAACGGTCTTCAAGACCGTTTGCTCCAAACCGTTCAAGCAAATTGTTTGCTCCAAACTGTTCAAGCAAATTGTTTGCTCCAAACCATTTGAAGAGAACTCACAACCTATAAATATGACCAGCAGGGTCCTCATTTGAGGCATTGGATTTGGGACGCCGCCAGGCTACTTCTTGCAAGCTCAACCCCTGCTCCCTCTAATCTGCAACCACAACTCCACCATCAGGCTATGCCTAAGAAGCACTCGACCCCTGGGCGAATCCTCCACCTACGTATCTCCTCATCCTCCACTCCACCACCAAGATGTTCCTAAGAAGCACTTGATCCCTGGTGGAGGACGATCTACACGACCAAGTTGAGTGACATGGTTGCGCATCTTCCCGTCATCCACTTCATCCATGCCATTGTCACTTCACCTGCTCCTCCTGTTGTGAGCAAGGAGGCCAAGTCGAGAAGGAATGTGGAGAAGAAGATATGCCCAGTCTGTCTTGGTGGTTCTTCCTCCTCATCCAATATTTGCCCCGACACGATGTAGGAGACCGCATCATCTTCACTGAGTTGTGCCACTCTTCTGCACCATGCAAACGGCAGAATCTTCACTCTCTCTTATTCTTCTTGTTTCTCACATCATGAGCAAGTAGTTCCTTTTAGATGAGGTGTGGGGACTAGCCTCGCTTCCCATTCTTTCATGTCTTTACATTTAACATTCCAAGGCAATGTATATAACTTTTAATTTTGTTGTTAATCGATAATGTTTGTAGATTGATTACTTGCTTTCTTTTATCTTGTTCTTCCCTATGTTGTGAGAACTTATATATGTAGGGTAGGATTTTGATTAACGAGGTTGACTCCGAAACTAGAAATAGAATGAGATTCTTTGAAGTCATAAGTGTATGATCTGTGAGGGGATGGGCCATCTAGCCTACGGTGAAGCTTCTGTGGTCTAAAAATCCCTCAGGGAGGGCTACAACTTCAGTTGGATGTTGTATATTCTTTGTTAATCGTCGATGTTTTCTTGTAGACTAATTGCCTACCTACTTGTTGATTAGCATGGTTGACTCCTTGATGAGAACTTATAATAGTATTCCTTGAGGTCGTAAGTGTATGATCTATGAGGGGACGAGCCATCTAGCCCGCAGTGACGCTTCCGTAGTCTAAACATCCCTTACGGCCTCTTCCCAGAGTTTTTCCATGGCCTCTGTAATATGAGGTAAAAAAGGTTTTCATGACTTTCACGGATGTTCTTCAGATATCGCTTAACCATACTCGGTGGTAGGGTTAAGCATACGGTAGGCTGGTAGCCGCCACCCCTCTAAGATCTGGATGCAAGTAGCAGGTTGAAGGAACTGGGTCTCCTACGAAGTTGAAGGAGTTCCTTGGGCTCAGGCAAAGAAGAGCCAGATGTGGGGTGATACCTTCATGGTGTAGAAGAGAGGTTACGACCTAATCATCTTCCCTACCTGCATCGACGAGTCAGACTCAGCAGTGGCACTGTCGGCACCCAACGGTACTGGTGAAGGTCAGAGCAGTAGCGGCCTGACTGGGTGCGAGTTAGGTATCACTGTTAGATGCAGGGCGATCGAGTACATAGCGGTCGACGAGATATTGTGGTTCTAATGTTTGGCCTATCACAAGTAAAACGCAGCGGGATGGTGTCTCTTCTATCGGACTAAGAGCGAGACGGAGAGAAAGAGAATAAAGGAGAGTGCGTCTACATTGAGAAGGAGCAGGAGTTGAACTATGGTTGATGTTGATGTTGACCTTACTCGAAGGAAGGGGATGGAAAGGATGATTGAGAGTTTGAAACTGGTTGTGTGGCAGTGATGGAAGGGAGTGGGGCTTTGACAGTTGGCACTGGAGGTGAGATGTTTCTGCTAGTGGACAGAGCGTCACGAGGCTGGTACATCTTCTCCACGGGGACGGATCGCGTGAGGATGACGACGAGCCGGTCCGCTTCCAACTAATCCCAACACTGGTAAACCAATAATTTCGGCTGGTCCAGAGAAGAACCAAACCATGAACCACGCATCCACTTAATAAGCATGGCTAGTGCGGTCCAATGAGATGGTGCCACGTGGCATGACGTCAAGGTAAAAAGTCTTATCTTGTTTTAATTAAAGAGAATTCTAGTGTTATTGAAACATAGCAAAACTATTAAAATGACCTAGAGAATGAGAGGAACACAAATAAAATGTTTTTGAGACTTAATTATGCTCCATGTTCTAAAAGTAGTGATATATATGATAAAGTGGTGATTATCTCATGAAAACCCTAGTTTTGAGTAATAACATGTTGAATAAGTTAAAAACCCTTCTTTTATGCTATTATCTGATGTTGTTGGACATAATGGAAACCAAAATGATCATAATAGTAATGAAATATGATTTGGGTTTTAAAGTAAATAATCAAGTGCATGATGAATTAGGGTTTAAGATCCTAACTTGCTAAGTTGTTAATAAACTTAGTTAAATCTAAGTGTTCATAAAAAAAGGATATGGTAGATCTGATGATCATGAAACATTTTAACATGAATAAGAGTTCTTAAGTCATTAAAATGATCAACATTGAAATTCAAGAAATGAACATTACTCTAATGTTAACTTGATACCAAGGAACCTAAACCCTAGTTTAGGGCCTGAGTAGGGTTTAATCTAATCAATGTGATTAACATGTGATGGGGACACTATAGGATTTACAATTCATGCAGACTGAAATTATGATTACTTGAGTTGATTTCTTGATTGGAATATATGCTTAAAGTATGGTACAATAATCTACATGGCACACCATTGAGGTACATGGTTACTCTTATGATTACATGTATTGACTTCCAACATTTTCTGAGGTTTCTCAAAGATTGAAGGAATGATATCTATTGGATGTTTATTTATTCCAAAAAATTATAAAGGCCCTATCAGTATCACATAAAGTAAATAGTAATATTCTAAATCCTAGGTTGACATATATCAAGGGGTGATGCACACGAGCCCTGGAGGGGACAATGATCATGCCCAAGATAATATATCCAGTAAGGGTTAGAATATGTAAATAATATGTCAGTTCTTATTTGTGATATTTGATGCTTATTGTGTGATCTTGTTAGTTGCACATTATGGTTGCGCCCCACGTACATAGTATAGTAACATGCTGACCACATTTTGTTTGTCGACGTTTTAGGTATATGTTTCACATGATAAAAGAAATGAAGAATAAGATGAAAGATATCAAAGGTTTTAAAGCTATACCAAGGAGAACTAGATAGATGATACTTCTTCTCAATATGTATTTCTTCCATGAGGTATATCATTTCACAATTTGTAAACAATATTTGAAATTTAATTGAAATTGGTATCTATTATTTGTTATTTGACTAATCTGGATCCTTGGGATTATAGGTAATGACTCTCAACTTGAATGTCTTTTCTTAATTGGGGGACGCAAAAAGTGAGGTCGTTACCATTTTTGTCTAAGGACCACATTCACCACTATCATATAAGACATGGTTTTGACTACCATTTATAGCTTACATTATCATACTCAGGTTGTGTTTGTCTAATACACTTTCTCATTACAAGTACCTATCTATTTGACTTAATATCTAATATATCATGACTAATGAGATGTAGTCATTAGCAAACCAAAAAACTAGCCTTAATGTATTATTTTTGTCCTAATTTCCATAATAATATTTGACTAGGGACCTATACAAGAGTGGACACTCTTAGCATGCACACAATCTAGCGTTCAGTTCCTCAAAAAAAATCACATATAATTAAGTTATTCGTTCATAAGACAACATTATTTTTATTCATTATCTCATATTGAAGAAAAAATAATAATTGGAATTTCCTTATTAATTATAAAAACAACCATAAGTGTTTAGCTACAATCATCATATGACTATATCTCAGGGCATACTACAATAATTATGGGTTACTTTAACATTAACTAAGCTCGAATTAATCATGCATGGTAATTACCCAAAACATTGGTCTAAAATTAATAGATTACTTATAACATGAAAGCTTGTTGTCCTTATTTCATATAACTTTGTTGTGAGTGTTTTGTCATAATAAATCTCCATAAAATGAACATTGATGGAATTATTTACGACATTCATGTATGTGGATTAATGGCACATAGATTAATCAATCAATAAGATTCTTTTCCCTCTTTATTTCAAATTGCATGTTTGATGCATACTGGAGATGGTCGAAATGGTTGTTGATGCTATAAAAATGTAAATCTTTTATATATGTTAAATTTGGCATGGAGTTTGAATATTATGCTCTATATAATTACCTAGGGTCTTATATGAAAAAAAACAATGAGACATAACAATAGGGAAGCACATGTAAGTATTAACCATGAAATTGTAAATTCAAAAATATGTTCTTATCAAATGGAGATGAAATCTACACAAAACTAGACATATTTAGGGTTCTTTCCTACTAAAAAAGAAAGTATTCTTTCCCTTCTATTTTTTATATGTATGATAATAAGTGAATAAAATTGGAGGTAATGGTTAACTTGATGTTTTGAGGTAAACATGGGTTAAGAATGCTAGTGGGATCAATGCTTTAAGACCTATGCCTTGAGTATGATGCATCAAGGTTGAAGCCAAAGGTTGATGCTCAGAAGGTTTAGTTGAATCATCAAAAGATTTTATGAATAAGATAAACGGGTTTAGTAATGTCATGATGATGCCTTGTTTAATTATAATTTATGAAAATATTCAAAACTCATAACATGTCATATGGATTAAATAACTATATCTAGGAAACCATCCTTGTTATTGTAGTGATGATTTAGGTCTTGTTGTCTATTATTAAAGAATTGATTGGAAACGAAAAATATATGAGATTTCATGTATATAATATATGTTTGTTCTATTAAATTTCCATATATCTTCTTAGTCTTTCATGTATGTCAATGTGTATTAATAATTAGTCATAAATCTCTATTTGGGTCAAACTAAACAAGACAATGTTTTCATTTATGAAATTGACTCCAAAAATGAGTAACTACACAAAATAATGAGTGAAACCTTAATCATGTAGTGCAATTGCTAAAACATAGAACTTGCACATTATTTGGAAGTTGGGAAAGATATCAAGTGTCCTTGTAATAATCTTGAGATTAAGATAAGGTACTCAAAGTAGTATAATATTGAATACTTTTTTATTAATCCATAACGTCTACAATCCCTCGAATCCCTAAAACCACCCATTACGTCAATATAGTTGAGTACATATCCCATATTTTTAGGATCGTTGTGCCAATCTGAATCAAGTGTCTATAAAATGATATGTTAAAAATGTATTATTGCCAATGTGCTATGATAGTGGTCATGACGTGTGTACTCAAGGAGTTGTATGTAATAAGCTAATGAGCTCCTACCTCTTATACATGCATTGAACATGACATGGTGCAATCTTTATGAGATTGGATAGTCATTCAATATTTATAGTGGTCATTGGGACTTCATGTTCATAAGCTTGTTACTAGGTGGGTACACTATATATTAACAAGAGTAAGAGACTTAAATAACATCAAACTGATTAAGGTATAATGATAATTTTGAATCATGATTTTATGTAGTATACTTATATGTAGCATTCCAGGCATTCTAAGTAATGGATTATTCATTTATTTGAGACAACTAACATGTGTATCTGCTATTATGGTATATTGATATGTTTTATATCATGATTATAATTCCATGTCTATAAATAAATTATCAAGTTGTCATTGATGTTCAATTCATAATTAATATCTTTCATGTTTAATTCACTAAATATGTTGTAACACATGTTCATCTATCTTAGTAGGATTTATCTCTCTACATGACTCTTCATGAGTTCTGTGTGGTTCTTCCATGTTTTTGGGTAATGGAATCACCCAAAAGGACGAGACCATAAAGACTAATTAAAGCATAACATCATATAGTTTGTATTGTGCATGGACTCTCACTCTATTGAGTGTTTATTGGGTAGTATATTTGAAATGATGTATGTTTTTTTCTTTACTATTTGCTAGGGTTTGTAGAAGTGATTTCTTATAGACAATGTTATACTATATTATATTTGGAATTGTTTGTAACATGTTTGTATTCATCAATAAAGATGGTTTATATTTTTTTCCATCAACTCTTCTTATTAATGATGTCTTGTTAAGCTTGGATTTTACATGATGTTTATAATAAAGTATTTGAGGCTTTGGTATTGTTTGAGATATGACCTATGGTATGATTCTAGACTACAAAATCTAATGTTGGTGGAGACATTCAAGTATATCTAAGTGGTTTGCCATCTTTTCAGATAAAATATTTTGATATATAGGTTTTCTTAAAAATATTACTTGATTTTTTACTTACTTTTCTATTGTGTGTAGTTGTGTTCTAGTTGAAGTTCGGTTTTATCTAAGGATTCATATTAATATTTGTGTTGGAATTTTAATATGAAGGGTGATCTCACATCTACACTAACATCTGAATACTAGTCTAGACACAATTAAAATCTTGTTATATATGAATCTTGATCCTAGTTAGCACACAATATGACAACTTATGTGCCCATATCATTCACATTTTAATTCTTGTGCACCTATCGAATTATGATATATGAAAAGGTTGTATCCTAGTTCTCCTTCTACCTAGTCTTAGTGAACTCATGGCGTTTCTATGAATTATATTGATGCACCTACACCTAGACCATGCAGAACCCACACTTGATTATGGTGCATGGAATATTGGAATCATGGTGTACTTGATTCTATATTGTGGTTCAAATTTGATTCTAATCGTTCTAAATTGTAAATAAAATGATATATAATTGTGAATGTACAATTAATTACTGATACATGCATGAGATATGTACTGATTGTACCTACTAATGAATTCTTGTGTAATCATTAGGTTCTCACAGTTAATCCTATGTTACCAGATACCACAAGTCCTAGTGAATCTACATGTAAATCATGCATTATTGATGCCTAAATTCTTATACATCACAACTAGAATATCCTTGAACCCAATTCTTACTTGTTCTAGTTCCAATCACCATGTGGCCACACTCGAATGTAGCTTTTATCACATTCAAACCCATGAGAAAATATTGTGTACATGCACTTTATATGTAATGAAATCATGGTGTACCCACACTCAAATCTTGGTTTTCCCATACTTGAATCCTTTTCTAATCCTAGTGTACTAGAACTCAAATCAATATACAACTCTAGTGTACCCAAACTCAATACAAAACCATGGTGTAATTGCACTCATATTCTTGGTATTATTCTGGTGTACCTGAACTAGAATCCTAGTTCATTTTCACTCAAATCATGATGCATCAACATCTAATTTTTTTTGCAACTACATATGAATCATAGTACAAACATAACTCAAATCTTATACATACGAACCAAACTTAATGCATATTCTGTTATGTGCCCACAAGACAAGAAATCCTAGTGAATGCATCAATGAAATCATATTCCATGCATGAATGAAATTCTAGTTCTTTGGGTACTAAATTCTAGTACAATCATGTAGTAACCACATTCGATTATGTTGTCTCCAGTTCTGCATCTAGTGAATAAGTAATCACATATTAGCACATAACAATTTTTATTTTGATGCATCCCCATCTCAGTCTTGGTGTATACACAAGTCAAATCCTAGTCTACCTATTAATAAATAATGATGGACTCAAATTTTAACCATGGCACACCATTTTGTACAAAGACAAAATTTTATGTATTTAAATATACGAGACAACATCAATTTGTCTAGAAAGATTACATAATCCATGTACCTCATTTGTTGTGTTTATGAAAATTTTATGTTATTAATAGTTCCATATGGGCTCGGTGCATAAAGTTATTGAATTAGCTCTAGATGCCAAGTCCTAATGCACATGTGTGTCGGATATGTCAACCTACTATTAGATCATGGTGGGCATATGTTTCTAATCATATCTCACCCCATTTTTCCATATCTAGTTTCATGGTTGTCTTCTCATAATGGGTAGTAGGAATCAAAATTTGGTGCACCCAAATATGTAACTTAGTGTACTCACATCTGAATCTTAGTGTACTCATACTAAAATACTAGTCCACCCATACACAAATCTTCTTGTGATCCTGTAACGACCCCGCCTCCCAGTAACCCCCAATTAAGGGAGATCAGAGTCGTTATCCTAATTTCCAGATCAAAGGTTCAATAAGTAATCAATAATAATTATCAAATTCTACTAAACTAAACTAAAAGGTTGTAATAAAAATGAACTTTGCATACCTTTTTCAGAAACGTGGATATCTACTTTTATCCACATCTGGAGTCTATTCTAACTAATCCTCCTTTGTACTTTAATTCTCATTTAATTCCACATATGCCACTTTATTGTTTGTTCTTTTCACTTGAACCTAAAATACTGACAAACAAAACGTCGGTCAGCATAAAGCTGGTATGTGGGGGAAACAATAATCATGCAATTATCTATAATAATTTATTGCAATCAATTATAGTTTATCAACCAACTTTACGTTTCAAATATAACTGTGTGATCCATACATACCATATCCTATGCACTGTCCCTACAGTGGACCTGGATGCTACCTTCCTTATGGTAGATCCCCATTAAACCCCTCATGATCCTACCTAACCGGTGAATCAATTTCTAGGGTTGAGTCACATGACACTACTCGTAGGTAGCCCACTCCTTAACTCATGGCGTGCTATAGAGTCTCATGGAACTACATGTGGGTAGCCCAATTTCTAACTCATGATAGCCTAGACCTTACTGTAGGTTACCCTTTTTAGCATTTGCAAAGCAACATAGGAGGATCTGGATCTAAGCTACTTATATATATATATATATATATATTTCTTTATTTATTTATTTATAGTGAAAATCATAGTCACTTTATAGTTGCATGAAATAAAAGTCATTCAAGCAGTTATTTCCAGGCAATTGATAAAACTTCTGGGAATTGCCGTAAAATTAAAGCGATTATCCATAAGCGTAACCACATACCTGTCAGGATGATTTGAGACAGAATAATCCAATCAAGAAAGAAATCACACAATGAGATCCTGAAATATGCATACAATTTCCTATCATTGATCATGCCATCAAGATCTATTAAACCTAGCTTGCTTCCTAGGGTTTCTAGTCCACTTTTAGGGTTTCCATTGAAATTATTAGCAAACCCTAATTATCTCATCTATTCTTCATGAAAGATATTAAGGTTACCTTTTAACAACATATAACCCAAATTTTGATTTAAAGGCACAATTAAACATCAATTAAGTCCCTTATGCCTCTTTTACATTAAAGCTACCATTTTTATCCTTTTAATTCATGACAAGATCATTATGCCCAATTATCATCACATTAACAACTCATAGTTCATTGTGGTTTAATTCACCTATGAACTCCATTTATTACTAATTCCACATTTTATCCATTAGAAAACCCTAATTTCCATATTAAGGGTATTTATTCACAATTAGGAACATTTATACTCAAAATAGCTTAGAATCATCATATCGTAGCTTTATTCACAATTTTGAATAATTAAAGCCTTTATGCTAGGGCTTGGCGGCCGCGGCGGCGGTCGAGGGGGTCGTAGTGGAGGGCGCGTTGTTCCCCGGAAAGCTTCTGACACCCACCCCATCAGCACCGACGCAACCGATACATCCGCTATTCAATCCTCCGGGGAAGCCATTAACATGGAAACGATCGGGATTCCTTCTGCAGCCCCTCTGTGGTCTTACAAGGAAGCCATGCAGGGTCATTCAACGAAACCCCCCGCAGCACTCGCCCAGGTCTCGTCGGATCTTCTGATCGGCTGACATCAGAATTGAGCAATCCGGAAGTATTCCCTCGATCTCAATTAACCCAGCTACCTTGCCCCCCTTCTGGAGCCCTGGAAGTATGCCGTGGTTATCAAGGTCATAGGCACAAACATAAGCTTCAATGCCCTCATAAACCGGATCGCAGTGCTATGGCAATTGTCTGACGCTTATAGAGCGATTGATCTGGATAAGGGTTACTATATTATCCAATTGTCCAATAATGACGACTTTGTTCGCGCTATGACCGGAGGTCCATGGATGATATTCAGCCATTACTTGTCTATTCAATCTTGGTCCAAGGATTTCAGACCCTCAGATCATATCCCGTGTAAGCTAGTTGTATGGGCAAGAGTTGCTGACCTACCAGTCTACTTGTTCCAGAATCAACTTCTATCAAGCATTGGAGATTTGATGGGGAAGACGATCAAAATCGACACCACTACCCAATCCGGACAGCGTGGTAAATTCACACGTATCGCGGTTGAGGTAGATACAGCAAATCCTCTCCTTCCTGCTATCATACTCGATGGCGAGAGTTACATAATTGAATACGAGAACCTCCCGACATTTTGTATGAAATGTGGCCGTCTTGGCCATGCAGCGGGCGACTACACCATCTACCTCCTCGAGCGTCCCTCTGTCTACGCCCTACATGGCAGAGATTCATGCCAAGATGCCTGAAAGGAAGAACCAAAGTGCAAGGAAGACAACCTCCCATGCAGACAGGACGTCGAAAGAAAGGCCAGTATCGGGCAAGTCTGATGATGCGCCTAAGCAAACAGAAGAGCATGGAGCTGCCCAGGCTGGTAACTCTGACAAAGGCGACTGGGAAATGGTAAAGCATCGCAAACAAAAGAAGAAAACAACACAGCATATAGAAAATAATGAGGCCCCTATCCCCGGACGCCCTCCTCAAGTGCCCAAGACAATCCCTGCGGCCAAGGTTCTGACCACTGATAACACGGCGGTTGTGTTGGTGGACGATGCAACTTGTGACGGCAGGACCATGGAAGGCTTCGTAGATCGATTCTGCTTTCAAGCCAGTATACCCACCTCATCCTCCTCACCACCCTTGACTTTCAGCTTGGGGAACCATGCAGGAGGCAGTGGGGTCATCCTTCGTAATCGCAGGGTAGTCTACCAAGCGGTCAGTCCTGGCCGCGAGTGCAAGAAAGGAAAGCTAGCCCAATTTGTGGCTAACGTTGATTTCAATTCAAGCACCAAGAAGTCACTGTCCCTCAACACAGACGACCCTGGTGAATCGATGGAGATGTCAGTTGAGACCTCTGGTCTCCTTGCTGCAATCAATTAAGCGGGTTTCGAACCCATCCTTTTATCTTCTTTTATGACTAACGTCATCTGTTGGAATGTCCAAGGAGCTGGCTCCAAGGACAAGATTAATCTTCTTAAAGAGTTTAGAAGGAGATAAAAACTTCATATTCTTGTCATCATTGAGCCTCGCTGCAGTGGGGTTAAAGCAAACAATATTATCAAGAAGCTCGGGTATACATCATCTCACAGAGTTGAAGCACTGGGTTTTTCCGGTGGTATTTGGGTTCTTTGGGACAATGTCAGATGTATTGTTGATATTCTTCAATGTCATCGTCAATATGTCCATTGTCAGATTAACAATTCCTGGTTGATTAGTTTTGTCTATGGCAGTCCTAATCCGCAAAAAAGGGACCTGCTATGGCGTAGAATCGAAGGCATGTCTCTCCATATTAATGAAGCTTGGGCTTTGGCAGGCGACTTTAATATAATGCTTGATATTGCTGAGAAGCAAGGTGGGTGAGGTTTCGACCTCCGTTCCAGTCAAAAGTTCCATTCTACTCTCCACAACTGCGGTTTGAGGGATATGAAGTCCTCTGGGAACCAATTCACTTTTAAAAAAGGTTGCCTCTTAGAAAAACTTGACAGAGTCGTGGCCAATCTAGAATGGCTTTTCGTTGAGGATGGGATGGACATCTCCATCCCCCCACGCATTTACAGTGACCATAATCCTATCTTGATTGCTAGCCGAAATAGACAACAGAGACGAGGCTTTCATTTCAAAACCAAAATGAGCTGGAGTCTCATCCCTGAGTTCAAGTCTGGTCTTCTTCCTGCTTGGGATGGATCACTTCCTTTTCTGGATGCCTTATCTTCCTTCAAGTCTAAAGCGGTCAAGTGGGAAAATAAGCGCATCAAGCAGCAACAAAAGAACAAAGATGCTATTTTTCACAAACTCAATGCTTGTCAGGTACATCCCCAATTTGTCAATTCGATTTCTAAACAATTGCTATCCATAGATCTTCAGGAACAACTTAATGCTATTCTCTTACGGGAGGAAGCTGACTGGCAACAACGGGCAAATATTAACTGGATGCAATATGGAGATGGAAATAATAAATTCTTTCACTCATATGTCAAAGCTCGCCGTCATCACAACAAAATTTCCAGAATGAGGGGTACGGATGGCAAATGGATTTCCTCTCCGTTACCACTCATGAACCATGTGCGTGACTTTTTCTGCAATCTTCTCGCCCCCGCTATATTGCCACAAGGCAACATTGCTTCTATCCGTCATTATATTGGTTCCTTTCCCACTCTTTCCCTTGCTGACAACATTGGGGCGGTTCCGACTGCAAATGAAATCAAATCAGTTCTCTTTCAGATGGCCCCTGCTAAGGCCCCGGGTCCTGATGGTGTGCACAATGAATTTGTGCAATCAAACTGGCAGCACATTGGTGGCTCAGTGATCCACACGGTACAGGTTGCATTTCAATCTTGTCTCATTGATTCCCGCCTAGCTGATTCCTTGATGGTACTCATTCCTAAATGCAGCTCCCCACAAAGTAGCTCTGACCTGCGCCCGATCTCGCTTAATAATTGTTGCTTCAAGCTTATATCTAAAATTATTGTTGAACGTCTCAAGCCTTATCTGAACTCCTGGGTCTCTGTACATCAGTCTAGCTTCATCCCGGGGAGACGGATCAGCGATAATGTCCTTCTTGTTCAAGAAATAATCCACTTAATAAATTCCATGCATGGGAAAAAGAAAGCGGTGGTTATTAAGATTGATCTATCCAAAGCTTTTGACCGTATGAATTGGCTCTTCATTGAAGACACGGTTCGCAGGACTAGCATACCAAATAGCATCTGCACACTGATTATGAAAATCATTACTTCTGGGCATACTTCTATCTTGTGGGAGGGTACCCACCTCGAACCCTTCAAGGCCAAGCAGGGGGTTCGACAAGGGGATCCAATCAGCCCTTATATCTTTGTTCTGTGTATGGAACGACTTAGCCAATCTATATCTCATGTGGTTGCTGAAGGGAGTTGGAAGCCCATCTTTCTATCTAAAAATGGTGTACCTCTGTCTCACGTTATGTTTGCAGATGATCTCCTCCTTTTGGCTGAAGTTTCTGTAGGCCAAGCATTGGCCATGAAGAAAATCCTGAAGGAGTTCGCCTCTGTCTCCGACCAGATTATATCTAGGGAGAAATCCAGGTGCTTCTTTTCACTCAACACGACTACTGGGGAAAAAAATTCTTTCTGTCGACACATGGGCATCCCTAGCACCACTGACTTGGGCCGCTACCTTGGAGTCCCCATTCTTCATAGTAGACTCAACAAACAGACTCACTCGTCTATTCTCCAGTCCATCAGGAATAAAATGGACAGTTGGTCAGTCCGCCATCTGTCTCTTGCAGGCCGCATCACCCTAGCAAAAAGCTCTTTACAGTCACTACCTTCTTATACTATGCAAATCGTTAAGCTTTCCCCTGCCCTCTGTGATGATATCAATAGCCATATTCGCCAATTCTTATGGGCGGGAGGCTGTGGCAGGCACACGATCTCGTTGGTCTCTTGGAACAAAGTGTGCAAACCGAAGGATCTAGGTGGCTTGGGTCTAAAGGATGCAAGAACACAGAATTCAGCCCTTATGCTTAAGAATGTATGGCAATTTATGAACAACCCAAGGTGCCTTTGGGTACGAGTCATGAAGGACAAATATATGAAGAACGGAGCCATTACCAGACGTTCTGGGTCTCCCGCTTGGTCCTTCATTAAAAATCATCTTCCCATGATTGAAGGATTCTGTCACAAAACTATTAACTCTGGGACTAACACTAATGTATGGCGCGATAAATGGTTAATGGGGAAATCCATCTTCGACATTGACCCTACTTTTGCCATCCCCGAGAACCTGGAGGATCTTTCAGTCGCCTCTATGGCACAGGAAAATGTAGGATGGGACTGGGATTTCATTCAGACTTACCTTCCACCAGCCTCTTGGCCGCTTATTCAGAACACCACTCTACCTTCAGAGCAGTCCGAGCTAGATACTTGGTCTTGGCCCCTAGATGCTAAGGGCGAACTATCTGCTAGCACAGCATATGCCTGGTTGCAGTCTTTCCCAGCTTCTATTGCATCAGACAATTGGAAAGTTGTATGGCACTCTTCTCTACCATTGAAATACAAGACTTTTCTATGGCTCTTCAAACATCGGGCCCTTCTCACTAATGTAGAAAAGACACGCAGACATATTATCGACGATGATAGCTGCCCGGTCTGCAAGAATGCCATTGATTCTCTATGTCACTGCCTACATGACTGCCCATCCAGTAGACAGGTCTGGTCACTCCTTGGCATGACAGATAGTTTCTTTAACATGTCTGAGCTTGAATGGATTGATTACATCCTTTATGGTAAAGTCACTCTGGACCAGTACATAATACATTGTATTGGATGTTGGTCCCTATGGCGAACTCGAAACGAATCCACCCATGGTGGTCAAACTCAACCTCCTTCTGTGACGTCTACCTTCATCAAAGAAAGGTCCAAGACTATAGCCCTTTACTGTAAAAAATCTTCTGCCCAAGGTAGCATGCGACGGATAACCTCCAACCCTCCTCTACCAACAAGCCAATTTCTCGTCTTTGTGGATGCCACCTTTCAGAGCCATTCACTGAAAACAGATCTGGGAGTTCATGTCACAAGCATGCAGGGGAGATGCATCATCGACAGGGGAAGCCCCGGTCTTGCCACCTCTGCCTTAGAAGAGGAAATACGAGCCATCATCTTTGCAGTTGAAATCTATGCGTCCAACAACTGGTGTTCATCAGTCATTCTTACGGACTCCACTTTAGCTATCAATGTGCTTAAAGATCGGAACATCATCGCCAACAAGCTTGAGCCTTTGAGGAGAAAGTTCTGCCACACTACCTCCTATTTGGTCAAAGTGCAACTCCAGTTCATCCAACGCAAGAATAACATGGTGGCAGACAATATAGTAAAACATTGCATGTACTCTTCCTCTTCTGTTTGCTTTTATCAGGATAAGCCTGGCTGGCTGACTCCAACTATCGACATTATTCCTTCTTCTATCTGGCCCACAATAGAGAGCGGGATGAATAATAATTAAATCTCTATAGTTTACAAAAAAAAGAGTCACCAAAAACTAATATTAGGGTTTCAAGGCCCATTAAAGCATATTTATGCATATAAAACTCTAAATTAAACCAATTACGTTCATCCTTTTTGTTCTTAATGTACCTTTCTACAATTAACATGTTAATATCAACTTTAATCATCCATTAAAACCTACTAAATATATTAATCATTTCAAAATAGGGTTTCTTAATCATTAATACATTAAAGTTAATAACTTCCATTACGTTTCAAATTTCAAGTGTAATTAGCTTCTAAATATATTTTTAATGGATTCCCCTCACTTTTCTGAGAAACTTTATATTTTATGCGTATTCATCCGAGCTACTAATAAGGAGATATGATTTTTGCAAAAATTAGCTTTTCAGACCAATCAGAAGGTGCCACATTGCTCCATCCATGCAACAGAGCCGATTTGAGAAACATAACGAATTGATGAGCTTGCCCCTGTGTAAGTCATTGTTTCTTCTCACCCCGGAGGGGCAAAATGGTCCAACCATCATTTGGTTGTCTTCTTCCTCATGGTGCACGACTTGGCCGCCGATGGCTTCCCTTACACGACCCTCCCTTCCTTCCTGGGGGCTCAAGGACCACCTTCAGTTGTTCCCCTAGCTCTGCCATGCCCTGACACACCAGGGGCTCCTTCAAGTTACTGCCAACGGGGCTCTTCCAAAGTGGGAGAAGAATGTGATCGGTGTCGCAATTGCAGCACGTCGGCATACCTTTGGTAGGAGCTGCTCATAGATGGTAGTGTAACTATGGTGGTCGATCCGTCGTGGGTGGTCGTGGATGTTTCCTACCTCAAGCAAGACCATATACACCCCTCGTTGCTCCAGGGATAGGGCTATACCCTCATTGTTAGGGTTTTGACGAAGAAGGCAAAGAAGAGAGATATAGTTGTGTGGGATCCCTCTGGACTTGGCCAAGGGTTCGACCCCTTATATAGGGGAGGGTATCCACGCCCTAAGGTGTGCATCCATGAGTCAATGAGTTCTTTTCCCAATAGGAATCCAAGTTCCTTCATTAGGAAGCAAGCTTTTCTCTCCTAATTATTTCTTTAATATTCCTTATTTCATGGATAATTAGAAACATGAAAATTATCTCTTTCATTATCTCTATCCTTGCCTTTTAATCTATTGGCAATGAAAATCTATTTTCTTTTAGTAGAATATACTTCCTTTTTAACAATGCCACCAAAATCATTAACTATGCATCACATTATCCTCTTATTTTGTATTATTGGTATTTTCTCTTTCTTTATCTTCATTAGGGCTCCTTGGACCCCAGGAAATACTAATATTTCGAAATTCCTTTTTAAGGATACTTATTATCCTTCTAGATGCATCTACATCCATTATTTCCCATTATCTTATTTATTTCTTATTAAAATATCTCTTTCTAAGGATTTCTCTTTACCTTTCTTTTTATTTTCCTCATTGACATTACTTTTAATATTAGGAATCCTTTGGATATGAAAATCCACCAAGGTTAACTCAATTATGCCTCTTTCCACTTATTTTCCACATTTTGTCATTGTTTTCAATTTCTTTCTTAATAAAGAAATACTTAATTGATCTTTTCTTTTCTTTTCTTGTTGCATTATCTTTGCAACTTTGGACTCCTTGGAACCCAAGTAACCCAAGAGGCACAAAATCCAACATTGGATTATATTCTTTTGCCTTCTAGAGGTTTCTACATCTTTCTTTTCTCAAATTCTCAATTATTCATTTACTAATTGAATTTCCTTGTTATTGGGCCCAATAGCCAATAATGCCCACAAAACAACCAATAGGGCTATTGTAAACGAATTCCATTTATTCGGAACAAATTATATCATTACTTTTTCAAATATCTTTAATAGGAGAAATTACATTCTTCACCAAAAGAACCCAAAAAATGGGGTTGTAACATCCTTCCCCTCTTATAGGAATTTTTCCCTCAAAATTCCATCAAGTAAACAAACAATTTAGGATAGGATTTTTCCATGTCCATTATTGACCCCTATGTGGCTTTACCTTATCCATGGTGCTTCCGAAGAACCTTTATCATCACATATTCCTTTCTCTGAGTTCTTTCACCTTGGCATCTATAAACCCCACAGATGACTCAAGTCATTTCAGCCTCGCTTGGGGCTCACTAGGTTCATTGCTCCGCACATGGACCGGGTACCTCACATAGTGCTCTAAATTGGACACATGGAACTCATCACACATCACATTATCCTGAGGGGTAAGGGCAAACTTAACCTTCTCCACCCAAACCATCTCAAAAAGAACCCATGCATCGGGGACTCAGCTCTCCTAGCTATAACTTAGAGGGGTCGGATTTTGATGTCACATATTCCCCCACAGTGAACTACATGTTAGTCTACTTTGTATCAACTTATGACTCATGTCATCCCTGGCCTCCTTTAAGCCATCATACGATCAAAGTGACTTCATCTGCACTCACTGTGGTCCTTTACAAGCCTTCATGAGGTCCCTTCACCAACATCATGGTGACCGACACAACCTCCCTTACAGAGCTCCTTTACATCTCGACACTGGCTATGGTGGTTATCATCACATCTTACACAAGATAAGAACTATCTCTAAATATCACCCTAAATGAGTACACATGCTCTCATCAGACCCTCTAGTCTGGATCATACTAACCATTAGTTAGGGGTGATAAACTATACTAACATCGAGTTCTGTATGTATCTACTTCCACCTTATGGAAGTGAACCTTTAGGTTATACTCAAGAACCTTTGAACTCACATCATGGTGTAGTTGAACTATCTCTCTTTCATATGTAGTTCAAGTGGATCCATCCCTTGACAGTATCCTTTCTTTCTCGTGTCATCTAGGTAAGGCGATCTACCATAACCCATTTCACATTTTGACCTTCCTTGGTCAAGGGGACACTTACCACAACATCCATAGTGATCAAATCCCATTCCCTCTTGGGGACTATTTATCCTCTATATCACTACACTGGGTTACTGGTGTTCGTCCTTCACCTCCTAGCTTGCATCGCCACATGCCACATGCAACTTCATCTTAACTGTCACTTACTATCTTCGTAGTACGGTGTATAGTGATCTTAAAATCATGATCTCCTATATGTTATGATTCCTCATGATCGATTCCTCAGAAACCCTAAACAACTCTCATCAGGGTTTTATCACCTTCTTTTCCAAAGAAGTGCATCTGAGGTTCTACAACCATCCTTTTATTACATCAAGCACTAGGCTGGCTAACCAAACAATAACTAACTTGTTAAATAGATCTTGTTATATCTGAGTGTTAGCCAAACTTATCTCATTTTTTTTTAAACTTAGGGTTAACTTAACAACCTCTTCTAGCCTCTAGTTAAACTAGGTAGCTACATCTCATCTAGAGCATCCATTACCACTTCACATCCTTAGGTGTAAGGTAATGTTGAAGACATACACCTCCATGTATTCCACTTATTATCTCATCTCAGCTCTAAGTCTATCTTCATCAAGAAAACTCTGAGCTTATTTTCTTGGTTTTTCGAACTCAACCTTGTATAACTCATAGATCATTATAACAACATCCTCATAATATGACTACATTATTCCTCTTAGTGTTTGTAAACCATCCATGTATTGTTCACTCCACCAGGGTGTGTTATCATCTCTATCCTCATACCTCGTAGCAACGTTCCAACTCACATCATCTTTATCCTTGGTGTATGACATGTGTACTGTCCTATCTCTCATTCCCATAACCAGAGGAAATAAGCATTTGGCTACAGTCCAAATATAGAGTTCTTCCTTCTCCAAGAGTAGAGATGGTACATCCCACCTAGCCAGTACACCTTTAAATCTAAGTTGAAACGTGCCACATATGTCTCTACATCACAAACATCTCGATATCAAAGTTACTTCCATGGAAAACTAGTTTTGAACCTACTTGGGTCCACACACATTCCTTGGTCATCTCCTCTAGGTCTATAGGGTGTCGGGACTTTTGGGGTCATCCCTCTTCCCTTATGCATCCAGAGAGTGCCCTACTCATTCTCCCTTTGGGTCCCATGAGTTCATGAAGGTGATCAATCTCCTACCCCATGGCCCTCAGACAATGATAGTTGTTACCTCCCAACCCTATGGTCATGTGCAACTAGGGAATTAGGCAACTCCTACTTCCATCGGTCTTATCCCTACTTGACCCTAGGATAGACTTAGGATTCTATTATAGTACATGTCCAACTTATAACCTTACCCAAGACTTCATCATCTCTCTGTCTGCATTCATGGGCTGACTTTCATCCTTTCATAGGGGCCATGGTAACCTGCCTACCTTGGTTAAGCCCCATACCGATTACCTCCATGGTAACACATCCACATGCACTTAGAGATGGTTATCTATGGGTCTACAGGTTCATTCTCAGACCATGTACTTCACTTAGCTTCTCAAGATTTTATGAGACCTCCTTAGGTTTCCTCAAAACATACAAAAACTTGTATACATCCTACCAAAGGGTCCCTCTCCCAAGATGGGAGGAAACTACATCTTAATAATAAATGTCACAAACACCCTTATGTCTAGGGTTTACATCCACATGGGCATGCTTCGCTCTAGTAAGATACTAAGGCACAAGAAAACCTCCTACTAAACCATGCTAGGTCATACTTGTTCTCATCCTCAACATTGGATCAAGATCATACCTTCCCAAGTCATCAACTTAGCTGGGAGGGGTTCATCAAACATACCTTAAACTTAAGGGGTTTCCCTTTCCTCTAAACATGAGGAGTACCATGCTCTAATATATTGAAACTCAAACGTTTCCATGAGCATCAGGTACACCACTTCCCCTCTTAGGCCTAGGAACCCTAGGTTCACTTTTTTGATGACCAACTGCCTTCTCAACTTTTTAACCACGAGACAAGCATGTGCAGGGTATGACATGCACTTTCATTCCAGTTGAACAACACTTCAGAGTGGAGTCCTCTTCAAGGACAACCAACATGGTATATGGCCTCACAACATGTTACTAAACCTCTCCAGGTCTAAGGAACTATTCTTCCTATCTCAGAAGGTAAACACTTATACCATAGGCACATAGGTACCAAAAGCCTCATCCTCTCTCTAGGGTTTGGTTCTTCTAATGGCAACCAAGAAATCATCAGCCTCCAGGGATCAAGCATGAGGCAACCACTATCATCCACTTAGGTCACATCATCCTCAACTCCCCACTTTTCCTCTTATCTCGGAGTCTAGGCTTTCGATCTTCTTGCATGAGTCTTGCCCTCTCTCTCTCTAGAGCTAACTCTACAAACAACCTCACTACTAGAGGTCCTCTCTCCATGAAGGTGGATCAAGCTCACAAACATACTCCTAAATGGGTGATACCAATGTTCAAACTTATGTTTGCTGAAGGTTATCCATATATATCATGGCTAGGGTTTCATCCTACTGCTCGCACTACTAGCGTATTCTGGTTGCATGCTATGCCCTACTCGCATATGCCCATAGGGTTCTATAGGTTCTTCACTAACCTCATCATTGAAGGAGCTATCCTTCACTCTAACATGCACGACCCTTTCTAGGGTTGGGTTGCCAAAGTACTAGGTCATCCAACCTCTCATATGGCTCACCACGTCATGGGAATCCAAAAGCATGTCCACCCACACACCTGATCTATCATGACATCTAACTCATCATGTCGTCTCTCTAACCAACACTTAGGGTTAGGGTTAGCATCATCTAGAAGATGTGCCAGGTCTCCACTTATAATGGGGGTCACTACCTCCAAGACTAACTCTCCTCCTGACAAGAAGGTCTAGCCTTAGGTCTCTCCTGAGGTCATGACAACTTATGTCATACGACTTAACCATGTATCTATTCTTTAGTTTATGCTTAATCTATTAAGCTTATGTCCATGACATCTTATTTACATGCTCTTCATTAATTTTATGGAGGATTCCTTAAACCTTATCAACCGTACCCATACCTCAAGAAGGTGAGGAAAAGAGAGAAAACCCTAATCCTTATAATCCTTACAACATTTGAGTTGATAAGGGATGAACAAGATGAGAGAGTCCTAAAGGTATCTTATTTCGAGTCCAATCTTGAGACATTGGCCAGGAAGTCACACTAATCTGGGAGTCCTCGTATTCTGACTAGCGGTGTGGAGGAAAATCTCGCCAGCCCCCAGACGTGGTCCTTTTCTAGACACCTCTGTCTTTCATAATTTCCTCTAATAACTTCCTTGGGTTCTACATAGTTTGTAAAATTTAATAATTATTAAAGATTTGATGAGGAACCTACACTCTGATACCAAATGTAATGACCCCGGCTCCCGGTATCCCCCAATTAAGGGAGACCAAGAGGTCAGAGCCGTTATCCCAATTTCCAGATCAAAGGTTCAAAAAATAATCAATAATAATTATCAAATTCTACTAAACTAAACTGAAAGGTTGTAATAAATATTAACTTTGCATACCTTTTTCAAAAAATGGGATATCTACTTTTATCCACATCTAGAGTCTATTCTAACTAATCCTCCTTTGTACTTTAATTCTCATTTAATTCCACATATGCCACTTTACTGTTTGTTCTTTTCACTTGAACCTAAAACGCTGACAAACAAAATGTCGGTCAGCATAAATATGGTATGTGGGGGAAATAATAATGGTGCAATTATCCATAATAATTTATTGCAATCAATTACAGTTTATCAACCAAATTTACGTTTTAAATATAACTACACGATCCATACATACCCTATCCTCTGTGTTGTTCCTACAGGGGACCTAGATGCTACCTTCCTTATGGTAGATCCCCATTAAACCCATCATGATCCTACCTAACCAGTGAATCAGTTTCTAGGGTTGAGTCACATGGCACTACCTGTAGGTAGCCCACTCCTTAACTCATGGCGTGCTATAGAGTCTCATGGCACTACACGTGAGTAGCCCAATTCCTAACTCATGATATCTGAAACTTTACTCTAGGTTACCCTTTTTAGCATTTGCACAACCACATAGGAGGATATGGATCTAAGCCAGTTATATATATATATATATATATATATATATATATATATATATATATATATATATATATATATATATACATACATACATACATATATATATATATAGTGATAATTGTAACGACCCCGCTTCCCGGTAACCCCAAGTTAAGGGAGACCGAAAGGTCAGTGTCGTTATCCAATTAACAGGATCAAAGGTTGGACAAATAATCAATAATAATTATGAAATTCTACTAACTAATTGGAATTTGGTATAAAATTAAAACTTTACTTACCTTTGAAAAACTTTGTAAGTCTATCTAACCAGAGCTTGAATCTACTCTATCTAATCCTCCTGGCACTTTATGTTTTATTTTCACTATGTGTCACTTTACCGTTTGTTCATTTCAGGGTTGTACCTAAACTGTCGACAAAAAAAATGTCGGTCTGTATATCAAAATATATTGGTATGTGGGGACAACCAAAAGTTTGCACATATGGATAACAATCTAATTATCACAATCAAGTTAATTAACCCGCTAATTTACATTTTCTAGTATGATATTCTCCACCACTTTTTCCCTGACCCTGGCATGCCCACCTTAGGGTTTCCTTTGCTAATGACATAAGGCCACCTTCTCAATCCCGAGCTTGGTGCCTGGGGTCACCACTCATGGTGTCCTCTAGCCATGCAATATCATAGGCCACCTTCTCATTCCCGAGCTTGGTGCATGGGGTCACCACTCAAGGTGTCCATTGGTCTACCCATCTGGGCCTGACCTTTGGCATCATCCATCAGGGTGGCATGTAGGTGCGAGAATACATACTTCTATTATTAATGTGATAATCATGGTGACTTTATAGTTTGCAAGTATGAACATCCAAACTGATAATTTGCATTCAATGTAGTTAACCATCCGGAAAATCCTCAGGAACACTAAGGCGGTTATTCATAATTAACCACATACCTGTTAAACATACTTAAATGTAGAAATAACTCAATCAATCAGGAATCAAGCAAGCATACACACACAATTGTTCCTGAAAAAAGGCATCCAATTTCTCTATCATTAATCATGTCATCATGATCTATTACTCCTAGTTGTCATCTAGGGTTATTACTCCTTTTTAGGGTTTTGACCATAATTAGGGTTTTACTTTCTTTTTATTACTTTTACCTCACTTTTATCAAATATCCATCAAACCCTAATTATCTTGTCTTATTTTCCATTAAGGTCCTTAAGATCAGGTTTGGACAACGAAAACCCTAATTTTCATATTACTATATTTTTTCTTTTCTTTTTCTCTAATTTAGGGTTTCAAAACTTGTTAATCAACATATTGAGTTAAAAACCCTAAACCTTGTAATTATATCATCAAAACAGGTTAAAAACCATCTTAATCATTAATCAAGTAAATCATGTTTGAATTAACCTAATTGCAAGATTAAATATATCTTTTATCAACAATTAGGGTTTCCAACTACAAATTAATACTTTTTCAATTCAAATTATACACTTTTGAAAAAAGGAACAAAATCAGGTTCTCAAACTATTTTTAATGTGTTCCTCATATTTTTCTAAGCAACTTTCATATTTTAACTTTATTCATCTGAGCTTCCTAGAAGAAGTTATGATTTTTGCAAAGTAATTCATTTTTCTGGATTTACTTTTTATTTTTAGAAAAACACCAGCCGCTAGATACGTGGTCCACTGGACCCTGTGAGATCTGACGGCTCATGATGTGCACGCTTAACTAATGATGGAAAGAACCAAAAGACCACTTTATCCTTACTTGAATAGAAGGAACGAGGATGGCACTTTGGTAAACATGTATCCTATCATCTTCAACCTCGCGTCTCAGCCAGAAGCAATCCACGAGTCAATCCGTCCGTTGACTCTGAACTCTCGACCATCTGCACACGAACTGAGGGGTCCAACAACTTCATCAACCCCTCGTGAACTCAGGGGCACCCTCAATTCCCCTCCTGCACCATTCCTTCCTCACCAAGGACCCTTGGTCCCTCCGGCGACAACAACAGCTAAACGGGGAAGAAGGTCGAGGCTTAAGGCCAAATCGGACGCAATGGAGAACTCGTCTCATGGTCCCAAACACAGTATTATGCTTTGTGGGAGCACTGGTACCATGGAGCACCTCCCTTATATATATAGGTTCATCCACCGCTTCCTGGTATTTGGGGTTTTACTGGTTTTACAATGAAACCTATGGAAACCCAGGATGATTAGACTCGGAAAGACCTCCCGAGTTCAATGGAATATTTTCCATCTGCGCACATCCAGTGGATTGCGAGGAATCCAATAGGGAAAGTTCCTTTGTAAATCATGGAATTAAAGTCCCAGCGGGACTTGGATGATGACCGTCCCACGTTGGATTAAGATCCAACGACCTTAGTTGCCTGCGATCAAAAGAAAAATCCTTTTTCTTTCTATTTGTCAAATCAATGTCTTAATTTGGAGGATTCTTGTGAAATTAATATCTCCCAAACTATAACTCCTTTTTGGCTCATATTTTAAGGGAAGGTTTGTCTTGGAATTATCTAGCTTTTTATGAAATTTGGGAAACAAATTCCAAGGGATGAGAAGGCTTCCTTCTCTCCTATGTTATTCATTAATTTATTCAAAATTAATTGTTATTTCCTTTCCCTTTGCCATTATCTTGTTATTTTGGGTCCCTTGCACCTCAGGAAATTCCAAAGGCATGGATTCTCATATTGGGGAAAATCTATTTGCCTTTATCTTCTTTTCAAAGTCAATTTCTCATATTTCCCTTTTATTAATCAATTTCTTTTCCTTTTTAATTATCTTTTTAAGGATTTCTCTTTATCGCTTCTCTATTTTACTATTGGAATTACTTTTAACCTTACGAATCCTTGGGATACGAAAATCAACCAAGGATAACTCAATTATACCTCTTTTCACATATTTTCCATATTTTATCACTATTTTCAATTTCTTTCTTAACAAGGAAATACTTAATTGGTCTTTACTTTTCTTATTGCATTCTCTATGCAACTTTGGACTCCTTGGGACCCAAGGAACCCAAGAGGCACGAAATCCAACTTTGGATTGTATTCTTTTGCCTTCTGGAGGTTTCCACACCTTTCTTTTCTCAAAAACTTAATTATTCATCTACTAATTGCATTTCCTTGTCATTGGGCCCAATAGCCAATAAAGCCCACAACACAATTATCAAGGCTATTGTAAATGAAATCCATTTATTTCAAAAAAAATATATCATTATTTGTCCCAATATTTTTAATGTGAGAAATTACATTTCTCACCAAAGGAACCCAAAAATTGGGGTTGTAACAATAATTATAGTCACTTTATAGTGGCATGAAATAAAGTCATCCAAGCAGTTATTTCCAGGAAACCGATAAAACTTATGGGAATTGTTGTGAAACTAAAGTGATTATCCATAAGCGTAACCACATACCTGTCAGGATGATTTGAGACAGAATAATCCAATCATGCAAGAAATCCAAATAGGCAAGCAAGCACACAATGAGATCCTAAAATATGCATACAATTTCCTATTATTGATCATGCCATCAAGATCTATTAAACCTAGCTCACTTCCTAGGGTTTCTAGGCACTTTTAGGGTTTCCATTTCAATTACTCACAAACCCTAATCATCTCATATATTCTTCATGCAAGGCCCATTAAAGCATATTTATGCATATGAAACTCTAAATTAAACCAATTAGGTGCAAAGTTCATTTTTTTTGTTCTTAATGTACCTTTTTACAATTAACAAATTAATATCAACTTTAATCATCCATTAAACCCTACTAAATACATTAATCATCTCAAAATAGGGTTTCTTAATCATTAATACATTAAAGTTAATAACTTCCATTACTTTTCAAATTGCAATAGGAATTATCTTCTAAATATATTTTTAATGAATTCCCCTCGCTTTTTTGAGCAACTTTCATATTTTATGTGTATTTATTCGAGCTACTAATAAGGAGATATGATTTTTGCAAGAATTACCTTTTTAGACCAATCGGAAGTTGCCACGTCGCTCCATCCATGCAATGCAGCCGATTTGGGAAACATAACGAATTTCAGAGATTGCCCCCATGTAAGTCGCTATTTCTTCTCACCCCAGAGGGGCAAAATGGTCCAACCATCATTTGGTCGTCTTCTTCCTCATGGTGCACGACCTGGTCGCCGATGGCTTCCCTTTCGCGGCTCGCCCTTCCTTCCTGGGGGCTCAAGGACCACCGCCAGTTGTTCCCCTAGCTCTGCCATGTCCCGATGCAGCTGGGGCTCCTTCAAGTTGCTGCCAAGGTGGTTGTTCCCAAGCGGGAGAAGAATGTGACCGTTGTCGCAATTGCAGCAGGTCGGAAGACCTTGGGTAAGAGCTTCTCAAAGACGGTAATGTAACTATGGTGGTCGATCTGTCGTGGGTGGTTGTGGATGTTTCCTGCCTCAGGCAAGACCATATACACCCCTCGTCGCTCCAGGGATAGGGCTATACCCTCATAGTTAGAGATTTGATGAAGATGGTAAAGAAGAGAGATATAGTTGTGCGGGATCCCTCTGGACTTGGCCAAGGGTCTACCCCTTATATAGGGGAGGTTTATCCACGCCCTAAGGTGTGCATCCACGAGTCAATGGGTTCTTTTCCCAATAGGAACTCAAGTTCATTCATTAGGAAGCAAGCTTCTCTATCCTAATTATTTCTTTAATATTCCTTATTTCATGGCTAATTAGAAATACAAAAATTATCTCTTTCATTATCTCTAGCCTTGCCTTTTTATCTATTGGCCATGAAAATCTATTTTGTTTTAGTAGAATATACTTCCTTTTTAACAATTCCACCAAAATCCTTAACTATGCATCACATAAACCTCTTATTTTGTATTATTGGTATTATCTTTTTCTTTTTCTTCATTGTGGATCCTTGGACCCCAAGAAACTCTAATATTTCAAAATTCCTTTTTAAGGATACTTATTATCCTTCTAGATGTATCTACATCCATTATTTCCCATTATCTTGTTTATTTCTTATTAAAATATCTCTTTCTAAGGATTTCTCTTTACCTTTCTTTTTATTTTCCTCATTGGCGTTCCTTGTAACATTAGGAATCCTTTGGATACAAAAATTCACCAAGGATAACTCAATTATACCTCTTTCCACTTATTTTCCACATATCATTGTTTTCAATTTCTTTCTTAATAAAGAAATACTTGATTGATCTTTTCTTTTCTTATTGCATTATCTTTGCAACTTTGGACTCCTTGGAACCCAAGATGCACAAAATCCAACTCTGGATTATATTCTTTTGCCTTCTAGAGGTTTCTACATTTTTTTTTCTCAAATTCTCAGTTATTCATTTACTAATCGAATTTCCTTATTATTGGGCCCAATAGCCAATAAAGCCCACAAAACAACCAACAGGGCTATTGTAAACGAATTCCATTTATTCAGAACAAATTATATCATTATTTGTTCAAATATCTTTAATAGGAGAAATTGCATTCTTCACCAAAACAACCCAAAAACTGGGGTTGTAACAGATCCCAATGTAGTTGCACTTGATATTAAACTATTTAGTGTAATAAGACTCAAATCCTAGTCTCTTATATATGAATCCTTATGCATTCCTGGTGAACCTGCACTCGAATATGGATATGATCCTATTTTACCCACACTTGAATCTTGATGTTCTTATTAATAGAAAGTTGGTGTAGCGGACCTTTATCTTCATGTAGCTTCATTGTAAGTCCAGTTCACTCACATCTAATTTATAGTACACATACAAATTAATCTTGGTGCACTTGTATTTGAATCCTAATACATGCTTGAATTTTATTACTTTTGCACCCAATGCATGCACAATATGAATCATCGTGTGTTGGAAATAGTTATATTTTAGTTTATTATTTAGCAATTTTTTTACTAGAAAAAGGCAATAGATAATCTGAGAAAAATAAATAATAAAATTTTAGAGTATACAAGTATGATGAATGTATATTCATCCTGGTTTCAGTGGAATTTATAGCCAAGTTTTACATTATATATCTTAGTTTTCATTACAAATAGCTTCATATCATTCCAATTATATTTATTGCTATTTTTATGAATTTTGATACTTTTCTCGTCTCTTCCTATAGTTTTGCTTTTTAATCTACATGCCTGAATCGATCAAGCAAGACATAAGAGGTGCATTGTAGCACCCAAGCCCGAGACATATTTGAGACACTTCCATATTGAAGATCAATCAATATTTTTTGTGTACAAGGCCATAATTGACCAGTTGATCAACCAATTGATCGACCTACAAATACCATTATCGATTGAGTTGAGGTGCTCAAGATTTTCTAATCGATCAAGCCCTATCAACCTCTAGCTCGATGGAACTATGCAAGAACTTAAAGGATCAATTGAGTTGAGGTGCTCAAGCTTTTCTAATAAATCAAGACCTATCAACCTCTAGCTCGATGGAACTATGCAAGAACTTATAGGACATCAGTTGAGCTCCACAGACGAACATATCAATCAACCTCTTTTGTTCGACCTTCCATCTTTCAATCTCCTAGGTCGGTAGACGATGCTTCAGAAACACATCAAATTAACATCTATCCAATCAGTATGTGTCAGTCGACCTCATGATCCAAGATCCAAGCTAGCAACCTCTTCCATATTCACTCACTGCCAAGAAATTGATCTCAACCAGCTACATGTTGTAATCTAGTGACTGGAACCTAGGTATAGAGGCATATATATACCCATCATGCAGCCATAGAAAAGTTGTCTCAGACCTAATCCTAAAAAAAGGGGAAGTGTTTCCAGTCTAGTCATTTCTCAAGTGATTGAACTAGTTGCTTATAGAGTGATTAACCTCTCTAGAGAGAGATTAATTGACCTCCCAAGTATAAAGCAATCAACCTACTATTTTTCCAGAGCAATCAACCTCTCCACCAATAAAGTGATCGACCTCTAGGTTGATAACAATTATCGATCACCATCAATATAGTAATGATCGACCTCTAGGTTATTGAACCCTTTGAGGTTAGTCATTTGGTAACCAATCTATGCAAGAATAGGGCTACCAATCTCCCATCTCAGGGCAATCGACCTCTTCACCAAGTTGTTTTCCATCCACCTACTCCAACTGCATGTCAAAGTTAATACCTAGAAGAGAGAGAAGGAAGGGATTCTATTGAATCATGCCACACCAAGCTACTTATGTTGCAGTCATGACCATGATTGTGTCCTCTTCAACTACTTGTTATATTAATACTTCCATGTTGAGGGAGCAAACCTTTCACTAGGGTGAGAGGTCTAGACCCACTACCCTTCTCTTGCAATTTATGACATATTCTAATTCTATATCATTTAATTCATTGCTTATAGTTTAATGCATGTTTTGTAGATTGATCACCTCTTTACATCATTTATTATAATCTTAGGTCATGAGAACTCTAACATTTTATATCTGAATATCAATTAGCTTTGATTGTTTTTGAGGTGAGAACTTTCAACAAGAAGTCTCCATAGTGGTGGACATATAATTTCTAAGTATCAAAACCTCCATTTTACATGAAGATCCACTCATGCATGTTCACTACATCAAAAGGGAAAACATGCATAACACCAACTATCTCTTCATCCAAATTTTTTTAAATGATACACATATTTAGATAGTGGTTGTAAAACCCAATTGCATCCTCGTATCTCCATCCATTAATAACTTGAACTTTAATCAATCTCTTTTAATTCATGCAACCTTAGTTAAGTAATTTAAACTCAATTTTTTGATAGCTATTAGATGTTACCTAGTTACTTTGAATATTATGTTCTTAATTATGTTTTCATTTAGATTTGATCTTGAAATATACTATAATAAGATATGTTCGCTTGTGGGTGGCGTTAACATACACTAGTTAACGAAAACTCTAGGGATTTCATCCCTAGTGCATTTGCTCGTGCAATAAACAACACATCAAAGAGCGTGTGTGAATGCATTCCATGATGATTATTGGTGTGAAGACAAAATCCATCACTTCTGTGAATGAACTTGACCAATAGTTTAAATCCTACATTCAGTGACCCCTAGCTCAGGAACTCCCTCCCATGGCTAGTAAAAGGGTATTGTTGAACAATCTTTTGGTCTAAGAATATAATCAGGAAAATGATTCTTCAAGAATCTCATATGTATGCACAAGATTAGGTGACAATTGGAAGAGAAGGAAGAAACATTCTAGAAAAGGTGGTGATGTAGCCGGATATGGCCATGTGGAGGAGGACATAGACAACAAGTGAAGAAGCGCACAACAACTGCTAGTAGAGAGCAATCCACACACAACATCTCTCTGGATGTATTTTGGTAATTTTGGTGTGCTTGTGCATGTTAAAAATTCGTCAAACATTTTCACAATGTAGATGGATGCAACCAACAAAATAGGCACCTAAATGACCATTTCGCCATCCTATAATGATTGGTGGACAAGTTCTCATGTGCATTCTTCATTGGGTGCACCCAAACAAAATCTATTAGGCTCGAACCAACCAACAAACTACTAATGAACATGGATGGAGAAAAGTATGTGCGTAATTCAATGACAATTACAAATTTTGGCTGCTTGAGAGAATTTATTTTCTAATACAATTAAGGGAATAGAAATGATTCATCTTTGGGATTCCAGAAGAATAAAAGTTACAACACCATTTAAATAAAATAACCAGATGGGATAGGGCGGGCGAGAAAACACATGTTTGTTTTATTTTGTCAAAGTTCAATACACAAATAAGCCCAATCAATAATATTTAATTTGTCAAAAAGAGAAAGGAAAAATATTCATCTTCAAAATTCCAACCAAAAATAAATAAAATGTCATTTAAATAAAAAAATAACCAAATTTTCTACTTATAAAAATCGAATTGCACGCAATGAATAGTGTATAGAGGGGTGGGGTAGGCACGTATGTGTTTTTTGTTTTGTCAAACCACAATACACAAACAAGCTCAGTCAACCATAAATTTCAATGTCCATTAAAGGTCTATGAATCTTTGGTCTTCACTCCCACTTAGATACATCACTCTCACTTGAAAAGTGAGTAACATGGAACTCAGTGTGGCCGAGAGGTTATAGAATAGAAAAATATTTGGCTTAAATACAATATTATGCACTTGCCACCATATCCTAGCGGGAACAAGATAGGAATCCCACTTAATTTGCTCAGATATCCTAGAAAAATTTTAGTTTTATCTACACTAAAACCCTAACATGCATATGAATTCTGATTGACGAGCATCTTGATGTACTACTATTTACATCATGATGCATCCACGTCTTTTTCATACTGCATGCCCTATTAAGACCCTTGTGGGCACGGTGCTTACACATTTTGAATTATTTTGCACTTGTTACCAAATCGAAGTTCAAGCAACATTTTCCAACCAATATTGGATCATGGTGGATACATTCCTAAATCATGGTGAAACACATGTTAACAAATGATGATTCATGCACGTTCTAGACTTTGTTGTGCTATCAATTTCAATTAAAGGACTCCACAATCCAAATTAGATACATCATTATTCCCTAATTCTTTGTGTTGGTCAACAACATAATTTTTTCATATTGTTTCTATGCGCACCCAGTGGGGAACGAGGTCAACATACTATCAAAAAATGGTTCATATGTTTTTTTTCATATAGTGATGGTAATCTACTAAATTGAATCGTTTTGTACCTTGATTGAAAGAAGGTTGCTGCCACATAATCTTGTTTGATGTGTGGTATAAATAAAATAAAGAATTATTCTAATGTGGAGACTCAAAACTAAAAGCTTTTCATTTTAAAAGTATAGGCATACCATGCGGATAACAAAGAAAAAAGGGTAACAAAAGGCGATGTGATGAGTGGTGCCCCCACCCTTTATCTATTGAAACCCTAAGTTCAGCGGCAAGGAGATAAATCACCAATTGCTACACTAGGAATCAAACATGTGTCACATCAGCATCCAACGGTTCCATACGCTGCATGATGTCCATCTGATTTAGTGCATGATAAAAGTGTAATTTTTTTAACTAGAAAAGAAAATTTTCACTTCAGCATTAGATGTACTTTAGCATTGTCACATTGTACTCCAATTGTCCACAACTTTCAGCAAAAATTATCGAGAACATATGCACCACATAAAAATCTATCTATGAGATATTGATGTGAATAGGGCTGTAAATGGGTAGGGTATGGTGGGGGTATGGTCATGTCCATAATCGTAACAGTTTAGTTAAGAGGATGTCGGTACGGTTATATACCCACTTTGTCAAAAGCTATACCCTCAACATACACATATTCGTTTTACCGTTGGGTATATGGATGGGTAATTGGGTATATGGTTATGTTCCACTTACTATAAAAATACACCACAAACTGTGAGATACAAAAAACTACCACATTTAAATGGATAGGTTATGGAGAAATATCATTCAACACAAAGAGGAGAGAGGAGCAGAATGACAAAATGACTTTATATCTTTCTTAATTTAATTAATTGTACTTGTGTGGTTATAAAACTGCGTCAATGGATTTGTTCATTATACTACTACAAGGTACTTATATTTACTAGATGTGAACATTAGGATATGGAAAACTACATTCTAATATAAATGTTTACTATTTTAAGGTGAATATACTTACTAAATATGACTCCTACGATATGCAACATTACATTTTAATGTAAATTATTTACATAAAAATATAAGTAAATGGGTAAAACTTAGTGACGACCCGACAACAAATCAGACTGTCACTATGTAATTAATTGCGGAATTAACCATAATCAACAGAATAACAAAAATTACTAAAAATTTAAACCTTTTTGCAAAGAGATCCAATTTCAGGAAACTCTTATAAAGAGAACCAAGTGTGGTATACATTATAGTTCACATTATACATACCATGTACCATCTCTTCTCAAGGAATATATTTACAATAGTTGCTTTGCCAAAACTATACATAAGAAAAAACCTCAAGGCATTCAAGCTAAAATCTCAGATCGATCATGAAAACATTGAGTACTGACTCCAAGGTCCTGAGAGTGTAGAGACGACACATAGGACTCATATCTACAAGGCATGAGAGTCAGTATCTCCACCTGAGATGTTACTGTTGTCCCTGATGTTGTTCTCCTTCCCTTTCTGTATGGTCTCTACCTTCTCGTCCACGTCCACCTAAAAATGTTGGTGACCAATGGTGTAGCGACCGTCTCATGAAAACATGATTAACTAATGTAGAAGCGAATTATTTGCAGCGGATTACTAAAAATCACTAAAAATTAAAACTTTTTGCAAAGAGATCCTCACATAGGAAATCTTTTCCAACAAGAATCATTGCATAACATTTACATTCTAGTTCAAATGTACACAACCTGTACCATTTCTTTTCAGAGATTACATCATCAACTGTCTTATAAACATTATATACAGACAATATACAAATCTCGAGGCATCAAGCCAAAACCTCAGATTGATTCATAAAACACTGACTAAAAACTCTGAGGACCTGAGAGTACAGAGATGACACATAGGACTTTCTAACTACATAACTTGACATGCAGTATCTCCACCTGAGATATTACTATTGTCCTTGTTGTCACTACAGTTGTCTATTCTCTGTAATGAGATTCTGCTTCTTTGTCAGCATCCACCTAAAAAGTTAGATCCCACGGGGGTGAGACAATTGTATATTCCCCCAGCGGGAGATATAACTCTCCGCCAAAACGTTCTTATAGCAGTTTATTAAAATAAACTACGCAGAAGGATTTATATATATATATATATATATATATATATAATTAATAGTAGGTAAATCACTTGTATGAACAAAGTGAAGTAATCTCCTTTTTCAAGGATAATGTTGCATCTACTCATGGTAGACTCATAATTCATCCATATACTTGTAATGAATACAACAGATATGAACAACATCAATGAACTACAGATATATAACAGAAATGTAACATCAACCAATGAATTTCCGTATTTAATTCTTAAGCAAACATGCTATATGACTGATTCCATTTTACAAACACACTTATGCCCTGAGGAGATGAGATATACCGCTCATGCTCCAACTGACCACTGCAAAGTTGAAATCGGTACCATACAAGGTCAATGGAAGAGCCGGATTCCCATGACCTCCCACATCTCTGTCAGCGTGAGATCACATGCAGGACATCTTCTGTCTCTACTAAATATAGCTTTCTAGAGTATAATGGCAACTTCACTATCAGAGTTACAGTGGCATGCTGCACTCTCTTCGCGATCGTGAAATTTCGTGTTTATCTCCACCGATCCGACATTAACATTATTGGGAGATGTGTACGACATCTAACCCAATCATCGGGAGATTCGTCATACATCCATCCTGGTACATATAATGAAGGAATGAGAGATTAAAGTACATATCACATCAATTCCTAAATTAGGACGTAAGGATATTTACGTCCATAACCCCCACATACTCAAAAGTATGCTCTCTAGGAGTTTCCTTAGGAAAATATGTTTCACCATCATTTAACTACTGACAATGATGGATCTATGGTCAGGGCTCTACATGATATTATTTCACTTGATTAAGTTAAGTACATTTGCATATTCTTTTAGCATCAGTCAAGTTCTCAACATAAGTTATTACAACAATGCTATAAAGAGACATGTACTACTTTCATCAGATATTTATCAGTCTTTCAAAGACCTTGGGAACTCAGTCCCTCATTTCAAAACTAGGAATTTTCATCCATTCACATTCTGATCACCATAATCATATGGTTTTGGGTATTCAAACCCTTAAGTCATCAATGAGCATTATTATACCTTTTTCAGGTAACTATCACCTTCAGGTCATCTGACCAAGGCATTCATGATACTTGTTATACAAGCATCACATGTGGCTCACAAGGTGATGAAATATCTTGTCACCTCTTTCTAGGCAACAACTTGCTCATATGACTCATAGAATCCTTACACATTGTTACTTTTACTAAGCAACAACAACATTAAGGCTCATAATGCCAATCAACATTTATTATATAAATGTCATAGCTCAAATCTAGCTATGTTCATTATCTCATCATACCTGCATGGTTATTAGGCATGATAACAGTCATACAAGATATTCATCACATCATGTGATACAATAGTAACACCATTATTCCTTTTCTAGGAATTAGGGTTTACTATCAAACAGGGCTTATCATTCCCTTTACCTGAGTCAGGGTAAGGGTTCCCCTTTTATCATTAATTAGCGTTTCATGATTATATAATCTATCCAATCCTTAGTTCATTAATCCATACCTCTGGGGCATTCAAAGATATCATATTTAATTATTCATGAACATTACTTTCATCATATAGCATTAATGATCATCAATTCAAGGTATGAGTTCATTTCTCATCCTCACCATGGTATGATTATATCATACACATCATTTGGGCTTAACCCCATTCTAAAGGTTCATTAATTAACACTCATCAAGGTGAAAAAACTCATTACATTTCATTGTAATAGTTGCATAACACACTTCATATGTTTCTTACCCAAATATATTGGATTTGGAGTGTATCCAGATATATAAACCCTGAAGAGTTGAATTTGATAACTTGTCTATATTGATGTATCACTTTCTCATTATTTCAGACTCTCTTGAGTTAACCAACTTATCTTGTATTAAGGTATTTCCCTCTTAATACATTCCATTACTAAACTCTCACCTTTAGCATATAATACATAGGCCACACATTAGAATTGTCCATCTATCTATAATGATATGGACTTGTCTAATGCTAAAGACATTGTTTACAATTAGGTTACATATAATCAACCACATGAAATGTTTTACCTTTATAAGGTCATTTCTTTTATCTCATCATTAGGATTTCCTTGCATCCTTATTTAAAATTAGAATTATGATCCATTGTCATATTGCCCAGGATTAGGGCTTTATGTATAATGACTTACATTAGAGTCTCATATTCCTTCACCCTTCTTAGGGCCTCTCATCACAACATAACATCAGAGCATTATGTGATGTTAGTTCTTAATCATGGTTTCTCATAGAATCACCCTCAACTAGGGTTTCACATAGATTCACCCTCAACTAGGATTTCTCATGGATTCACCCTCAATTAGGGTTTCACATGGAATCACCCTCAATTAGGGTTTCTCATGGATTCACCCTCAATTAGGGTTTCACATGGAATCACCCTCAATTAGGGTTTATCATGGATTCACCCTCAATTAGGGTTTTACATGGAATCATCCTTAATTAATATTTCCACTATAGTCACCCACAATTTGGGTCTACAATCCATCTCCATTAGGATTTCATTAAATTATTCATAATTAGGGATTCACTATTCATACCAATTAGGGTTTTACATCTCATTTCCCTAAATTGGATTTTCACACATCACTACCCTAGATTAGGGTTATATCCTCACCCTGGATTAGGGTTACATTTAGAATTTCCCTCAATTAGGGTTAGAATTCAATAACCCTGTCAATTAGGGTATATATTCATGATTAGGGTTTCATGATCTCTATAGTTAAGGATCATACCCTTAATCACCACATGAATTATATTCATGTTATGAATTCATGCTAACATCATCTTAACTTGATAAGGTCATATCATCCCTTCAATCAAGTACATACAACTATGAATGACATAGTGTACCAAGTCATTGATCCTATAGGTAATTAGGGTTCATCCCTTAATTGGCACTAATCACTTAGGTACTATTAGGGTTTCAACCTTTGTACCTTCAATGATCATCATTACTAATCATCATTGGATCAATTACTCATTCATCATCTCTATTCTCAAGAGATTCAATCACCTTGGACCTCCATTACATAAGGTATCCAATTGAATTGATCAATTGAGTCCTCAATTACAACAAGTGTTTAGGTGGATTAACCAATTGAGTCCTCAATCAACTTTGACTACTTGTGTGGAAACACATCCCATTATCACACAGACAACGAGGTGTTACGCGAAAATGTGCGGAAATCACCATAACCACAGATTATGAAAAAATAGTCTAATTAAAACCGATTGCGGAAAACTGATAAACTGTGAAACTATTACTTTCCAGTCCTCAACCTGCACAGAAACATGTCATATATATATGCATACACAAGATCTAATATGTGTCCATAGGTCAGAAACAGCTGTTCATCCATCACATGAGTTCACCACATGTTCATATACAGAAAAGGCCTGCATCCGACCAACCGCAGGATATACAAACATCATTGATCGGTCATCATGAAACAACGTCAAAACACTGCCAAGGACCTGAGAGTATAGGGATGACTCTAGACGCTACTACAAAACATCCAAAACAGCAGCATATCCATCGCTCGCCTTCTACTACTCGTCAAGCTGCTCGGCCGCAACACCACGACCACGACCACTTCTACCTCGCCCACCTAAAATGGGGTTAAACCAGTGGGGTGAGACAATTGAACAATTGTCCCAGTGGGAAACATAACTCCCCACCGCAACTACAGAACCTCAGCAAGATAGATTATAACAACAGATAACTATATAGCAGAAGCAGTCAAAATTAAGCAAAGCTATCCTTAACGACAAGCTTACCAGCTATACAAAAGCATATAACCAGATATATCTCAAGGAATATGATTAACAAGATAATATGTATCCCTATATAACATGATTATCAGAACAAGATATAATGTCACATAACCTGCTTATCAAGATAAGACATATGGTAACATAACCTGCAAGATATAACAAGGATATTACACAAACAAGGCCTCAACCAATGTTTCATGTTTATCCTAAGCAATAAGTACTAAACTGCTATATTACGTATTATTATTCCCTGAGGATTTGAATCGTACCATTCAAATCCAACCTTCAGTTGCGAAACCCAAACCGGTGCCATACAAGGTCAATGGAAGAGTCGGACTCCACGACCTCCCACCTCGTGGTCAGTACATGAGTACAACACAAGCAGGATCGTAGTCACATGCTGAAGTGGTCTAAGCCACATGGTCATCTCCATAGGCTACCCTCACTCTAGCCCGCCTGGTACAGGTCTCGGCGCTAGTAAAACTGAGCCACAGGCATGTTCACCGTGCTCTGAGCCATGAACGCATTCATGCTCCACACATCACATATCCTGAGCCATGGGCCTGTTCACCATGCTCTACATACAAATCTGAGTCTGTAACCGAAGTTACACTCTTACCTCCTCATTTTCAGGCTAGGAGCAACCTACACATATTCAACAGTATGCACTTCCAGGTTAACCCGTAGGAGAACCTGTTTCACCATCACCAAAGTCCTGACGATGATGGATCTATGGCCAGGGCAAACTACATGATATATTTCACTGTGATTAATTTGTATCTTTTAGATGGATTGCAGGATTCAACCAAGTTGTATAACATGCAAGATATAACGGAAAGTAACCAACATTATATCATTATTTAATCACATCAACCTGATCCATCACAAGGATCCAACATCACATGTTACCACTTGGCCTCTTACCAACCATCCAGATCCATCTCGAGGATCATCACATACCATGGGATCTCAATCCTTCATCATGTACTGTCAATGCCTCTCAAGGCTCACATCATCATCATGGAACTGAACACATTATACATATCATTATATGAACCAGAGTAATTACCAAGTGATGTTACTCATCACATGTATCATAGCCTTTTCATGGCTAATCATCACCTGCATGGTTAGGATACACAATAATCGTAGATTCAACATAAGGAACATGCTACCATCAGAAATGCCATTCAAAATACTCTACTTATCATTCTTACCCTATTTGGTAATCAAGTCACATTATTAACAATCCATATACATGCTTACTCTTATCTCAAGATTATACAAGTAATCAAGGTGTCCAAACATACAGAACAAGTACTATTGTGACCACTAACATTATGTCACCATTCACTATAATCATTATTATCATTATGCAAGCTACTAGTGTAACTATCACCATTCTCATTTAACAATTAAGTACAAGGATTACTTCATGCATATCATTACTACCTTTATTGTCATCATTATTATGATCAACATTACTATCATCTTCTTTATTATTAACAAATAAGCATAAGGATCACATCATGCATTTTATTACCATTACCTTCCTTATTACCATCACTACTACCATTATCATCATTATCCACATTATTAGTATTGGCATCATTACTAGTATTAGTATTGTTATTATTGCAAGGCATCATACTCATTTTTGTTATTACTAACAAGACACCATCATCATTAAGCATAAACATCCATTCATAACATATGGAACCGTTACTCTAGGATCACAAGACTCTCCCCATGACTCATCACCACCCTCACTAAACTTATCATGACCTATCGGTCAACACACACTCAACCCTATCAGCCATCACCACCCAAGGCTTTCTCCCAACATGTCAACACACACTCAACCCTATCGGCCATCACCACCCAAGGATGTCGCCCAACATGGCTATCAGCCACCATGGGTATCGTCCAGCATAGATATCGACTAGCATACCTTGCATGGCTATCGGCCTACCAACCTCCAAGAACATAGGTCTATCGCCCACCATGAGGAAGAGGATGTCTCTCAACATAAGAAGGACCATCTCGCCCATCATGATCACCATGTCGGACAACACCTCACTAGCTTGACCTATCACTCCACACAAGAGCACTCACCATGTCTCCCATCACAAGGTACTCATCTCGCCCAACACCAAGTCAAGATAGGGTCTCGCCCAACTCAAAGGACCATATCGCCCAACATGGTCACCACATCGGCCAACACAAAGAACACCACTATGTCGCCCATCACAAGAACAAGAGTGTCGCCCAACACACCCAAACCAAGGGAGGATATTGCCCATTACAAGGCAAGAGAGGATTTCACCCAACCAAGGGTCATCACCTACCTCCAGCACAAGGAAACCCTAAACCCTAGAAAGCAAGGTGCACAAAGGAACCCTAAACCCTAGAGGGGGATCGGCCACCAAAGGAAACTCAAACAAGGCACAAGTCTAAGCCACTAGTCTATGAACAAGAATAAGAACAAGAGGTAAATAAGTTAGGGTTAGAAGTTATGAAACCCGCCTTAAGCTCCAAGCTCCAAGGAAGAAGATGCACTTCAAGCTCCAAGGGATGTCATCCACCAAAGCTGATCCAAGAGAGGGTATCAGCCACCACTGCAACCTCAGGAGAGTGTCTCGGTCGACACAAGCAAGATGGAGAGGGATATCGTGCACTCAAGGTGGAGGGGAGACCAAAAGATCAAAGGAAGATAAGGCAAGGGAAAGAGCCACATATATAGGAAGAAGGGGAGGAGAAACCAAGGTACAACCATGCTATGTGTCGTCCACCCAAGGGAAACTTGTCCTAGGGTTCAAGATAACACAATCGCACACCAAGAGACACTTGTCCAAGCCGTGCACGAAGTGTCCACCAAACATGGTCAAGGCTGGACCAAGCAACATGGGCGACACAACTAGCAGCTCTGTTGGGTCACACGCCACCTCTAGGACGACACAAACCAACCTAGGGAGACACACACAACACCTTGGGTGACACAAGCTTCACTTGGCTGACACAAGGCTCAAGCAAGCCCAAACAAAGCACCTCAAGGCCCAAACAAGCTCAAGTGAGGCCCAAGAGACTCAAACAACAAGCCCAAGCCTTCCTCTCAACCCTAGAGGAAGCAAAGATAGGGAAACATCTCTCAAGATGGCAAACTTGCACACAAAACCCTAGACTTGGGTTATTTGCAAGTAGCCCCTCGAACTCTCAACAAAGCATAACAAAAACCCTAATCACCACTCAAAGGAGATTAGCAAGCATCAAACCACCAAGGTTAAGCAAAACAAACAAGGTAAACCCTAAACGCAGGTCAGGGTCCTTACAATCTAACCCCCTTTAAGGGATTTCCTCCCCGAAATCTGAAGAGAAAAGTGAGGGATACTTCCTCCTCATCTGTTCCTCAAGCTCCCACATGGCTTCCTCAATGCCACGTTGCTGCCAAAGAACCTTCACAAGAACCAAGTCCTTCCTTTTCAGCTTCTTGATCCTTCTGTCAAGGATCACCATAGGACCTTCCTCATAGGTCACATCGGCATCAAGCTCAACCTCAACTGGCTGTATCACTGTACCTGAATCCGGATGACTTTTCTTCAACATACTAACATGAAACATTAGATGCAACTTGTGCAACTCTGGAGGCAACTTTAACTCATAAGCTACCTTGCCAACATGTGTTATCACTGGATAAGGCCCCATATACCTGGGAGATAACTTACCCTTTCATCCAAACCTTAGCACACCTTTCCATGACGAGACTTTAAGTTACACTTTGTCTCCTACCTGGAACTCCAAAGGTCGTCGACGATTGTCTGCATAAGACTTTTGTCTGTCATGTGCCACTTTTAACTGTTGTTGTATCACTTTGATCTTATCTGTCATCTGTTGAACTAACTCAGGACCCAAAAGCTGATACTCACCAGACTCATACCAACACAAAGGAGATATGCACTTCCTTCCATACAAAGCCTTATAAGGAGCCGTGTTGATGCTTTGTTGATAACTGTTTTTGTAGGAAAACTCTATCAAACTCAGATGTACATCCCAGTTGCCTAGAAACTGCAAAACACAAGCTCAAAGGAGATCCTCCAAAATCTGAATAGTCCTTTCAGACTGTCCATCTGTCTGCAGGTGAAAAGTTGTATTGAACCTCAACTGCGTCCCCAATGCTCTGTGCAGCTGTTCCCAAAAGAGACTCGTAAATTGAGGACCTCTGTCAGTAACTATCGTTGCTGGAACACCATGCAAACGTACTATCTAATTTACATATACTCGAGCTCATTTCTCAGCTATATACGTCGTCTTCACAGGTAGAAAATGGGCAGACTTAGTCAATCTATCCACTATCACCCAAATGGAATCATGATTCCTAGCTGTCCGAGGTAGACCAACTACGAAATCCATGGTTATATGATCCCATTTCCACTGTGGTATCGGCAAAGGTTGCAACGTACCTGCCGGCTTCTGATGTTCAACCTTCACTTGCTGACACACCGCACATCTTGCCACAAACTCAGCTACATCTCTCTTCAAACTGGGCCACCAATACAAGTCCTTCAGATATGATACATCTTGGTGACACCTAGATGCATCACATACATCAACGTATGTGCTTCCTCAAGAACCAATTTCCTCAGATCATCAGCATCTGGAACCATCATCCTATCACAATAGCAAACTAGTCCATCCTCGGACTCATGAAACCCATCACGCTTGTCGCTTCCGAACTCTGATCTGATCAACTGTACCACATCATCTGTCTGTTGTGCATCCTTGATTTGCTGTCTCAACGTAGGCTTAACTTGCATCTGTGCAAAAAGACCAGACAAAAAAGAAACTTCCATCTGCACATTGATCTGCCACAAAGAAACAAACATATCTCGCCTATGGCATACCAGAGAACTCAACTGTGCCTTCTTTGAAGAAAGAGAAGAAGACTTCCTTCTAAGCGCATCAGCTACCACATTCGCCTTACCAGGATGATACTCGATAGTGCAGTCATAATCATTGATCAACTCCATCCATCGTCACTGTTGCATTTTCAGCTCTTGCTGCGTAAAGATGTACTTCAGATTCTTATGATCCGTAAAGATCTGACACACTTCCCCATACAGATAGTGTATCCAAATCTTTAGTGCGTGAACCACTGCTGCCAACTCCAAGTCATGAGTCGGATACTTTTCCTCATGCTTCTTGATTTGTCGCGAGGCAAAAGAAACCACATGATCTTCCTGCATCAACACGCAACCTAAACCTTTCTTGGAAGCATCATAGAAAACAACATAGCCTTTCCCAGGCTCTGGAAAGATCAATACTGGAGCACTGGTCAGCTTCTCCTTCAGACTCTGGAAAGCTTGGTGACATCAATCATCCCAAACAAAAGGTACATCCTTCCTGGTCAACTTCATCATCGGCAAAGCGATCACACTGAAGTCCTTGATAAACCTTCGGTAGTATCATGCCAAACCAAGGAAACTATGAACTTCTATCGGCGTCTTTGGCTGTTCCCAATCCGCAACGGATTCTACCTTTTTCGGATCTACTTTGACGCCTTCAACAGATATTACATGACCTAAAAAAGTCACTTCTTCCAACCAGAAATCGCACTTACTGAACTTGGCATACAATTGATGTTGACGAAGAAGAGTCAACGCTCGACGAAGATGTTGCTCATGCCCTAGCCTGTCCCGACAATAGATCAAGATGTCATCTATAAAGACTACAACAAACTGATCTAAGAACGGATGGAACACTCTGTTCATCAGATCCATGAAAGCAGCAGGTGCATTGGTTAACCCAAACGGCATAACCATGAACTCAAAATGACCATACCTCGTCCTGAAAGCTGACTTTGGTATGTCATCCGCCTTTATCCTCAACTGATGATATCTAGACCATAGATCGATCTTCGAAAACATTGTAGCACCACGCAACTGATCGAACAGATCATCTATCCTCGGCAACGGGTACTTATTCTTGATCGTGAATTTGTTCAACTGTGGGTAATCTATACACAACCGCATCGAACCATCCTTCTTCTTAACGAACAACATGGGAGCACCCCACGGCGATGTACTCGGTCAGACAAAACCTTTCTCCAACAACTCTTGCAACTTCTTCTTCAACTCTGCCATCTCTGCGGGAGCCATCATGTATGGTGACTGTGCAACTGGCTGTGTCCCTGGAACCAGATTGATCTCGAAATCAATCTCTCGGGGTGGAGGAACACCAGGAAACTCCTCAGGAAACACGTCTACAAACTCCCGAACAACTGGCACCTCCTCAAGATGAGGACCTTTCGCCTTGGTAACCACAACGGTATCCACCACGTGAGCTAGGAACGCCTCACATCCTTGTCGTAACAACTTATCTGCCACCATAGCTGATACCAAACATGTCGGAAGAATCTTCCTATCTCCCTAGAAGATCCACTTCTCTCCAGCAACATCAAACAATGCCTGCTTGGAACCACAGTCCAAGACAACCTTATACCTATCTAAGGTATCCATCCCAAGGATAACATCGAAACCATGCATGTCAAGTGGTATAAGATCCACTTGGATACGATGTCCCGAAAAAGACAAAACACAAGATGGAAACTCTTCTCAAAGCAAAAAGGAACCATCAAGAGGGGTTTCTAACAACAAGCTATCCTTATTACAACTAACCAGAAAACGACAATTTTCAAGCATACTATAGGTGATAAAAGAGTGTGTAGCACCCGGGTCAACCAGAACAAATATAAAGCAAGAAGAAGACATATCAGAATGAAATAACTCCATCTGACATGTCACTACTCGCGGGTTGACTATCGCCTCCGGCTGATTCATGGCATAGAATCGAGTCGTTGTTTGCTGTCCACGACCTCTGCTTCCTTGAGCAGACGATCCGACTTAAGACGCTTGACTGGGTCCTCGACCTCTGATACTAATGGGTTGCGGTCCCTCAGACTTCTGGAAACTCTGCCTCGGTTGCTGTGTCACTTCGACATCTCTATTCGGGCAATTAAACCTGAAATACCTGACTTGTCCACAAAGATGACATGACTTGTCCTCAAACTGTGGCCTAGCTGGCCTTGTCACTACCACAGAAGCTAAACTGTGTGCCTTTGACGGTGAAGAAACATAACCTTTCCCCTTACTCATAGACCACTGAGATGGTACACCAGCACTTCTCATCGCTGATGGTGCTGAAAACCTAGGCTTCTAAAAGCCACCAAACCTACATCCTTGAAACTGAGCAGGCCACCAAACCTACATCCTTGAAACTGAGCAGGTCTTTTAAGAGACATAGACTCTCTTTTCTCCCTTACTGTCCTCTCGATCCTTCGAACAGATTCCACGAACGTAGCAAACCGCTCTCGGTTTTCCAACGCAGACACCGGGGTTGAAAACTCAGCACTCAAACCATTCTCGAAATGTCTGATTCGTTCCTCGTCTGTTGCTTCCATGTGAGGATAAAACCTCAACAAATCCATAAACTTAGCTTACGACTCGGTGATGTTCATCGTTCCTTGCCTCAGATTCTCGAACTGACTCACCTTCTCATCCAGGTACGTCTTTAGAAAGTATCTGGTGACGAACTCGCATCGGAATACTTCCCAACAGATCACCTCACCAGGCCGCTTCTCTTCCTCGATGGTCCACCAGTGACCAGCACTACCCTTCAGAAGGTAGACATCATGCTTTACCTTATCTTCTTTGGAGATGCCAAGGATCTGGAAAGACTTCTCGAGACTTGTCAGCCACAGATCTGCATCCGCTGGATCAGTCGTCCCAGCATAATCCGAAGCTCCAACTCGGCGAAGCCGCTCGAAGGTCTTCCCAATACTCGATGCTTCTCCATGGGGAACATGTGCTCATGGAGGAGGCACTGGTAATCGCTCAACTATGAGATTCATTGTAGCCATTAACTGCCCCATAAGCTGTTGGTAAGCAGGATGTTCAAATATGGCTGGGTTAGGTTGGGGGACCTCAAGCACCTGATCTTCATGTGCCTGTCCATCTGCTCCATCAACCGATGCAGCATCACTATACTCAGCAGAGTGTTCTTCATGGTTTCCAGACATCTTGACTTTTCTTCCACTGAGGGCAGAAGATATTGTAAGAAAATATGGAAAACTCATAAGAACAACTCAACCTTGTCCTAAATCCTTGTAGACTTAGCGAACCTAAGGCTCTGATACCAAAACTTGTGTCAACACATCCCATTATCACAAAGATAATGAGGTGTTACGCAAAAACATGCAGAAATCACCATACCCACAGATTATGAAAACACGGGCTAATTAAAACTGATTGTGGAAAACTGATAAACTGTGAAACTATTACTTTCCAGTCCTCAACCTGCACAGAAACATGTCATATATATATGCATACACAAGATCTGATACGTGTCCACAGGTCACAAACAGATGTTCATCCATCACATGAGTTCACCACCTGTTCATATATAGAAAAGGCCCGCATTCAGCCAACCACACGATATACAAACATCATCGATCGGTCATCATGAAACAACGTCAAAACACTGCCAAGGACCTGAGAGTACAGGGATGACTCTAGACGCTACTACAAAACATCCAAAACAGCAGCATATCCATCGCTCGCCTTCTACTGCTCGTCAATCTGCTCGGCCGCAACACCACGACTACGACCATGTCTACCTCGACCACCTAAAAAGGGGTTAAACCAGCGGGGTGAGACAATTAAACAATTGTCCCAGCGGGAAACATAACTCCCCACTGCAACTACAGAACCTCAGCAAGATAGATTATAACAGCAGATAACTATATAGCAGAAGCAGTCAAAATTAAGCAAAGCTATCCTTAACGACAAGCTTACTAGCTATACAAAAGCATATAACCAGATATATCTCAAGGAATATGATTAACAAGATAATATGTATCCCTATATAACATGATTATCAGAACAAGATATAATGTCACATAACCTGCTTGTGGGCTCTGATCTCCAAAACACAAGATAAACATAGCGGAAGCGATTCGATTAACAGCGGAATACAAAAATCATGAGAAATTAAAACTTTTCGAAAATGAGATCTTAAAAACCTGAAACTCCTTTTATAAAAGTAAGATGAACTGTTTACATCTCTGATAAATCACTTCTCGAGTGATTATATACGTCATGATACAAAATCTCAAGATTTCAAAATTCTCAGATCAACAAACTCCTAGGACCTAAGTGTACAGAGATGACATAAGACTATTCTGACTACAAGACTAGACAGCACAGTGTTTCCACCTGAAGTCACTGCTGCTCCTGAATTTGTTGTTGTTGCTGCTGTCCACCTGTAGATCGGTTCCTTTGACCTCGACGTCCACCTAAAGGTAGAAATCTACGGGGTGAGACAATTTTAAATAATTGTCCCAGCGAGAGTTATAACTCTCCGCCAGAAAATTTGTTAAAAGCAATCAAAGGAATATCATGACCAGGTAATTTAGGTTACTCACAGCAGGCTTGATAACAAATACTCATCTTTATTTAAGGAATATGAAGAACATGTATACTAATGCTTGAACAGGATATTAAAAACAAGCAATGTAATATCAATCAATGTTCCTCATAGTTCAACCTAAGCAGTTATGCTACGCGGTTGATTATGTTTTACAAACCTCATTATGCCCTGCGGAGATGAGGTATACCGCTCATGCTTCAACCGATCACTAGTAAGTCGCATCGGTATCATACTAGGTCATCGAAAGAGCCGGATTCTCATGACCTTCAACTACCTCAGTCCGAATGAGGATAAACATGCAGGACATCTAGTGTCCCTGCTAATATAGCTCACCAGGGTATTCTGGTACTTCGCTATTAGAGTCACAGTGGCATTCTGCACTCTCTTCTCCATCGAAAGATTTCATGTTTATCTCTCATCGATGCGGTATAAAAGATTCCCTTGGAAGAATAGTGTTACGTCATCCCGGTATAAACATATAGTGAAGGGTTGATGGATTAAGATACATCAACATCAACTCCTACACAAGGATGTAAGGATATACACATCCATATTCCCCCACATACTCTAAAGTATGTGATCCAGGAGTTCCCTTAGGAAAACCTGTTTCACCATCATTTAAACTCTGACAATGATGGATCTATGATCAGGGCTCTACATGATATGATTAAACTTGGTTATTAGGTACATTTCAGTATTCTTTTAGCATCATACATGTTTCCAAACATTCAAGTACTAAACATGGCTATAACAGAAGAATACTAAATGTAATAGGTATTACTCATATCAGTTATCAGATGGATGCCAGTTCTTAATCATCTTATCACTATAATTCAGGAACATAGGTGTTCACACCCTTATATCATCATAACACTTGCTATCAAATGTCATGTCAGCATCAAGTCATCTATTAGCATGACCTCGATGTCATTCATGGCCCTTAAGGCATATCAGTTTCATATGATACTACTTGCATTTAGGCAACATAGTTATTTCTGTACATAAGCTATTGACATGCTTTCAATGAACATGATGTCATGATCCTTACATGGATATGATTATTTTCTTATAGGAACCTGCATGATTAAATCAATTGATAATAATCAAAATTCATAATCAGATCAGCAGTCAATAAGACAGAATTAACCCTTCAATTCAAAGGTTATACTTTTATGTCCTTACAAAGGGTAAGATTCCCTTGTTTACATCATTTAGGGTTATTCACCCCTTTCATTATGATTGGGAATAATAATTCCTCATCTCATATCTTTGATAATACAATTCATGCTTAAGGGAATAACATGAGTTTAGGTTTTATTGTTCATTTCTACATATTACCATGAACTAGGGTTTACTATTCACATTACTCATGATTACCCTAGAATTAGGGTTTACTATTCACATTACTCATGATTACCCTTAAATTAGGGTTTACTATTCACATTACTCATAATTACCCTAGAATTAGGGTTTACTATTCACATTACTCATGATTACCCTAGAATTAGGGTTTACTATTCACATTACTCATGATTACCCTAGAATTAGGGTTTAATATTCACATTACTCATAGCATCATCATGAATGAGAAACATCATCATTATTGATACTTTCAAATTAGGTTAAAACTCATCAATTATCTTAATTAGGGTTTTCATGATCTCTCATAAGTGGATCATACCCTAATCTTGCATATTCATATACATTGAAGGTACTTTATTTGAGTTTTAACCATAAATGGTACTTTCTCTCTCTCCTTCCTAATGAAAGGTGATTACATCACTCTAGATAGGGTTGGTTTAAGTCCTTGTTGATTAACATAAACCAATTCACCACTATCATGTCATTAGAGTTTACATAAAACAAGGTATCCTTTAATTGAACCCTTTTAGGTTGAAACGAGTGTGACCCATTTGGGTTGAAACAGGTGTAACCCATTTGGATTGAAAAGAGTGTGACCCATTTCAGTTCAAACGAGTGTGAACCCATTTGGATTGAAATGAGTGTGACCCATTTCAGTTGAAACGAGTGTGACCCATTTGGATTGAAACGAGTGTGAACCCGTTTGGATTGAAATGAGTGTGACCCTTTAGAGGTGAAACGAGTTGAACCCATTTGAGGTGAAATGAGTTGAACCCATTTGAGGTGAAACGAGTTGAACCCATTTGAGGTGAAACGAGTTGAACCCATTTGAGGTGAAATGAGTTGAACCCATTTGAGGTGAAATGAGTTGGACCCATTTGAGGTGAAATGAGTTGAACCCATTTGATAAAGTTGGATAAGGACCAACATAGGTATTAACGCCCTCCATCTTCAACCTTGAAACCAAGGTCTGTTCTTCACGAAAAAGCTTGCAAGAGTACAAAGTAACATAGGGAAGAAGAAGAACTAACTATTATTTGCAAGAATAAAAGTATGCATAACAAAGCAAGGTGTAGAGTTATAAAACCCGCCTCAAACGTTGTTCCTAAAGCTCCAAGCTTCCAAGCTTCAAAACTTTAATGGTGGCTTGAGCTCCACAGGTCATCCAAGGTTGTTTCTTCAAGAAAGGTTGGGAAGGATCGGCTAGGAAGAGAAAGCTAAGGGAATTAACCATGAAACCAACCTTATACAAGGATTTCCTCCATGAATCCAAGCTAGAAGATGGTGCTCTCTTACCTTAGAACAGGTTGGTCGTTTCCCTGAGCTCCAGAGCTTTGCATTGGTCGGTTGAGAAAGATGAGAAGTGAGGAAGTGAAGGGAATACGTTTGGTTGTTTTATAAGGAACTAGGCTTATATACTTTAGGTTATTTTCCACCATAAGGACCTCTAAAACATAGACTTCTCATCTAAGTCCCTTCTTCTTTCTAAGGCACGTTCAAGCATGATAATCTTATGCAAAACTCATCAAAATTCAAGATCTAAGGGTAGATAAAACCAACATGCATACTAAAGTATATATATGAAGGGTCTTCTTACTCATACTAGGTGTTTTCACTACAAAGGTCATCCTTCTTATCCAATTATTTAATAGAAGTGCCCCTCTCATCCTTTCTTCTCTAAATGATGTCAAGAGTCATAAAAGATATTCTAGAAAGTGTATAGCACAAGTTGCACCCCACATTTTGGGTAAATTGCACTTTACACCAAAATTAGGGTTTAAGCACAAGGATTGCTCTACAAGCTGCACCTTGGTGCCCAAACTTGGGAAATCCATCATACCTCATAATATTCCTTCATATGATGTCTCTTTATTAGAGGAACATCTTAACCTGTGTAATTTGCAAGTTAACCCCTCTAATTGGGTAATTTGCACATAGGTCCCTGTATTACCAAATAATACTACAATCATTGTTTAAAAGGACAGAAATGAAAATGTATGTTGCTTAGGAACTTAATTACATGCCAAAAGATAATCACAAGGATTTAGTTACATATCTTAGGCAAAACACCTAGGGTTAATTCATAACCCGGGTCAGGGATGTTACAAATTATCCACCCCTTACAAGGATTTCGTCCTCGAAATCGATAAAACATATTAAGAGAAAAGAGTAGGATATTTCCTTCTCATCTATTCCTCTAGTTCCCAAGTGGCTTCTTCAACACCACGGTGATTCTAGAGAACTTTTACAAGACTTATCTCTTTCTTCTTTAGATTTTTAATTATGTTATCAAGGATTGACACCGGTCCTTCCTCATAAGTTATATCTTCATTCAATTCTACTTCCATAGGTTGTAGAACTGACTCGGTATCGGGATGACATTTCCTTAGCATAGAAATGTGAAACACAGGGTGTAGTTATTGTAATTCTGGTGGTAACTCTAGTCTATAGGCTACCTTTCCAACCTGTTCAGTGATTGGATAAGGCCCTATAAATCTAGGAGCTAACTTCCCTTTCCTTCCAAAGTGAAGGACTCCTTTCCAAGGCGAGACCTTGAGATACACTCTGTCTCCAACCTGGAACTCCAACGGTCTACGACGCTTGTCAGCATAAGATTTTTGCCTATCTTGTGCAGTCTTAATCTGTTGTTGTATTACTTTAATCTTTTCCGTAGTCTGCTGCTAGGGCTGTAAATGGGTACGGGTAAACCCGCGGACCCGCAAATCTGGACCCTTAAAAAACCCGTCACGGGTCTAATTTTTCATACCTGCATACCCTTGGACCCGTATACCCTTGGACCCGCATATAAGCGGGTCCAATAATGGGTATGCTTGGACCCAGACCCGCTAGACCCGTTTACCCACTATACATAAGTAACTACTAAAATAATATGTTATATATCATACTTTACTAGTCTAATTAATATAATTATTGAGATTATATCCTACTCTAAGGTTGAGACTAGTCATATAACTAAGAATTAGCTATTCTAGTTACAATAACGAACATCATATGTAAACTTAAAATCAAAATGTCTACTAAGCTACATTACTTTCTACATAAATTAAATGTTATGATCATGACTACAAATATGTAAACAATTACTCGATTAGTTTTATTGTATAGAATATAACATTGTCTAATATAATGATTACATGTTAATATACTATATGATAACAATATCTTGTTGTGTTAAATATATATAACATAGTCATTTCTCTTACATAAACAATATGATGTTTTATAGAACCGCTTACCCGCATACCCGCTATTATTGCGGGTACGGGTATGGTGCGGGTCCAGGTTTTGTATTATGCGGGTCTAGAACCGGAATCGGACACGCTAAATTAGATGGGTATGGGTATGGGTATGGCCAGACCCGCACGGTACCCGCACCGTTTACACCCCTATCTGCTGCACAAGATCAGGACCTAACAATTGATGTTCACCAGTCTCATACCAGCATAAGGGTGATCTACAACGTCTGCCATACAATGCTTCATAAGGTTCCATATCAATACTATGTTGATAGCTATTGTTATAGGAAAACTCTATCAAGCTTAGGTGCAGATCCCAACTTCTTGTGAACTGTAGAACACATACTCTCAATAGATCTTCTAAGGTCTGTATAGTCCTTTCTGACTGTCCATCTGTCTGTGGATGAAAGGTTGTACTAAACCTTAACTGGGTTCCTAGTGCCCTATGTAGCTGTTCCCAAAAATGACTTGTGAACTGAGGACCTCTGTCAGACACTATGGTGACAGGAACTCCGTGCAAACGCACTATCTCTTGAACATATAACTGGGATAACCTTTCAGCAGAATAGGTTGTTTTGACAGGTAAGAAATGCGCTGTCTTAGTCAACCTATCAACAATTACCCAAATGGAATCATGTCCTTTGTTTGTTCTAGGTAGACTAACAACAAAGTCCATGGTTACATGATCCCACTTCCACTGTGGTATGGGTAAAGGTTGCATTGTTCCTGCAGGCTTCTGGTGTTCAGCTTTAACTTGCTGACACACTGGACACCTCAGAACAAACTCAGCTACGTCCTTCTTCATCCCAGGCCACCAATACATATCTTTCAAGTTTCGATACATCTTGGTGCTTCCTTGATGCATAGCATACATTGAAGAATGAGCTTCTTCGAGGACTAACTTCCTCAGGTTATCTACATCTGGTACTATCATCCTCCCATGATAGCATGCTACTTGATCATCTGATTCATGAAAACCTTCTCGCTTCTCATCACCATACTCAGATTTGATCTGCTGAAATGCAACATCAACTTGTTGTGCCTCCCTAATCTGCTCTCTTAGGGTGGGTTTGATATGCATCTCAGCCAACAACCCGGCAATCCATGACACCTTCATCTGTACATTGTCTTGCCTTAAGGAGATAAGCATATCTCTCCTAGGGCATACTAAAGAGTTTAATTGTGCCCTATCAGAGGATGATGTTGTTGATTTCCTACTCAAGGCATCTGCAACTACATTGGCCTTTTCGGGATGGTAATCTATTGTACGATCATAATCCTAGATTAACTCCATCCAGCGACGTTGCATCATGTTAAGGTCATGCTGAGAGAAGATATACTTAAGGTCCTTATGGTCTGTGAAAATCTAGAAGGTTTCTCTGTAAAGATAATGTCTCCAGATTTTCAAGGCATGAACCACAGCAGCTAACTCTAAATCATGTGTCGGATAATTCTCCTCGTGTTTCTTAAGCTATCAGGAAGCAAAAGAAATCACTTGTTTATCCTGCATCACCACACATCCAAGTCCATTCTTGGAGGCATCACAAAAGACTACATATCCTTTTCCTTGCTCAGGTAGTACAAGCACAGGTGCACTTGTCAACCTCTCCTTCAACAGCTGAAAAGACTGTTGACACTTATCACTCCAGGCAAAAGGAACATCTTTCCGGGTCAACTTTGTCAAGGGTAGGGCTATAGAACTGAAGTTTTTAATGAACCTTCAATAATAGCCAGCCAACCCTAAGAAACTACGAATCTCCGTCGGTGTTTTTGGTTGTTCCCAGTGTAGAACAGATTCAACCTTTTTAGGGTCAACACGAATTCCCGAGGCAGATATCACATGTCCAAGAAAAGATACCTCCGACATCCAGAACTCACACTTGCTAAACTTAGCTTATAGCTTATGTTGTCTTAGCAAAGTTAGAGCCTGACGAAGATGTTGTTCATGTTGTTGAGCATCTCTACTATAGATCATGATGTCATCTATAAAGACAACAACACACTGATCGAGGAAAGGTCGGAAGATTCTATTCATGAGTTCCATAAATGCAGCTGGTGCATTAGTTAGTCCGAACGACATAACTGTGAACTCATAGTGACCATACCTTGTCCTGAAGGCATACTTGGGTATGTCACTGTCCTTAATACGAAGTTGATGATATCCTGACCTCAAGTCTATCTTCGAGAAGACGGTTGTACCACGCAACTGGTCAAAAAGGTCATCAATTCTTGGCAGAGGGTACTTATTCTTTATCGTTACTTTATTTAGTTGTCTGTAATCGATGCACAACCGCATTGATCCATCCTTCTTTTTAACAAACAAGACCGGAGCACCCCAAGGTGAAGTACTTGGTCGGATAAAACCTTTCTCAAGCAACTCTTGAAGCTGTTTCTTGAGTTCTGCCATCTCATCTGGTGCCATCCTATACGGTGTTTGTGCTATAGGTTGGGTATCTGGGATCAAATTGATTTCAAAATCAATTTCTCGAGGCGGTGGCATTCCTGGAAGTTCTTCAGGAAATACATCTTCAAATTCCCTGACTATAGGAACTTCAGAAAGGTTAGGACTCTTCATGGTGGTATCTATCACATGGGCCAAGAATGCATAACATCCTTGCCTCATCAGCTTATCAGCAACCATAGCAGACACAAGATAGGTGGGTAGAATCTTTCTCTCTCCTTGAAAGATCCATGTGTTGCTCTCATCAGCAAACACAGCCTGCTTGGATTCACAACCCAAGACAACTCTATACCTTTCCAAGGTATCCATCCCCAGGATTATATCAAATCCTTGCATATCAAGTGGTATAAGATCCACTTGAATGCGATGATCAGAAAAGAAGAGGATGCAGGGAGAGCATACCTCTTGCAAAATAGCAGATCCTCTCAACGGAGGTTCAAGCAACAAGCTATCTGCCCTATGACTAACTGTCATATTGTAGTTACGAATCACTCTTCGAGTGACAAAAGAGTGCGTAGCACCCGGGTCAATCAAAACAGATACCACACAGGATTTAGACATATCAGAATATAAAAGTTCCATCTGACCTGCCACAACCCGTGGATTGACTACTACTTCTGGTGGGTTCATAGCATAGAACCTCGTTGTCGCCTGAGGTTGAGTTGGTGCTGACGATCCAGCGTGAGACGCTTGCCCACATCCTCTAGCTGCTCCTTGAGACTGCCTTCTCTGTGATCCCTGTTGATCCTTCCTCAGAGGCTGTGTCACACTAACAGGCCTAGACCTATAGTCCTTCATCAGATGTCCCACCTTCCCACAGTTATAACAACTTCTCTCTAGTTGTTGTGGTCTTGGCGGTCCTGTGACCGATATTGATGCTGAACTGTGAGTCTCTCATGGCGGTAAACCTCGTCCTCTACCTCTACTTGGGGACCACTGAGTATGAGAACTCAATCTGGGTGGTGGATGTGTAGGTGTAGAGAATCTAGGCTTCTTAAAGTCTCTAGATGAAGATCCCTAGAACTGTAGATATTTCTTTTGGGTTTGTCTTTTCTCGACTACGGATCTCTCAATCCTTCGGACTGACTCAACAAAGGTAGAGAATCTCTCCCAGTTTTCTAGTGCAGACATGGGAGTAGTCATGTCGGCATTCAAACCCTTCTCAAACCTCCTAATCCTTTCTTCATCTATGGTAGCCATATGCGGACAGAATCGCAACAACTCCATGAACTTAGCTTCATACTCGCTAATGTTCATCATACCCTGTCTCAGTCTCTCAAACTGAGAGATCTTCTCGTCCAGGAAGGTCTTTGTAAAATATCTGCGGAGAAATTCTCGACGAAAGTCTTCCCACAAGATCTCTATTCTAGGCCTCTTCTGCTCTTCCATGGTCCACCAGTGACCAGCACAACCTTTGAGAAGATAGACAGCATGTCTAACCTTCTCACCTTCGGGGATGTTAAGGATTCTGAAAGCTTTCTCCAACTCAGTTAACCACAGATCAGCATCAGCAGGGTCAGCTGTTCCAAAATATTCAGTTGCTCCGACCCGACGAAGTCACTCGAACGTTTTACCGATACCTTGACTCTCAGACTAGACAGGTGCCCTAGGTGAAGGCATGGGCATCCTGTCGGTGATATGTGTCATGGCAGTCATAAACTTCCCAAACATAGTTTGAACAGCTGGGTTTCCCATGTCAGCTGGGTCAAACCAAGGTGGCTCCATAGGTGGCTTAGGTACATGTTGCTCTATTTCTAGGTTCCTTGCACTTTCTTGAGGCGCAGCAACACTACTTTCGGCCTCGTACTCCTCCTGTGGTCCAGACATCCTTAATTATCTTCTTATCCTGAGGAGCAGAAGACTCTATTAGATAAGAAAGAAGTACTAAGAATAGACTTGACACTCTAAGTCCTATGTCTCTGTAGACTCAGTGAACCTAGAGCTCTGATACCACTAATTATGGGCTCTGATCTCCAAAACACAAGATAAACATAGCAGAAGCGATTCGATTAACAGCGGAATACGAAAATCATGAGAAATTAAAACTTTTCGAAAACGAGATCTTAAAAACCTGAAACTCCTTTTATAAAAGTAAGATGAACTGTTTACATCTCTGATAAATCACTTCTCGAGTTATTATATACGTCATGATACAAAATCTCAAGATTTCAAAATTCTCAGATCAAAAAACTCCTAGGACCTGAGTGTACAGAGACTACATAAGACTATTCTGACTACAAGACTAGACAGCACAGTGTTTCCACCTAAAGTCACTACTGCTCCTGAATTTGCTACTATTGCTGCTGTCCACCTGCAGATCGGTTCCTTCGACCTTGACGTCCACCTAAAGGTAGAAATCTATGGGGTGAGACAATTTTAAATAATTGTCCCAGCGAGAGTTATAACTCTCTGCCAGAAACTTTGTTAAAAGCAATCAAAGGAATATCATGAGCAGGTAATTTAGGCTACTCACAGCAGGCTTGATAACAAATACTCATCTTTATTTAAGGAATATGAAGAACACGTATACTAATGCTTGAACAGGATATTAAAAACAAACAATGTAATATCAATCAATGTTCCTCGTAGTTCAACCTAAGTAGTTATGCTACACGGTTGATTATGTTTTACAAACATCATTATGCCCTGCGGAGATGAGGTATACCGCTCATGCTCCAACCGATCACTAGTAAGTCGCATCGGTATCATACTAGGTCATCGAAAGAGCCGGATTCTCATGACCTTCAACTACCTCAGTCAGAATGAGGATAAACATGCAGGACATCTAGTGTCCCTACTAATATAGCTCACCAGGGTATTCTGGTACTTCACTATTAGAGTCACAGTGGCATTCTGCACTCTCTTCGCCAACGAAAGATTTCATGTTTATCTCTCATCGATGCGGTATAAAAGATTCCCTTGGAAGAATAGTGTTACGTCATCCTGGTATAAACATATAGTGAAGGGTTGATGGATTAAGATACATCAACATCAACTCCTACACTAGGATGTAAGGATATACACATCCATATTCCCCCACATACTCTAAAGTATGTGATCCAGGAGTTCCCTTAGGAAAACCTATTTCACCATCATTTAAACTCTGACAATGATGGATCTATGATCAGGGCTCTACATGATATGATTAAACTTGGTTATTAGGTACATTTCAGTATTCTTTTAGCATCATACATGTTTCCAAACATTCAAGTACTAAACATGGCTATAACAGAAGAATACTAAATGTAACAGGTATTACTCATATCAGTTATCAGATGGATGTCAGATCTTAATCATCTTATCACTATAATTCAGGAACATAGGTGTTCACACCCTTATATCATCATAACACTTGCTATCAAATGTCATGTCAGCATCAAGTCATCTATTAGCATGACCTCGATGTCATTCATGGCCCTTAAGGCATATCAGTTTCATATGATACTACTTGCATTTAGGCAACATAGTTATTTCTGTTCATAAGCTACTGACATGCTTTCAATGAACATGATGTCATGATCCTTACCTGGATATGATTATTTTCTTATAGGAACCTGCATGATTAAATCAATTGATAATAATCAAAATTCATAATCAGATCAGCAGTTAATAAGACAGAATTAACCCTTCAATTCAAAGGTTATACTTTTATGTCCTTACAAAGGGTAAGATTCCCTTATTTACATCATTTAGGGTTATTCACCCCTTTCATTATGATTGGGAATAATAATTCCTCATCTCATATCTTTGATAATACAATTCATGCTTAAAGGAATAACATGAGTTTAGGTTTTATTGTTCATTTCTACATATTACCATGAACTAGGGTTTACTATTCACATTACTCATGATAACCCTAGAATTAGGGTTTACTATTCACATTACTCATGATTACCCTAAAATTAGGGTTTACTATTCACATTACTCATTATTACCCTAGAATTAGGGTTTACTATTCACATTACTCATGATTACCCTAGAATTAGGGTTTACTATTCACATTACTCATGATTACCCTAGAATTAGAGTTTACTATTCACATTACTCATAGCATCATCATGAATGAGAAACATCATCATTATTGATACTTTCAAATTAGGTTAAGACTCATTAGTTATCTTAATTAGGGTTTTCATGATCTCTCATAAGTGGATCATACCCTAATCTTGCATATTCATATACATTGAAGGTACTTTATTTGAGTTTTAACCATAAATGGTACTTTCTCTCTCTCCTTCATAATGAAAGGTGATTACATCACTCCAGATAGGGTTGGTTTAAGTCCTTTTTGATTAACATAAACCAATTCACCACTATCATGTCATTAGAGTTTACATAAAACAAGGTATCATTTAATTGAACCCTTTTAGGTTGAAACGAGTGTGACCCATTTGGGTTGAGATGAGTGTAACCCATTTGGATTGAAATGAGTGTGACCCATTTCAGTTGAAACGAGTGTGAACCCATTTGGATTGAAATGAGTGTGACCCATTTCAGTTGAAATGAGTGTGACCCATTTGGATTGAAACGAGTGTGAACCTGTTTGGATTGAAACGAGTGTGACCCTTTAGAGGTGAAACGAGTTGAACCCATTTGAGGTGAAACGAGTTGAACCCATTTGAGGTGAAATGAGTTGAACCCATTTGAGGTGAAATGAGTTGAACTCATTTGAGGTGAAACGAGTTGAACCCATTTGAGGTGAAACAAGTGGAACCCATTTGAGGTGAAACGTGTTGAACCCATTTGAGGTGAAACTAGTTGGACCCATTTGAGGTGAAACGAGTTGAACCCATTTGATAAAGTTGGATAAGGACCAACATAGGTATTAACACCCTTCATCTTCAACCTTGAAACCAAGGTCTGTTCTTCACGAAAAAGCTTGCAAGAGTGCAAAGAAAGATAGGGAAGAAGAAGAACTAACTATTATTTGCAAGAATAAAAGTATGCATAACAAAGCAAGGTGTAGAGTTATAAAACCCGCCTCAAACGTTGTTCCTAGAGCTCCAAGATTCCAAGCTTCGAAACTTTAATGGTGGCTTGAGCTCCACAGGTCATCCAAGGTTGTTTCTTCAAGAAAGGTTGGGAAGGATCGGCTAGGAAGAGAAAGCTAAGCGAATTAACCATGAAACCAACCTTATACAAGGATTTCCTCCATGAATCCAAGCTAGAAGATGGTGCTCTCTTACCTTAGAACAGGTTGGTCATTTCCCTGAGCTCCAAAGCTTTGCCTTGGTCGGTTGAGAAAGATGAGAAGTGAGGAAGTGAAGGGAATCCGTTTGGTTGTTTCACAAGGAACTAGGCTTATATACTTTAGGTTATTTTCCACCATAAGGACCTCTAAAACATAGATTTCTCATCTAAGTCCCTTCTTATTTCTAAGGCATGTTCAAGCATGATAATCTTATGCAAAACTCATCAAAATTCAAGATCTAAGGGTAGATAAAACCAACATGCATACTAAAGTATATATATGAAGGGTCTTCTTACTCATACTAGGTGTTTTCACTACAAAGGTCATCCTTCTTATCCAATTAATTAATAGAAGTGCCCCTCTCATACTTTCTTCTCTAAATGATGTAAAGATTCATAAAAGATATTCTAGAAAGTGTATAGCACAAGTTGCACCCCACATTTTGGGTAAATTGCACTTTACACCAAAATTAGGGTTTAAGCACAAGGATTGCTCTACAAGCTGCACCTTGGTGCCCAAACTTGGGAAATCCATCATACCTCATCATATTCCTTCATATGATGTCTCTTTATTATAGGAACATCTTAACCTGTGTAATTTGCAAGTTAACCCCTCTAATTGGGTAATTTGCACATAGGTCCTTGTATTACCAAACAATACTACAATCATTGTTTAAAAAGGACATAAATGAAAATGTTTGTTCCTTAGGAACTTAATTACATGCCAAAAGATAATCACAAGGATTTAATTACATATCTTAGGAAAAACACCTAGGGTTAATTCATAACCCAGGTCAGGGATGTTACACTGCTTATCAAGATAAGACATATGGTCACATAACCTGCAAGATATAACAAGGATATTACACAAATAAGGCCTCAACCAATGTTTCATGTTTATCCTAAGCAATAAGTACTAAACGGCTATATTACGTATTATTATGCCCTGAGGATTTGAATCGTACCATTCAAATCCAACCTTCGGTTGCGAAACCCAAACTGGTGCCATACAAGGTCAATGGAAGAGCCAGACTACACGACCTCCCACCTCGTGGTCAGTACACGAGTACAACACAAGCAAGACCACAGTCACATGCTGAAGTGGTCTAAGACACAGGGTCATCTCCATAGGCTACCCTCACTCTAGCCCGCCTTGGTACAGGTCTCGGCGCTAGTAAAACTGAGCCACGGGCTTGTTCACCGTGCTCTGAGCCATGAACGCAGTCATGCTCCACACATCACATATCCTGAGCCGTGGGCCTGTTCACCATGCTCTACATACAAATCTGAGTCTGTAACCGAAGTTACACTCTTACCTCCTCATTTTCAGGCTCGGAGCAACCTACACATATTCAACAATATGCACTTCCAGGTTAACCCGTAGGAGAACCTATTTCACCATCACCAAAGTCCTGACAATGATGGATCTATGGCCAGGGAAAACTACATGATATATTTCACTGTGATTAATTAGTATCTTTTAGATGGATTGTAGGATTCAACCAAGTTGTATAACATGCAAGATATAACGGAAAGTAACCAACATTATATCATTATTTAATCACATCAACCTGATCCATCACAAGGATCCAACATCACATGTTACCACTTGGCCTCTTGCCAACCATCCAGATCCATCTCGAGGATCATCACATACCATGGGATCTCAATCCTTCATCATGTACTGTCAATGCCTCTCAAGGCTCACATCATCATCATGGAACTAAACACATTATACATATCATTATATTAACCAGAGTAATTACCAAGTGATGTTACTCATCACATGTCTCATATCCTTTTCATGGCTAATCATCACCTGCATGGTTAGGATACACAATAATCATAGATTCAACATAAGGAACATGCTACCATCATAAATGCCATTCAAAATACTCTACTTATCATTCTTACCCTATTTGGTAATCAAGTCACATTATTAACAAGCCATATACATTCTTACTCTTATCTCAAGATTATACAAGTAATCAAGGTGTCCAAACATACAGAACAAGTACTATTGTGACCACTACCATTATGTCACCATTCACTATAATCATTATTATCATTATGCAAGATACTAGTGTAACTATCACCATTCTCATTTAACAATTAAGTACAAGGATTACTTCATGCATATCATTACTACCTTTATTGTCATCATTATTATGATCAACATTACTATCGTCTTCTTTATTATTAACAAATAAGCATAAGGATCACATCATGCATCTTATTACCATTACCTTCCTTATTACCATCACTACTACCATTATCATCATTATGCACATTATTAGTATTGGCATCATTACTAGTATTAGTACTGTTATTATTGCAAGGCATCATACTCATTGTTGTTATTACTAACAAGACACCATCATCATTAAGCATAAACATCCATTCATAACATATGGAACCGTTACTCTAGGATCACAAGACTCTCCCCATGACTCATCACCACCCTCAATAAACCTATCATGACCTATCGGTCAACACACACTCAACCCTATCGGCCATCACCACCCAAGGCTGTCGCCCAACATGTCAACACACACTCAACCCTATCGGCCATCACCACCCAAAGCTGTCGCCCAACATGGCTATCGGCCACCATGGGTATCGTCCTGCATAGATGTCGACTAGCATACCTTGCATGGCTATCAGCCAACCAACCTCCAAGAACTTAGGTCTATCGCCCACCATGAGGAAGAGGATGTCTCTCAACACAAGAAGGACCATCTCGCCCATCATGATCACCATGTCGGCCAACACCTCACTAGCTTGACCTATCACTCCACACAAGAGCACTCACCATGTCGCCCATCACAAGGTACTCATCTCGCCCAACACCAAGTCAAGATAGGGTCTCTCCCAACTCAAAGGACCATATCGCCCAACATGGTCACCACATCGGCCAACACAAAGAACACCACTATGACGCCCATCACAAGAACAAGAGTGTCGCCCAACATACCCAAACCAAGGGAGGATATCGCCCATCACAAGGCAAGAGAAGATGTCGCCCAACCAAGGGTCATCACCTACCTCCAGCACAAGGCAACCCTAAACCCTAGAAAGCAAGGTGCACAAAGGAACCCTAAACCCTAGAGGGGGATCGGCCACCAAAGGAAACTCAAGCAAGGCACAAGTCTAAGCCACTAGTCAATGAACAAGAATAAGAACAAGAGGTAAAGAAGTTAGGGTTAGAAGTTATGCAACCCGCCTTAAGCTCCAAGCTCCAAGGAAGAAGATGCACTTCAAGCTCCAAGGGATGTTGTCCACCAAAGCTGATCCAAGAGAGGGTATCGGCCACCACTGCAACCTCAGGAGAGTGTCTCGGTCAACACAAGCAAGATGGAGAGGGATAGTGTGCACTCAAGGTGGAGGGGAGACCAAAAGATCAAAGGAAGCTAAGGCAAGGGAAAGAGCCACATATATAGGAAGAAGGGGAGGAGAAACCAAGGTACAACCATGCTATGTGTCGTCCACCCAAGGGACACTTGTCCTAGGGTTCAAGACAACACAATAGCACACCAAGAGACACTTGTCCAAGCCGTGCACCAAGTGTCCACCAAACATGGTCAAGGCTGGACCAAGCAACATGGGTGACCCAACTAGCAGCTCTGTTGGGCGACACGCCACCTCTAGGTCGACACAAACCAACCTAGGGTGACACACACAACACCTTGGGTGACACAAGCTTCACTTGGCCGACACAAGGCTCAAGCAAGCCCAAACAAAGCACCTCAAGGCCCAAACAAGCTCAAGTGAGGCCCAAGAGACTGAAACAACAAGCCCAAGCCTTCCTCTCAACCCTAGAGGAAGAAAAGAGAGGGAAACATCTCTCAAGATGGCAAACTTGCACAAAAAACCCTAGACTTGGGTTATTTGCAAGTAGCCCCTCGAACTCTCAACAAAGCACAACAAAAACCCTAATCACCACTCAAAGGTGATTAGCAAGCATCAAACCACCAAGGTTAAGCAAAACAAAAAGGGTAAACCCTAAATGCAGGTCAGGGTCCTTACAACTTGAGCCCCAAACGGTCTTGGTTCTTCAAGGTTCAAACAGTTATAAACCGTTTGGTAAAGGTGGTTTTTGAGACCGTTTGCCCAAGCAAGTAGGTGAAGATTGTTTGCCAAAGTTTGAATTTTGAAACCGCATGGGCACAAACGGTTTGGGATCATTTGGTCCCAAACGGTCTTGAGACTGTTTGGACTCAAATGGTCTTGGGACCGTTTGGTCCAAACCTCCTCAAAACTGCATGGACAAAAGATGATCTCAACTACACCAATCGGTTTAGGGTTCTCAATATTGATTCCTTCAATCATTGAATTCATGGAACCAATCATCAATTGGACCTATCCTCATACTTCAATTGAGTTAAATAGGTCAACCTTCAACTGATTTGACCCTCAATTGACCCTCAATTCGTCCTCAATTAGGGTTTGAATCAATTGAATTAGGGTTTGGAATCCATGATCCTTCAACACTAATTAATGCAAGATTAGTTACTTTGAAACCATTGAACCATCATCCATATTGAACATGACCTGACCGCAAATGGTATTAAGGTCATTTGGATGACCACCAAGTGGTCTTGGGACCATTTCCCCATCACATCATCAAAATTCAAGTCAACCAATTAGGATTTGGATCATTGGATTGATCACCAAATCCAATTATCACCAAGTATCATTGGATCATCAATTGCTTAACCATAATCACCCCTAGACCTCCAAATGGTCTTGGGTCACCTCCAAACGGTCTGGAGACCATTTGGATGAGCTCCAAACGGTCTTGAGACCGTTTGGCTCATCCAACCCTTGGATTCTAGTGAAAAATCATTAGGGTTTGAGCTATTGAGTTGATCATCAAATCTGCACTTAATTGCAAAGTGATTTGGTACCTTTAGACCTTCAATTGGTCAACCATACTTAACCCTAGACCTCAAAACGGTCTTGGGTAATCCCCAAATGGTCTTGAGACCGTTTGGGTGTTTTCCAAACGGTTTTGAAACCGTTTGGGCTAATCCACCCAAAATCTCAAATCAACTCATTGGAATTTCAGCACAAATTTCAATTAGGGTTAGCCCAATTGATTAGCCTTCAACTCATGATTCCTTGGGAATTAACCAATAAAATTTGGTGAGTCATTAACCAACATAAATAGGAACAGTAATCTCAAACTTTCAACCCTTGTTAAACCCTCTCAAATGTTTTTGAAACCGTTTTCCCAAAAAGTTAAAATACTCAAGTTGAAAATCAGCACTTAATCCAATTAGGTTTGCCTAGTTGATTAGCCTTCAACTCATGATTCCTTTGGAATTAATCCATAAAATTTGGTGGGTTATCAACCAACATAATTAGGGACAGGATTCTCAAACGGTCAACCCTTGGTCAACTCCCCCAAACGGTTTTGAAACCGTTTGGTGAAACTATTTGCTTCTAAACGGTTTGAAACCGTTTGCTCCCAAACGGTTTGGGAAACCGTTTGAGCAACTCAATGAAACCGTTTGGCATTGATATTTGATGAGGTACTTGCTTATGATGATTTCATCATCATCAACCTTTAAACCCAAGAAACCTTTTGTGATTTCCATGGAGATTGCATCAATCAACTGAATCAATTATTTTAAAAGTAGAAATGACCATTATTTGATATGGAATTGAATGCAATAGCAAAGTTAGGGTTTCAAGTTATAAAACCCACTTCCAATTGAGCTCAAAGCTCCATGTACATGGAAAAAATGGTGGATGCAACTCCTTTCACCATTCCAAGGCTCGTCCTCAAGGTTTGAGTGAAAAGGAATGGTTAGAATTGAAGAGGAGATCGAAATAGGAAGAAATCCATAAATTATTTTCGATTTCCACCATGGAATCAAGGTGAAATGGATCAAGAACCTTAAAAACAGGTTGGGGGTCGTCCTCCTGATCCTACCCAGCTCCCTTGGTCATTTCCAAAGCAAGGAGAAGATGCGGAGTTGAAAAAGCCTTCCATTTGGCATGTAAAGGGTCTTTTTATAAGAAATTCAAGGAGAGAGAAAGTGCCTTACAAAAATTCATCTAATCCCAAAAATGTGGACGCCTCTTACCCCTTATCTTCCTTTGGGACGAGGATATATTGTTTTCCTTTTATCCCTCTCAATTATCCATGATTTAAAGAACAGAAAATTAAGCACCTTAAATCATATTATATTAATATCCATATGTGAGTGGATATTTCTTTTTCTTATAAAATTGTGTGTGAGTTATCCACTCCCTTGGATATTTTCGTGGTCCTTGCAAAGCTCAAGGACGTCACACATACATATGAATCCAACCATTTTAATTTTGGTTGAAGGCCCTTTCATTAATACATTTATTTTTGCCCTAAATCAAATTAGGGTTTCAATTAGGATTAAATCTTGATTATTTTAATATCAAGATTCTCTCTCCTCCAACTTAATTCAAATGAGGCGCCCCTCTCATTTTATTTTATCTACATGATTCCAAGAAACATGAGATACCTTATTGAAGTGGTAATTTATATATTGCACCCTAGGTTTTGGGTAAATTGCACATTACACCAAAACTTGGTTTTCATGCACATACATTGCTTTATCAGCTCTTTCTTGGTATTCAGGCTTCCATAAGCCACACCTCAGAATCATCTTCACTCTCATGATGATTCAACACATGAGGAACATATTATCATGCACAATTTGCACTTATACCCCTCAACTTGGGTATTTTGCACATTAGTCCAAAACAAACAAAACATTGATTTCAACAATGTTCAAAAAGGACTAGAATTGCAACATAAGTTCCTATTGAGGCCTAATTACTTTTCATAAGAAGAGATTAAGCATTTAATCACATTTCTTAATCACAACACCTACGGTTAAAGTATAACCCAGGTCAGGGTTGTTACAAATTATAAACCCCTAATAAGGATTTTGTCCTCGAAATCCAGATAAAGGAAGACATGTGTATTTTATTCTTCATACTATCTAGTCTTCACATAACATCTCCTTATTATGGAGACATCATAAAACTTTGATCAGCACAAAGTGTTTCCATACAAGATTCTCATAGAATCAACACACAAGGCACATGCTCCATTGTTCCTCATCATTGACTATAGAGTCAACTTTGTGTCAAACAACACTTTTCTTGTTCAGAGAAACATCATACATTCTTTATTAATATCATGTTTATGCAGAGCACAAACCCCTAACATATGATGTTCATATTGTTTTATATATCCAGACTAATTTCACAGTTGACTACCCCAGGTAGCCAACCTAACCCATCTGATAACTCTCAGATACCAGAATCTTTCACCTTGGTATCTATCACATGTGTTGGAAACACATCATATATATATATATCTTCCTTTCATCTTGGAACATTAATTGTTTCATAAGTCCTCATCTTAGGACCAAAGTCCAAGATAACTGATACTTTTCTAAGTATCCATTACATGAACTCCTTTATCTTATGCACATCAAGTGTCCTAAGACCCACTTGATTGCCATGTCCCAGAAAGGAAAGAAAACACAGATTCATATTCCTCTTATTAATTCATGTATTTTCAACTATTCTTGAACCATTTACTCTTTATCTCATCCTAAGTTCCTTGCCTTTAGCATTGGAATTTGTAAGGATGATTGCATGTCATTATCCCTTTCTTTATTATTATCTAGCATGTTTATGATCATCTCAGGATCTCATCACATTTCCCATTTCCTCATTATGGGAAAGATCTTTATTATGCGGGCAGCATTATTGAACAGGGTTCATCTCCCTCATTCTTATTCTTATCTTATGAGGAGTACATTTTTAGTTCCTCATACAACATGCTCATCTGAGATTATCTCAGACTTCTCTTTCTTATGCATGGGATATGACACATTTATTCATTCCAGATTTATGATTTCATGATACTCATTAGATTTTCTCAGAATGACAACTTGATCAGGGCAATAAAAAAGACAACAATCTAAGAGTTTCCATACCCACTTTATCATCAATAGTTGTATACATGGTCAGGGTATATAAATACTGAGATTAAGTGGTATGCACTTTGTATACTATCATATTCCTCCTTTTCATATTATCACAAGCATAAGACTTATCATCCCTAAATTTCATTCAGACGCCTCTTCTGTACCTCATCATTTCTTAAGGAGGTAAGAACAACATAAAACATTTGTAATGTTTTACTATACAAAACATAAGTCCTCATAGGACTAATCAAGGAAAGTTCAATCATTTCCTTTCTCAGTTAATCTAGGAATTCATAAATTAACATATTTGCATGACATTATCTTGTCTCACTTGTCATAATTCATGAATTATTCACTGCCGCAGGCTAGCTCTACCTTAAAGGTTGATTCAACAGGCTATGGTTGAGCACAGACTCAATTTAAGTCCAGAAATTCATCATTTCCTTTTGCTTCAACCTACTGATGCTAATTACAAATCCTGTTGATATCTATAACATCATCATTGGGACTGGTAATCTAGGTTACACTGCCAAAACTTGATCAACTATATACTATACTGTTGCCCTAAGTTCTCCAACAGTAATACATAAAGAAGGATTTTCTTATTATAGTTGGATCAGCTAGGGGATTCTCAGGCAATTGTCTCTCTCTTGCATGTTCCTATGCCCCTCTTCTTGGTGCAACATTGCTACTCTCAGCAGCAATCTCCTCATGTGACCCAGTCATCTTTAAGTTCTTCTCTTATATGAGCACAAGACACTATCAGATACACTGGATGACACCAGAACAGACTCTACTACCTTATTCCTATGTCTCTGTAGACTCAACAAACCTAGATCTCTGATACCACTAATTGTAGCGACCGTCTCGCAAAAACATGATTAACTAATGCGGAAGTGAATTATTTGCAGCGGATTACTGAAAATCACTGAAAATTAAAACTTTTTGCGAAGAGATCCTCACATAGGAAATCTTTTCCAACAAGAACCATTGCATAACATTTACATTTTGGTTCAAATGTACATAACATGTACCATTTCTTTTCAGAGATTACATCATCAACTGTCTTATAAACATTATATACAGACAGTATATGAATCTCGAGGCATCAAGCCAAAACCTCAGATTGATTCATAAAACACTGACTAAAAACTCTGAGGACTTGAGAGTACAGAGATGACACATAGGACTTTCTAACTACATAACTTGATAGGCAGTATCTCCACCTGAGATATTACTATTGTCCTTGTTGTCATTGATGTTGTCTATTCCCTGCAATGAGATTCTGCTTCTTTGTCCGCATCCACCTAAAAAGTTGAATCCCACGGGGTGAGACAATTGTAAATTTCCCAGCGGGAGATATAACTCTCTGCCAAAACATTGTTATAGTAGTTTATTAAAATAAACTAAGTAGAAGGATTTATATATATATAATTAGCAGTAGGTAAATCACTAGTATGAACAAAGTGAAGTAATATCCTTTTTCAAGGATAATGTTGCATCTACTCATGGTAGACTCATAATTCATCCATATACTTGTAATGAATACAACAGATATGAACAACATCAATGAACTACAGATATATAACAGAAATGTAACATCAGCCAATGAATTTCCATATTCAATCCTTAAGCAAACATGCTATACGGCCGATTTCATTTTACAAACACACTTATACCCTGAGGAGATGAGATATATCGCTCATGCTCCAACCGACCACTATGAAGTCGAAATCGATACCATACAAGGTCAATGGAAGAGTCGGATTCCCATGACCTCCCACATCTCGGTCAGTGCGAGATCACATGCAGGACATCTTGTGTCTCTGCTAAATATAGCTTTCCAGAGTATAGTGGCAACTTCGCTATCAGAGTTACACTGGTGTGCTGCACTCTCTTCGCGATCATGAGATTTCGTGTTTATCTCCACTGATCCGACATTGACATTATTGGGAGATGTGTATGGCATCTAACCCAATCTTTGGGAGATTCGTGATACATCCATCCCGGTACATATAATGAAGGAATGAGAGATTAAAGTACATCTCACATCAATTCCTACATTAGGACGTAAGGATATTCGCGTCCATAACCCCCACATACTCAAAAGTATGCTCTCCAGGAGTTCCTTTAGGAAAACCTATTTCACCATCATTTAACTACTGACAATGATGGATCTATGGTCAGGGCTCTACATGATATGATTTCACTTGATTAAGTTAAGTACATTAGCATATTCTTTTAGCATCAGTCAAGTTCTCAACATAACTTATTACAACAATGCTATAAAGAGACATGTACTACTTTCATCAGATATTTATCAGTCTTTCAAAGACCTTGGGAACTCAGTCCCTCATTTCGAAAGTGGGAATTTTCATCCCTTCACATTCTCATCACCATAATCATATGGTTTTGGGTATTCAAACCCTTAACTCATCATTGAGCATTATTATACCTTTTTCAGGTAACTATCACCTTCAGGTCATCTGACCAAGGCATTCATGATACTTATTACACAAGCATCACACATGGCTCACAAGGCCATGAAATATCTTGTCACCTCTTTCTAGGAATCAACTTGCTCATATGACTCATAGAATCCTTACACATTGTTACTTTTACTAAGCAACAACAACATTAAGGCTCATAATGCCAATCAACATTTATTATATAAATGCCATAGCTCAAATCTATCTATGTTCATTATCTCATCATACCTGCATGGTTATTAGGCATGATAACAGTCATACAAGATATTCATCACATCATGTGATACAATAGTAACACCATTATTCCTTTTCCAGGAATTAGGGTTTACTATCAAATAGGGCTTATCATTCCCTTTACCCGAGTCAGGGTTAGGGTTCCCCTTTTCTCATTAATTAGGGTTTCATGATTATATATTCTATCCAACCCTTAATTCATTAATCCATACCTCTAGGGCATTCAAAGATATCATATTTAATTATTCAAGAACATTACTTTCATCATATAGCATTAATGATCATCAATTCAAGGTATGAGTTCATTTCTCATCCTCATCATGGTATGATTATATCATACACATCATTTGGGCTTAACCCCATTCTCAAGGTACATTAATTAATACTCATCAAGGTGAAACAACTCATTACATTTCATTGTAATAGTTGCATAACAAACTTCATATTTTTCTTACCCAAATATATTGGATTTGGAGTGTATCTAGGTATATAAACCCTGAAGTGTTGAATGTGATAACTTGTCATATCTTGATGTATCACTTTCTCATTAATTCATACTCTCTTGAGTTAACCAACTTATCTTGTATTAAGGTATTTCCCTCTTAATACATTCCATTACTAAACTCTCACCTTTAGCATATAATACATAGGCCACACATTAGAATTGTCCATCTATCTTTAATGATATGAACTTGTCTAATGCTAAAGACATTGTTTACAATTAGGTTACATATAATCAACCACATGAAATGTTTCACCTTTATAAGGTCATTTCTTTTATCTCATCATTAGGATTTCCTTGCATCATTATTTAAAATTAGAATTATGATCCATTGTCATATTGCCCAGGATTAGGGCTTACTGTATAATGACTTACATTAGAGTCTCATATTCATTCACCCTTCTTAGGGACTCTCATCACAACAATACATCAGAATATTATGTGATGTTAGTTCTTAATCAGGGTTTCTCATAGAATCACCCTCAACTAGGGTTTCACATGGATTCACCCTAAACTAGGGTTTCTCATGGATTCACCCTCAATTAGAGTTTCACATGGAATCACCCTCAATTAGGGTTTCTCATGGATTCACCCTCAATTAGGGTTTCACATGGAATCACCCTCAATTAGGGTTTCTCATGGATTCACCCTCAATTAGGGTTTTACATGGAATCATCCTTAATTAAGATTTCTATTATAGTCACCCACAATTTGGGTCTATAATCCATCTCCATTAGGATTTCATTCAATTATTCATAATTATGTATTCACTATTCATCCCAATTAGGGTTTTACATCTCATTTCTCTAAATTGGATTTCACACATCACTACCCTAGATTAGGGTTATATCCTCACTCTAGATTAGGGTTACATTTAGAATTGCCCTCGATTAGGGTTAGAATTTAATAACCCTGTCAATTAGGGTATATATTCATGATTAGAGTTTCATGATCTCTCTACTTAAGGATCATACCCTTAATCACCACATGAATTATATTCATGTTATGAATTCATGCTAACATCATCTCAACTTGATAAGGTCATATCATCCCTTCAATCAAGTACATACAACTATGAATGAAATAGTGTACCAAGTCATTGATACTATAGGTAATTAGGGTTCATCCCTTAATTGGCACTAATCACTTAGGTACTATTAGGGTTTCAACCTTTGTACCTTCAATGATCATCATTACTAATCATCCTTGGATCAATTAATCAGTCATCATCTCTATTCTCATGAGATTCAATCGCCTTGGACCTCCATTACATAAGGTATCCAATTGAATTGATCAATTGTGTCCTCAATTACAACAAGTGTCTAAGTGGATTCACCAATTGAGTCCTCAATCAACTTTGACTACTTGAGCCCCAAACGGTCTTGGTCCTTCAAGCTTCAAACGGTTTGAAACTGTTTGGGAAAGGTGGTGCTTGAGACCGTTTGCCCAAGCAAGTAGGTGAAGATCATTTGCCCAAGTTTGACTTTTGAAACCGCATGGGCACAAATGGTTTGGGATCGTTTGGTCCCAAATGGTCTTGAGAACATTTGGTCCAAACCTCCTCAAAACCGCATGGACCAAAGATGGTCTCAACTACACCAATCAGTTTAGGGTTCTCAATATTGATTCCTTCAATCATTGAATTCATGGAACCAATCATCAATTGGACCTATCCTCATACATCAATTGTGTTAAATAGGTCAACCATCAACTGATTTGACCCTCAATTGACCCTCAGTTAGTCCTCAATTAGGTTTTGAATCAATTTCATTAGGGTTTGGAATCCATGATCCTTCAACACTAATCAATGCAAGATTAGTTACTTTGAAACCATTGAACCATCATCCAAATTGAAAATGAACTAACCCCAAACGGTCTTAAGGTCATTTTTATCACCACCAAACGGTCTTGGGACCGTTTTCCCATCACATCATCAAAATCCAAGGCAACCAATTAGTGTTTGGATCATAGGATTGATCACCAAATCAGCAATTGATTACACTTTAACTTAGTATCATTAGATCATCAATTGCTTAGCCATACTCACCCCTAGACCTCAAAACGGTCTTGGGTGACCTCCAAACGGTCTTGATACCATTTGGATGAGCTCCAAACGGTCTTGAGACCGTTTGGCTCATCCAACCATTGGATTCTAGTGAAACATCATTAGGGTTTGAGCTATTGAGTTGATCATCAAATCAACACTTAATTGCAAAGTGATTTGGTACCTTTAGACCTTCAATTGGTCAACCATACTTAACCCTAGACCTCCAAACGGTCTTGGGTAATCCCCAAACGGTCTTGAGACCGTTTGGGTGATTCCCAAACGGTTTTGAAACCGTTTGGGCTAATCCACCCAAAATCTCAAATCAACTCATTGGAATTTCAGCACAAATTTCAATTAGGGTTTGCCCAATTGATTAGCCTTCAACTCATGATTCCTTGGGAATTAATACATAAAATTTGGTGAGTCATTAACCAACATAAATAGGAACAGGAATCTCAAACTTTCAACCCTTGTTCAACCCTCTCAAATGGTTTTGAAACCGTTTGCCCAAAAAGTTAAAATACTCAAGTTGAAAATCAGCACTTAATCCAATTAGGTTTGCCTAATTGATTAGCCTTCAACTCATGATTCCTTTGGAATTAATCCATAAAATTTGGTTGGTTATCAACCATCATAATTAGGAACAGTATTCTCAAATGGTCAACCATTTTTCAACTCCCCCAAACGGTTTAACCATTTTCTTCTAAACGGTTTGAAACCGTTTGCTCCCAAACAGTTTGGGAAACCGTTTGAGCAACTCAATGAAACCGTTTGGCTTTGATATTTGGTGATGTGCTTGCTTATGATGATGTCATCATCATCAAGCTCTAAAACCACGAAACCTTCTGTGATTTCCATGGAGATTGCATCAATCAACCAAATCAATTATTTTAAAAGTAGAAATGATCATTATTTGATATGGAATTGAATGCAATAGCAAAGTTAGGGTTTGAAGCTATAAAAATCACCTCCAATTGAGCTCAAAAGCTCCATGTCCACGGCAACAATGGTGGATGCAACTCTTTTCACCATTCCAAGGCTCTTCCTCAAGGTTTGAGTGAAAAGGAATGGTTAGAATTGAAGAGGAGATCGAAATAGGAAGAAATCCATAATTTATTTTCGATTTCCACCATAGAATCAAGGTGAAATGGATCAAGAACCTTACCAACAGGTTGGGGGTCGTCCTCCTGATCCTCCCAAGCTCCGTTGGTTGTTTCCCAAGCAAGGAGAAGAAGTGGGGTCGAAAACGCCTTCCATTTGGCTTGTAAAGGGTCTTTTTATAAGAAATTCAAGGAGAGAGAAAGTGCCTTATATAAATTCATTTAATCCCAAAAATGTGGCCAACTCTTCCCCCTTATCTTCCTTAGGGATGAGGCTATCTTGTTTGCCTTTTATCACTCTCAATTATCCATGATTTAAAGAAAAGAAAATTAAGCACCTTAAATCATATTATATTAATATCCATATGTGAGTGGATATTTCTTTTTCTTATAAAATTGTGTGTGAGTTATCCACTCCCTTGGATATTTTCGTGGTCCTTGGAAAGCTCAAGGATGTCACACATACATCTGAATCCAACCATTTTAATTTTTGTTGAAGGCCCTTTCATTAATACATTTATTTTTGCCCTAAATCAAATTAGGGTTTCAATTAGGATTAAATCTTGATTATTTTAATATCAAGATTCTCTCTCCTCCAACTTAATTCAAATGAGGTGCCCCTCTCATTTTCATTGCTCTACATAATTCCAAGAAACATTAGGGACCTTATTGAAGTGGTAATTTATATATTGCACTCTAGGTTTTAGGTAAATTGCACATTACACCAAAACTGGGTTTTCATGCACATACATTGCTTTATCAGCTCTTTCTTGGTATTCAAGCTTCCATAAGCCACAACTCAGCATCATCTTCACTCTCATGATGCTTCAACACATGTGGAACATATTATCACGCACAATTTGCACTTAAACCCCTGAACTTGGGTATTTTGCACATTAGTCCAAAACAAACAAAACATTGATTTCAACATTGTTCAAAAAGGACTAGAATTGCAACATAAGTTCCTCTTGAGGCCTAATTACTTTTCATAAGATTAGATTAAGCATTTAATCACATTTCTTAATCACAACACCTAGGGTTAAAGTATAACCCAGGTCAGGGTTGTTACAAACGGGGTGATACCCATGTCCCAGCGAGAGATATAACTCTCGGCCAATAATATTATCATTGTAGATAAACAATAATAAACTGAGCAGAGGATTCTTTATAATTAATAAGAAGGATAAATCACTATTTAAGCAGAATAGGGCAATATCATCTTTTAAAGCATTATAGCTATATATGATAAAGTAGTAAATCATCTATTTAATAAATAATATGAAGAACATGTATAACATTTATCCAGTTTAGGATACATTAAGCAATGTAACATCAACCAATGATTTCCGTATTTCATCCTTAAGCAAATACGCTACACGGATGATCACATTTTACAATTACAATTATGTCCTGAGGAGATAAGGTATACCGCTCATACTCCAACCGACCACAGCGGCGTAAAGCATCAGCTCCATACCTAGGTCAATGGAAGAGCCAGAGAACATGACCTCATCTGTCTCGGTCTGTGTGAGACCACATGCAGGACATCTCTTGTCTCTGCTAAATAGCTTTCCAGGGTATACTGGAAACTTTGCTATAGAGCTATAGCAACAGATGCACTCTCTTCGCAATCGAGAAATTTCATGTTTATCTCACATCGATCTGACACTAATCATCATTGAGAGATTCGTGATACATCCATCCTGGCACATATAATGAAGGATTGAGAGATCTCGTGTTTATCTCACGTCAATCCCACATTAGGGCGTAAAGATATTCGCACCCATTACCCCCACATATTCAAGAATATGCCCTCCAGGAGGTCTCGTGGGAAAACATGTTTCACCATCACCAGCTACTGACGATGATGGATCTATGGCCAGAGTTCTACATGATAAAATTTCACTTGATTAATTAAGTACATTACCATATTCTTTTAGCATCATCCAAGTTTTCAAACATGTATTATTATTATGACAAATGCTACAAAGAAAAGTGTAATACATCTATCAAGTACTTTTCAAAACTTTATAAAACATTGGGATCTCAATCCCCTATCTCATTACTGGGAATTCTCATCCCTCAACAATATCATCATTATTTTTACTAGATCTGGGTATTCAAACCCTTAGTTCATCATTAAACATTGTTATCACTTATCAGGTAACTATTACCTCTAGGTCATCTGACCAAGGTATAATTGATACTTGTTACACAAGCATCTAACATAGCTCACAAGGTCCATTAACATCTTATCACCTCCCACTAGGCAAAAAATAACATAATAGCTCGCAAGTCCCATTAAGCATTTTTATCAAATAAATATCATAGCTCATAACTGACAATACTCATCATCTCATAATACCTGCATGGTTAGTATACTTGATAACAACCATATCAATTACATATTAACACTATGCAATACTAGGGTAACACCACTATTCCCTCATTAAGGTTAAGGTTTCCCATTCTTTATCAATTAGGGTTCCTCATACCTTTACCTGAAATTAGGGTTATGGTTTCCCATTCTTTATCAATTAGGGTTTCTCATATCTTTACCCGAAATTAGGGTTAGGGTTTCCCATTCTTTAACAATTAGGGTTTCTCCTACCTTTACCCGTAATTAGGGTTAGGGTTTCCCATTCTTCATCAATTAGGGTTTCATGATCACTTTATCAAATATCAAACCCTAATTCATACTCTACACTTATTAAAAGTATCAATGTATGCACATTACATGTTTATTACACAATTATGATTTTCTCTCTCATCCTCTCTAGGATGTTGATTACCTCATTCTTTGTAAAGTTGGCTCAACCTTTCACCAAAGTACATGCACCTATTCTTATCATAGTGTATTAAGTTTATTACATAAATAGGCATCAAATGACAATCACTCTAAGTGTACTATTCACCTAAGTACTTTAGAGGTACTTCTATTGAAGTCAACCTTGAAATATTTTACAAACACTCATAGGGTTGTTTGATCTTACATGGTTTTGAGACTATTTGGTATCTAAACGATTTGAGATTATTTAATCTTCAAATGATATTGAAAACCCCTTTAACCTTCAAACGGTCTTGAGACCCCATTGACCTTCAAACGGTCTTGAGACCCCTTTGACCATCAAACGGTCTTGAGATCCTCTTTGACCTTCAAACGGTCTTGAGATCCTTTTTTACCTTCAAATGGTCTTGAGATCCTTTTTGAACTTCAAACGGTCTTGAGATCCTCTAAAATGGTTTGGGACCATTTTGGCTAAATTTGGTCGAAACTATTTGCACTCTAAATGGTTTGAAATCGTTTGGCCAATCCAAACTTGAAACTATTTGATCACTAAATGGTTTCAAACTGTCTGACCTAGATTAGATTGAAATCATTTGAACATGAAACGATTTGTAACCATTTGAAATAGGTTAAGTTGAAACCGTTTGATCACTAAATGGTTGAAAACCATTTGACCTAGATTAGATTAAAACCATTTGACCTCTAAACATATTGAAACGGTTTGATCATCCAATGTTGAAACTGTTTGACCTCTAAACGGTTTGAAACTGTTTGATCATCCAATGTTGAGACCATTTGATATTGTTGATCTATAGGTGTGTGTTAAGATGATGTCTTCATCATCAAGCATTAGACCTCCATTTCTGTTGTCCATACAACTGATGGATTCATTAATTACTTCAAGAAAAATTCGAGAAGAAGGAAAGATCAGCATATATTGCAAGATTGAAATGAAATAATAATATCAATGGGTTCAAGTTATATAACCCCCCTTCAAAGAAACTTCAAAGCTCAAAGCTTTTCATCTTTAATGGTGAAGATATCTCCTCCAATTATCCAAGGCATGTTCTCAACCCTTTTGATGTAAAGGATTGCCAAAGTTGAGCATTGGATGGAAGAGAGAAGAAAAGAAGAGTTATAACTCCATTTTAGCCTTCAACCCAAGGTTGAAGATGACCATGGATCTTACCTTAAGCTTGGGAAATGATCTACTCCTTCTCCTTTGCTTCCTTGGTCGTCGGCCTAAGCAGGGAGTGAATGTGTATTGTGAAAATAGCCTTTCAAGTAGTGGATAATTGAGTGTATATAATTGAATTATTAGGAGAGAGAAAGTAGGAGGGAAGTCATCAAATTTCCTTACCACATGCCCTCTCCACTTCCTTGTCTCTGAAGCTATCCTTCTTATCTTCAAATTCCTTTAAAGTATCCTTTTATTATAATCGGCCATTCGTTGGCTAAACTGGACATTATTATAATCCCTTTGTTTTGATGATGACAAACATTTCATTCTTGTGGATCTGACGTGCTACTTGAGTGTTGCAGGAACTAGGTGGATGACACAACTTTGGAAGATCTAAATGCGCACAATGTGTTATGATTGTAATCAAATGTAAAATCTTGTACAATATATATAATGTACAAGTACATAGACATCATGTAAATCAAGAGTTAGATCTTCCCTAACAAATCACAACACATAGATAGGTCATCCCCTACAATAGTGTCATAACTGCACTCAGTACTTAGTTTAAAACATTGAACCAGGGTCAATCTTGGTCGACAAACTTCTCGACCGAGACACTCTCGGTCGACAAACTCTTCAACCGAGAATGACCCAGGTAGCTGATAGACACAGAAGACAAAGTAGTTGGGAGTTGGATCAGAACGTTATATACACTTGACTCCATACAATCCCTCGATTAACAAAACTTCGACCGACTGGGATCTCGGTCAACAACTCCTCGAACGAGAATCTCTCTGTCTGCACTTTTCAGGATTAATTAACTAGCCGTTGTTAGTGCAACTAATGGATACCTAACGGCTAGTTGAGCACTTAGAACCCCCTAGAAAGTGTCTAGAACATCCTTAAGCATTCATAGGCCATTCCTATAAATAGAACAAGTCATAGGACACCCAAAGGACACTTGTGCTACACTTGAGCATTCATACTTACATTGGCAATTCATTCTTGTGAGCAAATTGAGCAATTCTAACTTTGGCCATACATTTCCATTGCTCTAATTTCATGTCCTATAGGCTAGCTTCTCCTACCCGTAACACTTACACTTTCATATACATTGGTTAGGAGATCAAAACGCTTGATTTAGGAAATCAAGCCTTGTTCTACAACGGTATTGTAATTTCTATTTTTCCTTCTTGTTCTTTTATATCTTTTGTACTCTCCTTGCTACTCCTAGGGTTGGAGGCTGCGGATTGGAGAGGGTTTAACTTCTCAGGTGGAGAAGGGTCTTCCCGGTGGAGAAGGTGGACTTTGGACTACTTCAAAAAGGCTGTCTCAATGGGAAGCTACTTCAATAGGAAGGCTACTTCAAGGGGAGCTTGAAATTACTTCAAGGAAGGCTGCTTCGAGGTTGGTGAGACTACTTCTAGGTGAAGGTTGTCCGAAGGGTTTGGTGAAAGTATTGTAATTTTATGTAATATCCTTGTGAGGTAATAAAATTTAATACTTTCAAAATCCCGATTGGGTAAGCAACCGGGTAGTGGATTGACTGCCTCAGTATTTGCTAAGGCTGGAACCACTCTAAATCCTTGTCCCCTTGTCCAATCTTTTTGTGGTTGCTTAATTTGGTTGAATTATTATTAAAATATCATAAAACCCTATTCACCCCCCCCCCTCTAGTGGTTTTTCAATTGGTATCAGAGCAGGGCTTCAAGGAACTCTAACAAAGTCTTGAAGAATGGGTGACGGGTTGCTCAACAACCTCAACTTAGAAGGAACACTCATGGCTAGACCTCTAGCTTTTGATGGAACTAAATACACTTACTGGAAGAGGAGGATGCAATTTTACTTCCAAGGAATCAGTTGGGACTTATGGAGAATGGTATCAACTCCTTACGAACTTCCTCAAACGGAGTATGCAAATTGGGATGTCAATACGGTAAAGTCTGCCCAAATGAATGCAAAAGTTGTAAGTATAGTTTATTGCTCAATTTCCATTGGTGAGTTTAATAGAATATCAAATTATGAAACAGCTTATGAAATATGGCATAGACTTTCTATAATATACGAAGGAACTGTTCAAGTAAAGAATTCTAAAATCAGAATGCTTAAATAGAAATTTGAACAATTCCGTATGGATCAAAATGAATCTATTAGTGAAATGTAAGCAAAATTTTCTTCTATTGTGAATGGTTTAAATGCTTTAGGTAAAGTAATTAGTGAAGAAGATCAAGTTTCAAAAATCCTTAGATCTCTTCCTCCCAAATACAAGCCCAAGGTGACTGCTATTGAAGAAGCAAATGATCTCGCCTGGCTAAGGATGGAAAAACTTATTGGTAACCTAGAAGCACATGAGGCAACTTTAGAAGAGGAAGAAAGACGAGAATGTGAACTTCAACAAGGGAAAAAGAAGAACATTGCATTTAGAGCATCAACCAAGATTAGTCATGACACAAGTGAAGATGATAGTGAAGAAGAAACTCTCATTGTAAATGGTAAGCAATATAAAAGTTTTAAAACTAACAAAACTTCTAGTGTTTCTTCTTCCAGGTGCTTTGAATGTGGCAAAAAGGGACACATGAAAGGTGATTGTCCAAAACTCAAGAAAGGGAAGAAATCATCTCACAAAAAGAAAGAAAGAGCATATAAAGCTGCATGGGATGATTCAAGTGATGATAGTGATGATGGAAACGAAGAAGTAGAATGTCTTGTTGCTACAAAAAATGAAGAAGACAAAGAAGAGGTAAGTCTTTTTGATCTTCCAAAAGAAGATCTAATTGCTAGTCTTCAAGATACACATGAGAAATATATTGAGTGTAAGAAGAAATTTAAGAAATCAAATAAATTAAATGATGAGTTAAATGCTAAACTTCTTGCTCTCACATCTGAAAATGAAGATCTCAAAAAGGTTATTGAAGATTATGATATTCAGCTGAAATCTGTAGAAGCAAATTGCTATCTTCTTTCCCTCGAAAAGTTAAACTTGCAAACTCAAGTAAATGATCTTCAAAAACAACCTATTTTGTGTACACATCTAGATTACGATATTATTGTGAACGAAAGAGATTCTTTGTTATCTAATCTAGATCAAGCAAAATTAGATATCAAGAAGAAAATGGATGAGAATATGAAGTTACAACAAAAAGTGAATAGCTTGAGTAACAATAATATTCTTGATAATATCTTAAATGATTCTTATCGTCAAATTGGAAGGAGAGGACTAGGTTATAATCCTAAAGGAAAATCTTATCAAAAACCTAGTTGGAGAAGGACACAAGTCCTAAATAATCAATCCATGTATGTATCCAAGAACAACTCAACTCCAAGAAAGAGAAATGAGATTGACTCTATTAGTTGTCATTATTGCTTACGACTTGGACACTACTCTTTTTCATGCCCATACAAGAAAAGGAATGATGATCTAGTTTGGGTTCCTAAAACTTAGAAGTTTGAATTTGACTAGTTCAGATTTGACCTAAACTGATTCTTGATATACAAATGTCATATCTCAACACAATTGAGCTTTAACTTTCATATTCTTGTTTTACTTGGAAACAATTACTGAAAATAGTTCTGAAACAGTACAAAAACATTCTCGGTCGAGAAACTATTCGACTGAGAACATTGTCAGTCGAGAAATGGTCGACCGAGCAGGTTACTGTTTTGCAGTTTACAACAAATATGATAAAACATGTACAATCAGCAGCATTCTCGGTCGAGAAAAACGTCGACCGAGACAACTTTGGTCGAACTGTTTGTCGACCGAATCAAGTTTTGTTGAACCTATTTTCAATTAATATAGTTTGCTATCAATTTGTTATTTATGATTGATTTAATATGCAAATCAAGTGATCATCTTTGAAGCAAGACATATTGATCTTTTTGCATCATGAATTAAGGTATAACATTATGAATATGAAATCCTTAAATATATTGCAAAAATGTTATATGAAGATTGATTTTGAACAAACCTTATTCATTGATTGAAAAAGATTATTAAGCATGTTCATTTACATAGTTTGTCTTAAAATTGAAAATTCATGAACCATGAATGAGATTCTTTTGGATTATCATCTAATTGGTTCAAAACTGAAAATTATAAACCATGTTAGTTTAATCAAGGAAATTATTGTTTTATCATAATCCACATGGTCTATCCTAAGTATCTCTTGGTCTATCTATATAGGAACCATGTGTATTGAAATTTAGTTTAAAATGATCATAATAATTGTATTTATATACTTCTATCTTGATCATTGTATTGTGGATATACTTCTACTGTTCTATCATAATTATTGTGCCATAATCATTATTTTTTCATTGGTTTGTCTACAATCATCTTTGATCCATATATACAAACCATGAATGGATATTGTTTTTGATCATTGTGATTCAGCTCATGAGAAGATGCCATTTTGCATAAATAGTAAAACATCATGGCACAAATGCATTTTCAATTGAAAATCTGCAGAAATTATACTTCACATATAAGTGTTCAAATTAGAAATCTGCAGAAATTGCCTCTTGGTTGAAATCAAGTTTGACCAAGGGGCGCTATAATCGAAGTCAAGGTCGACCTAAAATAAGCTTGACAAAATGCTTATTTGTACATCATTTTACTACACTTAATCTTAGTATCTTGATTCAAAATGTGTTTATCATATTGAAAACATAATTTTAGTGCATAAAAGGTCAACTTATTATGATCTAATATTGATTGTGATATTAGAATCCTTAAATTATCTTGACTATAAGATTAAGGGGGAGCTCACACAAACTATCTTGATTACAAGATTAAGAAACTTACAAAAACTTTGTAAACATCATTTGAAAGTTTGTTATGAACTTAGTATCCTTAAAAGTAGTTTTGGTTATGCAAAACAAAGAAATTTACAATATTCATGAATATGACATATATCTTGTTCTTAATGGAATTTTCTAAACAAATTTGGACTTAACATCTCGTGTATTTGGTTAGAGATACATACATGTATTCTACTATAAGCTTAAAGGATTCTCATGTCATTTTTTGGGCTTGACATCCCTTGTAAAATGGATGAGAAATCCAAATACATATGCCATGAACTTAAAAGGAACTCATATCATTTCAAGGCTTAACACCCTTTGCAAATGATTGAGAAATAAATTGTGTCTAAATTTAACATTAATTGGTTTGCATTAATCCCTTGATTTTAAATTGAATATCTCTTTGAGGGGGAGCATATCATAAAATTAAGGGGGAGAAATAATGATTATCTTGGATATCTTTTTGAAATGACAAAGGGGGAGAAATAATATAAAATCAAAAACATAAAATAAAATGAGTTTCATAATATATCGGCCAGCACTCACTTGCAAAACAAGAATGGCTACAAAAGGTAAACTTCAGGTATGAAACTCATATGATTTATATTTCCTTATTTCATATTTAGGAAATGTTTGTCATCTTCAAAAAGGGGGAGATTGTTGGCTAAATTGGACATTATTATAATCCCTTTGTTTTGATCATGACAAACATTTCATTCTTGTGGATCTAACGTGCTACTTGAGTGTTGTAGGAACTAGGTGGATGACACAACTTTGGAAGATCTAAATGCGCACAATGTGTAAATTTCATGATTGTAATCAAATGTAAAATCTTGTACAAGATATATAATGTACAAGTACTTCGACATCATTTAAATCAAGCGTTACATCTTTCCTAACAAATCACAACACTTAGATAGGTCATCCCCTACAATAGTGTCATAACTGCACTCAGTACTTAGTTTAAAACATTGAACTAGGGTCAATCTCGGTCAACAAACTTCTCGACCGAGACACTCTCGGTCGACAAACTCTTCGACCGAGAATGACCCAGGTAGCCATTAGACACAGCAGACGAAGTAATTGGGAGTTTGATCAGAATGTTCTATACACTTGACTCCAGACAGTCCCTCAGTTGACAAAACTTCGACCGACTGGGATCTCAGTCGACAACCCCTCGACCGAGAATATCTCTGTCTGCACTTTTCAGGATTAATTAACTAGCCATTGTTAGTGAAACTAATGGATACCTAACGACTAGTTGAGCACTTAGAACCCCCTAGAAAGTGTCTAGAATGTCCTTAAGCATCCATAGGCCATTCCTATAAATAGTACAAGCCATAGGACACCCAAAGCACACTTGTGCTACACCTGAGCATTCATACTTGCATTGGCAATTCATTCTTGTGAGCAAATTGAGGAATTTTAACTTTGGCCATACATTTCCATTGCTCTAATTTCGTTTCCTATAGGCTAGCTTATCCCACCCACAGAACTTACACTTTCATATACATTGGTTAGGAGATCAAAATGCTTGAAATAGGAAATCAAGCCTTGTGCTACAACGGTATTGTAATTTCTATTTTTCCTTCTTGTTCCTTTATATCTTTTGTACTCTCCTTGCTACTCCTAGGGTTGGAGGTTAGGGATTGGAGAGGGTTTGCCTTCTCAGGTGGAGAAGGGTCTTTTCGGTGGAGAAGGTGGACTTTGGACTACTTCAAGAAGGTTGTCTCAACGGGAAGCTACTTCAAGAGGAAGGCTAATTCAAGGAAAGCTTGAGGTTACTTCAAGGAAAGCTGCTTTGAGGTTGGTGAGACTACTTCTAGGTGAAGGTTGTCTGAAGGGTTTGGTGAAAGTATTGTAATTTTATGTAATATCCTTGTGAGGTAATAAAATTTAATACTTTCCAAATCTCGGTTGGGTAAGCAATCGGGTAGTGGATTGACTGCCTTAGTATTTGCTAAGGTTGGAACCACTCTAAATCCTTGTCCCCTTGTCCAATCTTTTTGTGGTTGCTTAATTTGGTTGAATTATTATTAAAATATCATAAAACACTATTCACCTCCCCTCTAGTGGTTTTTCACCATTAAGCTCCTTAATAAATATAATATTATTATCCATTAGCACCTTTATTTTAGTGGACATTACTTTTCAATTAAAAATGTAGGTAGATATTTTCACCTACATAGGAATATCGGCGCCTCTCAAGGTATTGTGGCTGCCATTTCATTATGGAATTTCACCCATAGCTTTTTAAATGATGGGCACTTCATTTAATTTATATATTTTTGCTACAAAATAATTTAGGGTTTCAATTATGCTTATTTCTTGATTATTTTATTATCAAGAATATCATTTCTCAAATATGGTTCAAACAAGACGCCCCTTTCTTTTTATTTTCTCTAAATTAATTCAAGAGATAGTAGGGACAATCTTGAGGTGGTATTTTACATATTCAACCCTAGGTTTTGGGTAAATTACAAATTGCACCAAAACTAGTATTCAATGCACAAGTATTATTCAAACAAGCTCCTTCTTGGAACTTAGGCTTCCACAAGCCATCCCTTAGCATCATTATCATTCTTTATGATGCTATAGTACTTGAGGAACATTTATCACATAACAATTTTCAAGGTAACCCCTTATATTGGGTAAATTGTACATTAGCCCAAAACAAACAAATATTGCTTCAACATTATTCAAATAGGACCAAAATTGAAACATAAGCTCTACTTTAGTCTTAATTACTTTTCAAAAGATAAATAAAAGAATATAAATGACTTAAGAAAAACTCATAGGGTTGAGGCGTAACCCGGGTCAAGGATGTTACAATTATCCACCCCTAACATGGATTTCGTCCCCAAAATCATCAAGAGAAAAGAGAAGGGTACTTCCTCATCATCTCTTCCTCTAGTTCCCATGTAGACTCTTCAACACCATGATGATGCCAGAGAACTTTCAAAATAATTATATCTTTCTTTTTCAACTTTTTTATTCTCTTGTCAAGAATCAACATTGGTCCTTCTTCATAGGACATATCTTCATTTAACTCTACCTCTAAAGGTTGCAAAACTAACTTTGTATCAAGTTGACACTTTCTCAGCATGGATATATGGAATATTTGATGCAATCTATGTAGTTCAGGTGGCAACTCCAACTTATAGGCTACCTTTCCAATCTGTTCAGTGATTCGATAAGGCCCCATAAATCTAGGAGCTAACTTACCCTTTTTCCCAAATCTAAGAACTCCTTTCCAAGGTGAGACTTTGAGATATACTTTGTCTCCAACTTGAAATTCTAAGGGTCTTCGTTGTTTATCAGTGTATGATTTCTGTCTATCATGTGCAACCTTTAACTGTTGTTGTATTACTTTAATCTTCTCAGTTGTCTGCTGCACTAATTCAAGACCCAAAAGTTGGTCTTCTCTTGTTTCATATAGTACAATGAAGATGTACAACGTCTACCATATAATGCTTCATATGGTGCCATATCAATATTGTGCTGATAACTATTTTTGTAAGCGAGTTGTATTAAGCTCATGTGTAGATCCCAACTTCCTACAAACTGAAGGACACATGCCCTAAGCAAATCCTCTAAGGTTTGTATAGTCCTCTTGGATTGTCCATCAGCCTGGGGTGAAAGGTGGTACTAAACCTTAACTGTGTACCCAATGCTTTATGTAGTCATTCCCAAAAATGACTAGTGAACTGGGGACCTCTATCAGAAACAATTGGCATTGGAACCCTATATAATCGCACTATCTCATCTATATAGATCTGTGCAAGTTTCTCAGTAGTATAGGTTGTTTTGATAGGAAGAAAATGTGTTGACTTAGTCAACCTATCAACTATCACCCATATGGAATCATGTCTTTTGGTTGTTCTGGGTAAACCAACCACAAAGTCCATGGTCATGCGATCCCATTTCCACTGTGGTATAGGTAAAGGTTGCATTGTTCTTGTGGCCTTTTGATGTTCATCTTTAACCTGTTGACACACGAGACACCGCATAACAAACTCAACTACATCTTTCTTCAATCCGGGACACCAATACATATCTTTCAAATTATGATACATTTTGGTGCTCCCTGGATGCATTGCATACATGGATGAATGAGCTTCCTCCATGACAAGCTCCCTTAAGTCATTGGCATCAGGTACTACCATCCTACCATGGTAACAGATTACCTCATCTTATGACTCATGAAAATCGTCCCATTTCTCACTACCATACTATGACCTGATCTACTGAATTACAGTATCAGCCTGTTGTGCCTCTTTGATCTGTTGTTTCAGAGTAGGTTTCACTTGCTTCTCATCTAACAGTCCAGATAACAAATATACTTTAAGATGTACATTATTTTGCCTCAAAGAGACAAGCATGTCTCGTTTATAGCACACTAAAGAGTTCAATTGTGCTTGATCTAAGGTTGGCGATGATGATTTTCTACTTAGTGCATCTGCCACTACATTAGCCTTTCCCAGATGATAATCAATTATACAATCGTAGTCCTTGATTAACTCCATCCAGTAGTGTTGTCTCATATTCAACTCATGTTGTGAAAATATGTACTTTAGGTTCGTTGGTAGAGAGTTATATCTCTCGCTGGGACAATTGTCTCACCCCGTGGGATCTACATTTTTTTAGGTGGATGTGCACGAGGGGGGTTGAGACTGTACTACAGAAGGAGGAGAACAACAATAGGGACAATAGTAATAACTCAGGTTGAGTGTACTATCTGTCGTGTCTTATAGATAGAAGTCCTATGTGTCATCTATGTACTCTCAGGTCCTCAAATTTAGTACGTGATGGTTTTATGAACAATCTAAAGTTTTGGCTAGTATGCCTTGAGGTTTTATGTTGCTTCAATATATGTTTTTACAAAGTAATCGTTATATGTTATCCTCGAGAAGAGATAGTACAGTGTATGTACAATGTGAACAATGATCTATATAAGGTTGTGGTTCTTCCTTAAAGAGTTATCCTGGAAATGGATCTCTTTACAAAATGGTTTTAATTTTTAGTGATTTTTGTTAATCTGCTGCTTATGATTATTCTACATAATTAGTAATGATTTAGCTGTCAGTTTGGTGGCAGTCGTTACACCAATTCTCCTATTGCTGCCTACACAACATCAATCATTCAGTTGGAGTCTCCATGGATGTACTACTAACATCCTGTCCTAAGACTTGACACCATTCAAAGACTAATCTCTTACTAACTTGCAGTCATGACACTAACTGGTTTCCCAGGGGATAGTCACACAGATACATGAAGCATCAATGTAAATTACATAGTGTCATCTGATTCACCCGACAACTTATTATTACCACATTGAACCCAATTTGTGGGGTCTCCACTCCTTTGGGTTGGGTTGCTACTGCCTACAAATCTATTGGGCTTTCAGTCCCTTTCCCAACCTAGATTTTTCCCCTAAAGCCAAGGTAAGTCTTTTAGTGAAAGGATCAACTGTATTATCTCTGGTACCAACGCAGTCCACAACCACGACCCCATTAGGCGCTAACTCCCTTATAGATTTCAATCTGACTTGGATGTGTGTATGCTATTTTTTATTGTATTTGGAACTCTTTATCTTAGCAATAGTTGTAGTGCTATCATAGTGAACTCAAATTGTAGGAAAAAGCTTGGTTACCATAGGTAAATTGGACATAAGTCCATGTATCCATTCAGCTTCCAATCCAGTTTCATCCAAAGCACACAACTTTGCTTCAAAAGTGGACCGAGACAATATGGTATGTTTCTTAGACATCTAGAAAATAGCTCCTCCTCCCAATAGGAATATATATCCTGAGACACCATTACTCCCATAATTCATGACAATCCAGCTTGCATCACTATATCCTTTGACTACAGAAGGATGTTTACCATAATGCAGCCCAAGCGAACAAGTTCCCTTAATATACCTCAAAACTATATCAAGAGCTTCCCGATGGATCTTGTCAGGACAAATGGTGTATCTACTTAACTTGCTCACGACAAAAGCAATCTCTGGACGTGTGCAGTTCATAAGATACATCAAACTTTCGATAATTTGAGAGTATCATAATTGAGACATTGGAACCAGAGTCTCATTCTTGAACAAGGCCTTGGATGAATCATATGGAGTCTTAATAGGTTTATGTGATGTGTACTCAAACCTCTCCAGTATTTTCTCAACATAGTGAGACTGTGAGAGAGTTATACCATCAATATACCTAATGATTTTAATCCCTAAAATCATATCAGTGACACCCATATCCTTCATCTCAAACTTGCTACACAAGAATGACTTTGTCTCATTTACTACTTTCATATCGGAACCAAAAAGGAGGATATTATCGACGTATAAGCATAACAAAATGACTCCATCATTGACAATTTTGCAGTAGAGACACTTATCAAATTCATTAGAAACAAATCCAAACAATGATATAACAAATTCAAACTTCTCATGTCATTTCTTAGGGGCTTGTTTCAACCCATATAATTACTTAACAAGTTTACACACTTTGGATTCATTCCCAAGACCCACAAATCCCTCAGGTTGTTCCATATATATCTCTTCCTGAAGATCACCGTGTAAGAACACGGTCTTTACATCCATCTGATGGATATAGAGTTTATAAATGGAAGCCAATCCTATAAGCGCTCGGACTGTGGTCATACGGGAAATATGTGAATAGATATCAAAATAATATATTCCTACCCTTTGTGTGTAACCCTTAGCAACTAACCTAGCCTTATACTTATTGATTGTCTCTTCTGTATTAAGTTTCTTCCTAAAGATCCATTTGCAACAAACTTCAAAACAACCAGGAGGAAAATCCACCAATTCCCAAGTTCCATTTGAGAGAATTGATTGGATTTCATCATTAACGACTTCTTTCTAAAACAAAGTATCTAAAGATTCCATAGCTTGTTTGAAAGATACAGGATCATCCTCAACATTGTAGATCAGAAACTCACTTCCAAAGTCCTTGGATGTCCTAGGTCGTTTACTTCTCCTTGGTTCAACTATTTCTTCAGAATCATCAAATTCAGAAATAGCTTGTTCTAAGTCACCACCCATATTTGTCATCCTTTCCACGTGCTCGGGAATGGAACCTATGGTGAAAGAATTCGCTTGAGTTACTTCATTAGGCACACTAAATTTCATGTGAAACAAATCTTCAAAGAATGTAGCATCACATAATTCCACAATTGTATTGACCTCAATGTCAGAGATATCGGATTTTACAATAAAAAATCTATACGCATAACTTGTCTCTACATACCCCAAGAATATGACATCAACCATTTTCGATCCCAATTTCTTCCTTTTGTGTTCAGGGACAAGTACCTTAGCAAGGCACCCCCACACTTGAAGATATTTAAGACTCAATTTTCTTCCTCTCCATAACTCAAACAGACTACTCTCTACATGTTTATGAGGAACTCTATTCAGAATATGGCAAGCCGTATTCAAAACATCCCCCCACATGAAGTTGGGTAGACCTGAGGTCGGGATTAAAGAATTAACCATATCAATTAGGGTTTTGTTTTTATGTTCAGATATCCCATTAGACCGTGGTGATTAAGGAGTGGTAACCTCATGAACTATACCATGTGATTGGAAAATTTCCAAAAACAAGTTCGAGGTATATTCTCCTCCCCTATCAGACCTTAATTGTTTAAGTATTTTGTCGGTTTGAGTTTCAGCTTCTTTCGTATAAATTTTAAATTTATCCAATGCCTCATCTTTACTTCTAAGTAAAAAGACATAACAGTATCTACGCACATCATCAATAAAAGTTATAAAATAACATTTTTTATCCCTAGTAGCAATTCCATTAAATTAACAGATATATGTATGTACTAAATCTAAAATTTCCGAATTCCTATTCACAGAATGAAAAGACTTCCTAGGAAGTTTAGCTTGCACACAGATTTCACATTTATTATTGCTAATTTCATATTTAGGAATTAAATTTAGATTCATCATACACTTCATTGAGGCAACATTAACATGTCCCAAATGTGAATGCCAAACGTAGGATGATACAAGATTCATGCAAACAAAACTATAATCACTCAAATTTAAAATGGAATTTGAAACAGGTTCAACATGAATCTTAAATAAGTTCTCAACATCACATAAGTACCCCTTCCCAAAAAATAAAGAATCATGAAGGCATGTAATAATAGCCTTATTACATTTGCAGTCTAATATATAACCTTGCCTAACTAAAATTACGCCACTAAGGATATTACATCGAATGGTTGGAATATCACTACAAGAAACTGGGGTATTAATGTCAAGCTTCGCGACCACCTTAATATCTTGACGTAATTGCTACACAAAAGGCGACAAGAGTTTCTGTTTGCTGCAATAGGTGTACCCAATAACGACGAAAAGTTTATTCTGACGTTAATCATGTAAATTTTCCACCGTTAAAACTTCTCACTCCCTTCCATTAAATCTAAGTCAATACATCCTAAATATGCACTATTCTCATGTTTTGTGCATATTTTTATGAACTTCTTATGGGTTGTTCATTTAGTACGGTCTAAATCACATTTTTTATTATGAAAACTAAAGTGTTTTGGTTTTTTTTAACATTTTCATTGCCCAAAAATATATACCCATCAACAGGAGTGCTTGAGATCGATGATCCTAATATCAATCCCTCTCAGAAGGATAGAAAACGCAAACTCCAGTCGGTGACCTAAGAGCTTGGGTGATTGGCCTAGGTGACGCGGCTCGATCGGTTGCAGACTTCGGCTCCGGGGGGGGGGGGGGGGGGGGGAGGCGACCAGCGGAGGCTGGCTGCGACCTTCTCCATCTGGGTTTCTTCCCTTTCCTCTGATCATCCCCGCCATGAAGCTTGTCCGCCTGGGGCGGGCTTCCTTCCAGCAGGTCGTCTTCACTCCTCCCGCGACAACTGGCGATCCACTTGCGAGGAGACGCCCTCTGCAACGGCATCCCGGTGGGAGAGCCTCCTTTCTTTCCCCTTCCTCCCCGCTGTTGGTCGGTGCTTAGGTGCTCCTGCGGTCATCCGGCGGGCTCAGGCTTGTCAGGGGCGGGAGCCAAGTAGGGGTCAGAGCTGCTGGCAGTGCCTCTGCTTGCTCGTCCACTCAAGTTCCTGGTGGTTTTTGGCATTCTTGCCGGTGGTCTGCTGGGGGTGCACACATCCTGTTCGAGGATTCTCCTGGGTGAGTCTTTTTGGTGGTTGTGTTGGCTCTCATCCGGGGGTGCATTCTATCTGTTCGTTGTAGTGTCTGTGTGAGTTTTTTGTTTAGTCGTGTTGTGCCTAGTTTTTGTGTTGTCTGTGTCTGTTTGTAGGGATCTAGTTGTTTGCTTGAGCGTGTGTATCGTGCTTTCAATATTCTATACATTGTCTTTGCCTATCTAATTAAAATCCCATTATTTTCTATGTCATATATTTCTTATTACAAGTATGTGCTATGTGTGATATTAAATTTATTAATAAGCAAGGGCCAATCTATCTAAATAGGACCTTTCAATTTAAACCAAGAGAGAGAAGAATATTGTTTCAAAAATGGGATTTTGGATTCCTTTGTTCTCTAAGTTGATTGTACCATTGATCATGCCAACCACGTCCTAACCTTCTTCTCTTAGGTTTGTAGGGTGTTGTGTGAAGACATGACTTCTTAATATATTTTCTCTGGCTGCTGAACTATATATATACCGGAGGTTAATGGATACCATTACATCTTTGGATCATGTTGGTTACCTCTTGTCTCACTTTGGTGCAATTATGTATATTGGGAGCTGATACAAATATGTCATTGTTTGTAGGTTTTGTTCTAAATTGTGTGACGATGATCAATATTATATGATAGGCACACACTCATTATTTGACCAGTCTGTGTAGACTATGTATTGGGGTTTTTTCCATTTCCTTTGAACTCTATATTTGTAAAGATCAACACTACCCTTGGTAATGACTTGGTAAGCATCTACTACTACACACATTATATGTTTAAATTATCATGTCATCTAGTTTTATTTTCCTTAATTTGTTTATTTTTGTTGATTTCATAATTTCCACATGCTTTTACAAGTCATGTATTATCTAGTCATTTTTTATTTGTGTCATATGTTGTGAATTCAACCTCAAATTCAACATGTGTTTTTTTCTTTCAGATTTTCATTATTCACAAAAATGTATTTCTCCTTGTTCTATGCTTAAGATGTATGACAAGGTCTTACCCTAAAGAAATGGTGATATGGTACTACAAGATTTTCTAGGTAAATGGTCATGTTACCCTATTTTTATACAACCTATTTGTGGATGAAATGTATCTATGAGTTTAAAATCCCTCCATGCAAAAAAAAATTTAAGTTTTTGAATATGAGTTTGTTTAGATGAAATATGCAATCATTATTGATACACTTCATGAGGTTCATTCTTTCACTTGAGTTTGATCAAATGTTGTTCTATGCACGTTGTTCTTATTGTATTGTCCTCATCTTTATATGTTTTTTCTTCTAAATTTAGGTTTTAAATCATAAACTAACTCATTCTTTTTCTTTATATATTTAGTATTTTGACATTATAATAATCTATGTTGAATACACTTAGTTGCACGTATCAATTTTCTACACTATATAATTTTTAGTCACATCTTTAGTTGTTCAGAACATAGTTGTCTATATCATAAGATATTGGACCATATAATTAACTAAGTGTATTGAATAATTCTTTAAAACACGAGCAGTGATTAAGAAAGCGGCCAGTGCGGCCACTAAAGTGCCAGCTTTAGCATTTGGATATTCTGCCGTAGGAATTATTAGCTGAGCAGACATAAATTTGTGTAGGAAAATGTTCTTGTGTTGGTATAAGCCATTCATATTCGTTGCACATGCAGAAAATGTATTTGTTGCACATCTGAAGTTATATGTTTGTTGCACAGTGATATGTGCCCCTAATATATAATTTTATGCAGGTACATAGTTTTATATATGTGATGATGATTTCTATTCAGTTGATATTTGCACACTCATTATGGAAAGAACTATATATTATTTTTCTTCTCGATTCATTCTTCAGTTAACACATAGTAAATTCTTTGATGCAAGAAAAGAATGTCACATCAAAAGGTAAGTACTCTTTTCTTACTCATTGAAATATACAACTGTGAGGTTCTCCCAGTGGTCGCCCCTCCATTCGCTCTTTCTGCTTTTTTGAACGCTCCCGCCATCCTAAACTTCAAGAATGTGGTTCATCTATTCATAATATATATATATATATATTCATAATAAACTTCAAGAGATTTGTAGATTAAATCTTATTATAAGCTATCACACAAACATGCATGCTTTCACACTTTTAGATCAATAGTAAAAATTTAAAATTGTAGAGTCTGGGAAGAACAAACGCTCCCAGAGGTTGCCGTGTCTATGTGTGACACGTTTCTGACACATGGAGAACATGCCTCTGACATGTCCACTTAGTAGAAAAAATGTTTTCATCCTTATTTTTCATCTTCTCCATCACCACCAACATGTATCCTTACATCCTCTCATTCTTCCTCCTAATGGTACATGTTCACCATTACTTACACAAGTGTTGTCATCCTTATGCCTCCTCTTTTCTTGCTTCTCTACATCTCCATATCCCCTCCTCATCTCTTGCATGTGCATCTTAAGTAACACTTAAATGTATGCCTCTTCTCTTTCTTCACTCTCAATCTCCAAGGCACCTTATTTTTCATCTTCTCCATCACCACCAACATATTTCCATAGTTTTCAGAACAGAACCGGTGAGGCCTTCGGTTCTCAGTTCACCGGTTCAATCGGTGGTCAGACCAGTTCAACCAGTGACATCATCATGATGTCATATTTAATTTTAATAACCAAAACATATATGAACTTTATGGAAAGTATACAAATGAAATAAGAATAATAGCATGTATGCTCATAGTTATATAATTGACTACTTTACTAAATTCCTATATCAAATTATCAATAATACAACTACAAAGTACTAAGTTACTAACTACAAAATATTAAAAAGAACATCAACAAACTAAATTAATCAATAAATGAAGTAAACCATTCATAATCCTTCATCCAAACTTTAAGCTTTAAGATAAAATTCATAGCCATATCATGTTCAGAATTGTCACAATTCATTAACAATTAATAAGTACTAGACTACTAGTTGCCCATCCTGGTCTCCTCCTGGTCTTTAAGCGTATGATTTCTACCCATCCTGGTCTCCTCCTAAACATGTGTAGAACATATATATGGTTGTAAATAAATGTAGAGATCTTCATAGCCTTGCTCACAACAGACTTTACTTGTACACTAGCAGAATGATGATCTGTTACAGCCAGATTTGCACTTTATTTTGATATCAATATTTCTTTATGTAGGTTATGCTCTTTTATTGTCCTCATATTCATATGTTTTTTTCTAAATTTAGGTTATTCAAATTGATGAGTTCGATTTGCACAATATTGATATCTTGGGAGATATGTACATTCCCACTCTGTTATGATGGTGATTGGTATTCAGATTATATGTTACACTCTGTTATGGGATTTAGTTATAAATGGTTTTCTTCTTCCACTTATTCTTCACTACGAGTGTCTCATTGTCTTTAGTTCAAAAGGTAAGTACTCTTTTCTTACTCATCAAAATATACAACTATGAGTACTCATTGTATCGGTATAAGCCATTCATATCCGTTGCACATGCGGAAAATGTATTCGTTGCACATCTGAAGTTATATGTTTGTTGCACATTCAGTTATATGTGCCCCTAATATATCATTTTTTTGCAGGTACATAATTTTATATATGTGATGATGATTTCTATTCATATGATATGTGCACACTCATTATGGAAAGAGCTATATATTATTTTCTTCTCGATTCATTCTTCGGTTAACACACAGTAAATTCTTTGATGCAAGAAAAGAATGTCACATCCATTAAAAGACTGAGTGGTGTCTTGTACTAAAACACTTCTTGGAAACCCCTCCCTATCCCCTAAACTTCTAAACGCATGCCATTTTGTTTTTCAATGCACAATGTATATGTTGTTTTGGTTTTCGAGTGAGCATATGGAAAATATGCCCCGTTGCACATGCAGAAAATGTGTCTGTTGCACATCCGGAGATATGTGTCTGTTGCACATGCAGAAAATGTGTCCGTTTGCACATCCGGAGATATGTATCCGTTGCACATTCGGCTTTATGTGTCCGACGCACATCCGGAGATATGTGCATTCCATGAATTGTGTTTCTAATACTTAAAATCTCTTTTGTAGGTTTCATTTATGGTGATGGTGATTGGTATTCAAATTATATATTACACTCTATTATGGGATTTAGCTATAAATGGTTTTCTTCTTCCACTTGTTCTTCACTACGAGTGTCTCATTGTCTTTGGATCAAGATAAACCAAATATGTGCAATCAAAAGGTAAGTACTCTTTTCTTACTCATTAAAATATACAACTGTGAGTACTCATTCTTTTTTCCTATTAGAATTGATATAAAATTAGTATTTTAACATTATAATAATCTATGTTGAATACACTTAGCTGCACGTATCAATTGTTTACACTATATAATTTTTTAGTCACATCTTTAGTTGTTCAGAACATAGCTATCTAAATCATAAGATATTGGACCTTATAATTAACTAAGTGCATTGAACAATTCTTTAAAACACGACCAACGATTAAGAAAGCAACCAGTGCGGCCGCTTCCTACACGAATTGATGTCTGCTCAGCTAATAATTCCTACGGCATAAGTTTCAAATTGCCTATGTATCTTAAGTAACACTTAAATGTATGCCTCTTCTCTTTCTCCCCCCTCAATCTCCAAGGCACCTTAATTTTCATCTTCTCCATCACCACCAACATATTTCCTTACACCCTCTCATTCTTCTTCCTACCTCTTTTCTTGCTTCTCTACATCTCCATCTCCCCTCCTTATCTCTTTCCTATGCATCTTAAGTAACACTTAAATGTATGTCTCTTCTCTTTCTTCCCTCTCAATCTCCAAGGCATCTTATTTTTCATCTTCTCCATCACCACCAACATATTTCCTTACACCCTCTCATTATTCCTCCTAATGGTACATGTTCACCATTACTTACACCAGTGTTGTCATCCTTATGCCTCCTCTTTTCTTGCTTCTCTACATCTCCATCTCCCCTCCTCGTCTCTTGCCTGTGCATCTTAAGTAACACTTAAATGTATGCCTCTTCTCTTTCTTCCCTCTCAATCTCCAAGGCACCTTATTTTTCATCTTCTCCATCACCACCAACATATTTCCTTACACCCTCTCATTTTTCCTCCTAATGGTACATGTTCACCATTACTTACACCATACTTATCAAGGTGTGTGCCTAGGCGGCCGCCTAAGCTGTAAGACGTCCCAAGGTTGTGCCTAGTCGAGACAACTTTTTCTATAATGCCAAGCTGGCTTAGTTTTTTGGGTTTGGTTGTATATTGACGTATTTTAATGTTTAATGTGGCTATCTTAATGTTCAAAATCAGCATATATTGTTGCCTATGTTATGTGCCAAATATCACTATTTATTGGACCTAATACTCTTTTTGGGTTTAACTGGATCTAATACTCTTTTTGTGACTGGATCTAATACTCTTAGTACGGATTTGATTTTTCTTAGTTTGCACCTTCAATTCGGATTGTATGAAGTAGCTATGGTATGAAAGATAGTGATTACATTGCTCAATACTTGTAGTTATGTATGAAAATAAATATATATTTATTTTTTGATCACTTTCTCACATTCTTTACAATAATTCTTTTTTGTGTCCTTGACATTATTGTCAATGGTAATATATTAGAAATGTAATCAGTTATTTTGTCATGCAAATATATATATATATATATATATATATATATATGAGGAGATCGACCATAAATATGTAGATAACTACATATATAACAATACAATGTGTGTATATGAGTGGGGGAAAACCATGACACATGTATATATACATAAACTATTATTTTTAAAGGTCACCTAAGAGATGCCTAGTCGCGCCTAGTCACAAGGCGTTCAGCTAGAATGCCATGCCGCCTTCACGCCTTGAAAAGTATGACTTACACAAATAACACAAACTAATGTCTCCAAAATTTTACTAACCTTGATTTTATCATTCCATATATTCTTACTACAATAATTATATAATTAAGGATCTTGATATATGTTGTGAGTTAATTCATACTTTGACTTGTGGATATATTATTATATGATGATTGTTGGTTGGAATTCATGGAGATTTCCATCATAGATGATTGATTTAGATCAATTTGTGTGTTTATACATAAAGCTTATTGTATGCCAAAATATTCATATATAAATATGCATACTTGTATAATAATAAGTTAATTGTTCCCATTGTCGTCTCATGTCCTGCATTGTTGAAAATTGTGGTACCTCTTAGTCTGTCACTAAATCCATGCTCGTGTACATGATCTTGTTTCCTAGGTTAGGATCCAAGTGTGTTGCAAACATGAAAGACAAATTTAGCAATTTGATATTTTTTTGTCATTATAGCTATTTACGACGGAAAAAGAACGTCGTTGTTGACCTTTGTGATCAAGCCTGCTAGTCGTTGTTACTAGTATCAACGATAAGATTGGGTGGTCGTAACTAGTATCAACGTCAGACATTTTATATAGTCGTTAAAACTATTAAAGACAAACTATATAAGTCGTCGTGATTTGTAATAGCGACGAACTGAAATTATTCTTCGTTATCTTTATTAACGGCAAGACCAATAATGACAAGACACGATAACTTTTTTTTCATCGTTAATAGTTTTAACGACAAACTTATTCACATTTACGACCAACTTTTTCCGTCGTTATTGTTAACTTTTCCTGTAGTGTTATATGTCTGGCCTTGTGAAGAGTCAACACCTTCCCCAAGGGGAACTTCAAGTCCAATCGTCCTTCGCCTTTGACTTCTATAGAGCTGGAATCGCCCAAATTCACAGACTGACCTCGAGAGGCCTGGTAAGACACAAATAGGGACTTATCAGCACACACATGTACATTAGCCCCAGTGTCAATTATCCAATAAAGTGGTTCAAAAATAGAAAGGATTTTAGGTTTGATAGACACGTACCCATCATTGAGGTTCAAGGATGTAGTCAACATGTTGACCACAACCTCCTCAGTTGCAAATGTGGCAGCTTTCTTTGCCTTTTAGAAGGACAATCCTTGTTCTAGTGGCCAACATGTCCACAAGTCCAACAAGGTTTGTTCTTTAGTTTCTTCTGGATCTTGGCCTTAGGTTTATGTGCATTCTTAGAAATCTTTTCTTTGGTGGTTTTAGCAGAAGTAAAATTAATAGTTGGGTTTGCATCAGTAGGCACCTTGACCGTTTTCTCCTTTAAGTGTTCTTCTTGTATGTTTATTTCCATCATTAGTTCTTCCATTGCATGTGTCCCTTTGTGGTGCTTCAGAGACATACCAAACAATTCCCATGACTTAGGGAATTTTTCTATGATAGACATAACAACGAACTTTTCAGGCAATACCATCTTGGCATCTAAGAGTTCATGAACTAGGAGTTGAAGATCATGTGTTTGATCAAAGACAAACTTACCCTCTACCATCTAAAACTTAAGAAATTTAGACACGCATTATTTTTCAACACCTTGGTTTTCAGTACTAAAATTCTTAATTAACGATTCCCATAAAACTTTGGATGTAGTGACAAGCGGCTTTGAGTAAGAGTCATACAGTTTGTTATTTAAACCAAACAGAGTCAAACCGCGACATGTTTTGTCACCCTTGTTCCAATTAGCAATTATATTTGCATTATCAGGAACAATATCATCATATTTAGGTTCGGTCTCTTCTAAGTACTGATTAAAACCCGCAATATTCAGCCAAATTTGCATTCAACTCTGCCAACAGACAAAGTTGGTAGCAGTAAATTTGTCAGGCATATTGCTGGTATCAATTTTATTTCCCGAACCACCCTGACCGGCCATTGTTAACTAACGACAGAAACTGATTTCTTAAAGACTGTTGAATAAAATTTAATATTTTACGTCGTTACATGCAACAAGGGCAGGTGCAATGAATTAATGATTATAGGCCAGATCCAGATAAGAAACATAAGAATAAATAATGCAGGAGAAAATTAAACTAGGTTAGGAACCTGACCAGATTGTTCGTTGATAAACGAACACGTTTTACTTACAGAAATCAACGCCTCGCAGTCCTTCAGGACCGGCGTCATTCTTCCAGTTCAACTAGTCACGAACCTGAAGAGAAGTGTCATGTAGACGAACAGATGCACTACCACCAGTGCAGCGTAACAACCACATGAACCACTGCCTGACAGGTTGTGTCACAAAGAAAGAGGATGAACGACTTTGTCATTTCTAGGAGAAAGATCTCCAAGCAAAATCAGCAGACTTTGAGATTAGGGCTCGCTAAACACTCGCATGAATGGTTGAAGGTTGTGTTTGAAAGAGATGCGTTTAACCCTAATGACCGGAGGTCTATTTATAGCTTTACACGCCACACTAATCCTATTCCTGTTAAGACGTTGTCATTCAGTTGCTCTTGTACATATTACGGAAAATTCCACAAAAGAGACACTTTCCAGTTAGGATTAATAAATCTGAATGTAAAAGAAACAATTGATTAAACGAGTAATTAATTACGTAATTGTATCTTAGTACAAAAAGAAGATGGAAGACATTCTCTACAATCCACAAGCTCGAGCCCGAGCTGGGCTAGGCGAGGCGTGGCACACACATGTGTGTTGTGGTCATCTCATCCACCAAAGAGGTGAGCATACCTTTCTCCTAGGACTCTGCCATTCGGTCGCTCATGTACATATTACGAAAAATTCCACAAATGAGACACTTTCCAGTTAAGATTAATAAATCTGAATGGAAAAGAAACAATTAATTAAACAAGTAATTAATTACGTAGTTGTATCTTAGTGCAAAAAAAAGATGGAAGACATCCCCCACAATCCACAATCCAGAAGCCCAAGCCCGAGACGGGCTAGGCAAGGCGTGGCGCGCACGTGTGTTGTGGTCACCCCATCCACCAAGGAGGTGAGAATAACTTCCTCCTAGGACGCTGCCATTCAGTCGCTCTTGTACATATTACGGAAAATGCTACAAAAGAGACACTTTCCAGTTAAGATTAATAAATAGGAATGAGAAAGAAACAATTAATTAAACAAGTAATTAATTACGTAGTTGTATCTTAGTGCAAAAAGAAGATGGAAGATATTTCTCACAATCCCCAATCCACAAGCCCGAGCCCGAGTCGGGCTAGGCAAGGCGTGGCGCGCACGTGTGTGTTGTGGTCACCCCATTCACCAAGGAAGTGAGCATAACTTCCTCCTAGGACCCCTTGGACCCCTCCTAGGACCTCTCTACAATCCACAAGCTCGAGCCCGAGCCCGAGCCCGGCTAGGCGAGGCGTGGAGCGCACATGTGTGTGTCACTCCATCCACCAAGGAGGTGAGCAAACCTTCCTCCTAGGACCCATTGGACACTAGTGCCCCATTTGATCCTTCATATAAGGACCACAAAAGTTTTAGAAGTGAACAATATGTGATAAAAGTTCTTTGTCATTTGCACTAGAGACAAAATTACTTTTCTTACATGTACTGGCTGCACTACATTGGGCTTAACACATGCTATATAAATGACGGCTACAACCATATATATGTAACAGTTACCATTTGAAAGAACTCGTTACCAGCAAATATATTAGCCAATTTCCAACAAAATCACACTTTTTTTCTTATCTGTTAGTGTACACATTTTCGGCGCCACAAACATTTTCGGCGAAACCGTGTAAAGGTAGCAACAATGAAAATAAAGATGTAACCTACCAAACATAGAACGTAATCTATATATATCGGGTTCCGGCGGCTATATCCTGGAATGAGAGTGGAAAGATTCCACTAAATTCCGAGGAATACTTTATGGTGATGCTCTTTAGTAGAAGTTCGTAAACGTGTAGAAGTATACTCTAGAATGAATTTGTCTGCCCCAAACTCAAAGATAAAAAAATCTAGTTCCAAAACTGTTCATTTAACTACGTTGTTGTTTATATATAGACTTACGCTGAGATCCTAAATAGATCTTTTAAGGTATTAAAAAATGTATCATATAATGATATACAGCCAACAAAAACATGTTGAACTTCTAGTAGATTGCATATTTGAAAAAGGAAGACCATCATCGCTTCTAGGAAAGTGACAATAGAAATGAAACATACGTACGATAAACATCATCATAGAATGGAAAATACAAGCGGAATGTAACCTAAACCAAATTTATAATTGAATTGTACCTTACAAAGATGTGGACGAAATTAGTCACATAAATACTCCAGTCAAAATTAATATTGAACCCGAATATATGATGTGATTGGGTGTCCTACATAGTTTGGAAACCAGTTTTTTAGTTGCGTTTGAGATTATATACCCTAAATCTGTTAGGATCTTGTCTCTTATCCTAATTAGATAAGAAATAATATCTAACAATATTAGAAAAATATAATTAATGTTAGATTAGCTTGGAATCTAAGACATTATTTCCTTATCCTTTTGTATTGTCATTTCTTAATCCCGATAGAATAGTTGTATCCTCTTGTACTTTCTAATCGGGAGTCGTTATGTAGTATATAAATAGGGGTAGACCGCGTTGGAATACTCTACGTCGATGTGTGAAATTTCAATGTGTGGTAACTTCTGGTATGCCAACGTAGGACAACATCGTGTGCCAAAATAGAAAATCACAAAAGATAGCCAAAAAGGAGAGAGAATGAGAGTGGGTTATGAGATTCTATTATGTGCACAAGATTGCGAAGGAGTGACAATCCTTATAATCTTTATAAGGTTACTTAATAGAATTACGCGGTCTTCTTCGCCAATCATGTTCTCTGCTTGGTTATTTATTTGGTGGTTATTGACTTTGTCGACGTGGACAGTCGTAGCTTTTATTGTGCATGCTTGGGTTGTATCTCGTGTGACATTTTTCTTGGGCTTGAAGCTTCTGCAAATTTTTTCAAATGGTATCAGAGCAGGGTTCATGATAAACGATCAGAAAGCATCAGAGACACAAAATAATATGACGATGTCGACAACTACTGTTGTGGGCCATCCTGTAGAAATCTTAATGTGAGCATAATCATGGAATCAAGAGGGCATGAATCTAGTAGTTGTGAAATATCAACGCGAGATGGAGTCATGATAACTACTTGCAAGGGGAAAGGGGTTATGTAGGCTACCTAGTTCTATCGACTGGTTGGATTTTTTCTAACCAAAAGAGGAGTGGCTTACGAGAGGTCTACGGACATAGAAGGCGTAGATGAAGCAGTAGCATGGGTGGCATGCTTCATGAATCCGAATATTACTACATGTATTCAACTCTCAAAGGCAGTTTGGAGCGAGATTGCAAATTCAGCTACAACTTTCAACAGATACAGAGGTGAAACTGTCAACTATTGGAAAGAGAAAGTTATGGTTGGACCGACCACGCAGTGTCTTCGAGTGGGTACAACCCTATGGCATGGGGACCAAAGGTACAAAGGATGTGGTTCTTTCAACCGTAGGTAAAGGCGGTGCAGTTTCTCAAATTGTACAATACGAGGAGCTCTCACCTGAAAGGTTCAGACAACCATGTTTGGACACACACTCCATGCAGGTGTGCATGGCGATACACTTCTGGAAACAGAAGCAGCTTCTGAGGGCGGATGCATAGAAGAAGAATAGGAGCAGACTACTTGGAGGAGAGCCTTCATCGGATAAAATACAAGGTGAATATTGTTAGAATTTTGTCTCTTATCATATTTGGATAAGAAATAATATCTAACAATATTAGGAAAATGCAATCAATGCTAGACTTGGAGTCAAAGACATTATTTCCTTATCTTTTTGTATTTTCATTTCCTACTCTCGATAGAATAGTTGTATCCTCTTGTACTGTCTAACCGGGAGTCTCTATCTATACAAATAGGGTAGACACTATTGGAATATTGTGCGCCGATGTGTGGAATTCTAACTGTGTGGTAACTCGGGTGTGCCAACGTACGACAACATCATGTGCCAAAACAGAAAACCACAAAAGATAGACAAAAAGGGGAGAGAACGACAGTGGATTACAAGATTCTATTGTGGGCACGGGATAGTGAGGGAGCGACAATCCTTGTAATCTTTTTGAGTTTGCTTAATAGAATTTTGCGGTCTTCTTTGTCAATCATGTTCTCTACTTGGTTATTTATTTGGTGGTTATTGACTTTGTTGATGTGGATAGTTGTAGCTTTTGTTTTTCATGCTTCGGTTATATCTCGTACGTCACTTTTCTTGGGCTTGAAGCTTCCACAATCTCTTCAAAATCAATGACACACAATATATTGATAAAGTACTACAAAATGAATCTTGGTGGCCAACTGGGATCTACAATCACCTTTTACAAATTTGAATATTGATGTTTCTTAGTCAATATGGTTATGTCCAAAACAAATGAGAGGAAAAAGATGTACACTATAGAAAGAACAACACATATTTAGAGAGCAAACATAAAAAACACACTATAGAGTTGGCAAAAAATAGCACACAATAGAGTCTAGCTATCTTAGTGCTATTTTACCCGACACAAACAATATTAACTGAAATGAAAATTTCTAGACGTAAAACTTGTGTGAACCCCAAACCACAAATTATGATAAACACATTCTAGCCGTCAGAAGGACCCAAAAGATTTGCAACGAAATTGATATGCAAATAAATTTATTCAAAGTGTGTCTTCTAATTAATATATTAATAGAAACACAATGGGTTTATTCCATTCTTTTGTCATTATACCCTTATAAAAATTATATTCTTTATCACTTTATATAATTTTGGACCCCTGCATTGTCATAATCTATTATGCATTTTTAGATCAACTTGAATGCTTTGAGATACATGAAAATTAAGAAACCTAGATAAAAATGAATTCCAACCTTTTGACATAAATACATCCTATATATATATATATATCATCTAGTCATTCAAGATACTACAAGCATGGTCATCATTAAAATATGAAGTAAAATTAGGAAATTTGTGCACGGATTTGTCTTCCCCACGTTTGTCAAGTCAAGCATTTATCTTTTGGGAATTTTAAGACCATTATTATGGGGATATAACTTACTATTTTACATTACTCGATCATTAGGATAGGTAATCAATTAAACCCCACGTAATGTAGCATGCAAGTAAAGTCTAGAGAGAATCTAATGGAAAAAATTTGTAAAATGGTCCTTATATTTTATCAATACAAATATATAATTTAACCCAACCAATACATTTGAGATAGACCGCTTTCATACTAGTTAATAATTTAAACATATTTTTGTGTTCCATAACCTAGACCAAAAATGCAACCAAGAGTCCTCACTGTATCACCCATAAGTCATGGCATCTAGTAGACATACATAAATTTCAAACATTACACTTGAAAAAATGTGTATAACTCTTGGATAGGACATGCAAAGACTATGCTAGCGACTGAGGTTGATGCAATACATTGATGATAGAGATTCCACAATAAGAAATAACCACTACTGAAAATAATAGTATAATGCTATGTGAACACCATTATTGAACCCAAAATGTAGCCCAAGGCATTCTCCACCAAACAACAAAAGGTATAACAAAAAAAATATGTATTTTATTTAGCTACCCGTTGTTTTGTGTTGGAGAATGACTTTGGTTCCATTTCGGGTTCCAAAATGTATCCACATAGCAAATCTAAAAGAATAAGGAATTGACAGAAATCCAGGTAGTTGTTGACCGTGTGTGGTGAAACTTTGATTACAAGTGACAAGGCGATCACAAACGACAAGGACGAGGAAGCATAGGTTATAGCGGAGAATGTGGCAATTTGTAACCCAACTCCAATATATGCCTATCCATAAGGGGTGGTGTCAGTTCCAGGAACCTTAACTGAGCTTTTTCTCACGTTAGTTGGAACTATTGAGCTGCAAGTTTTTTTTCTCATTTTTAATTTCCCAGTTACCTTTACGACATTTAATATAGCAGTTATGGGTTCTAACTAATGAGGACATTCATACTTTGTGTCTCCAGGTTGGCGAAGTTGTTTTGAACCTTTCTAAAATACTAGTCTTGATTATGCTTCCTAGATTCTATGTTTTCGTGGGATCTTCAGACATGGTCATTGGAGAAGCTTCTTCAGACACTCTGACCATCACTTGACCCACCCTTTGGTTCCTACGACATGGGAGAAACTTCTAGGTCTATTTTTTGAGACTATTTTTGAAGTATTCTTCTTGATTTCTTATTAATGATTGATGATATGGAGCCCAATATATCTTGTCCTCACACATGATAGAACAATGAGGGAGGATGGAGATCAACATTGTCTTTCGTAGAGTGACCATGGCTGCATTTGATTTTATCACGCATGTTATGGGCATATTGATCTTTTCACTGAGAATTATAATTATTTAGCACCTCAAGTGTATACGGTGTCCTGCCCCATCAAGCATAAAATTTTGATGTGTGATGTAGGGCATTACAATTATTTTATATTTATGTTTTTTTTCCTTTTCTAGTGAATCAAGTAATCTTTGAAAATTCATAGTAGTTAACATGTACATTAGAAAATTGATATAAAATTTGTTTTGGATTGCAAATAAAACAATCCTATCGATTAGTAGAATTTTGATGGTGTGAGTCGGCCATTTGTAGAAGTCAATTTTGAGGGTTTATTATTTGCTATAATTATTTCTGCCTAATCCTAATCATTACTCAAATTATTGTTATAGGTTTTTGAGACTCTAGAATCAATACTTATGCCTCTTGGTTGGTAAATATGTTTCATCAATCAAGGTTTGTTTCTAAACCCCTATTTTAATTGGGCAATTGTATAGTGACTATGAATCTTACCTTCCCATTGCTGAGGCTGATCGCTTGATAATGACTATGAATTTTTGAATTTTCTTGGACACATCTTATACAAATTATAGACATTGACAATACCAATCTTTCATACTAATCTTGATTGTCTCTTTAATCATTAAATAACCAATGATGCTTGAATTGTTTTTAAAATGAATTAAACTATCTTCCCATATCTATTTATTCAGCATGTTAGATTTATTTAACCAGTTGTATCTAGTCTAGTGGTACATTATGGGGTTGGATCCCATTGTACAACTGTCTTTATATGGGTGACGGTGCTCACATCTATCCCCAAGTGCTCTCACATGCTTTATACACTTTATAGAGTATTGGGTTCTCTCACCTTCTTCCTAGGCCCGATATCTGGATGTGTCTTGGCTCTACACATAGGTAGACTAGTTATATTATAATCTGCAGGTGAACTTAATATTTGTGTTTGACATTATATCAGGGAATATTATTATTGTGATTAAATGTTATTTCTTACTAAGCCTCATCACTTTTGACATTATACCCTCCCTTGTATGCTTTATCTTCTACTTGCATTCCCTCTCTTGAATGGGAACAACTTTTATGCTTGACCTTAATCATTATTCCCCAATGTTCGATTTTATTATACATACATGTTTATATTGATACGCTTCTCTATTCCTTCTCCCATTCTGGGTGTTGTTCCCAACAACCCAGGTGCATGTGCTCTAGAAGAGGGAAATCAGGAGGAGCCAATTCCTAACCCCAAGGTGTTCAGATATCTTGCGATGGCCAAGTTTGCTCCTGAAACTGGTCTTCATAATTTAATTTTATTTCTATTCCTAGTTAGGAAAACCATGTGGGTTTAGAATTTCTTTAATAAAATAATATAATAGATATTTTTCTTTTTCTCTACAAGTGTTAAGACAATGGATTTGATTTGCATGCTTGAACTTTGTTACCTTTCCATTATGCTACTTTTATGTTATATGTTGGATGGGATGTGTGCTAGTTCTTAATGTAATGAGTGGATCCATCCCAATTGGGTCCCACTAATTACATATTTCGTATAAGGTAGAGATTCTCATATATAAAAAGATTTCCTCTCGTATCGATAAGTTCATTAAATATATCCTTTGTATTTGTAATTGTAGCTTCCTTTTTTCAATCCTGGTGTTTGTTGAAGAAATCTTATAGAGGTGCGTCTAGGTGAGTGCACTTAAATCTAGTTTGGATGAAACTAGGTGTTCCTCATTCAACATTAGATGGTTACCTTTGTTTAGGCACAACTCGAATAAGGTGTTGGAAGTGGTTTCTTAGTAGCCTAGAAAGTAAAAAAGTAGTGTTCTTTGATTGCCAACCTTGAAAGAATGAAGTACATGATTTGATCATTATTTTTTTGGTTTGGTATATAATCATGTATAGTGTTACCTCTCAACTCAATAAAGATTGCTTTCCCATACCTAGTGATCAACAATCTAACTATGCACGAATTAGGAAGCCTTTGTGGTTTCTAATTCATGCTAAACAGTTATGTACATGTCTATTCCTTTTTCTACCTACCTATCTTACAATTTTCCTATTATACAATATTTTCTACTAATGTATTATTTGTTGAGTTTTGAAAAATCTTTTAGATGCTAATTCACCTTGATCTGAACTCTATTCTAATTGGTATTAGATCAGTTCTTATATGCTTTATACAACAAATTTATATGAATGTGAAACAATGTTGTATCAATCCTCAAATTGGAAGAAGTCAACACTCATCACACCAAGCCCCATAGTTCTACGAAACAGTCTAATTATATTGGAAGTGGAGGGTACAATTGTTGACAAGAGGGATAATAAATGACTTTTTAATCATGGCATACGAGGAGTAAAAGGGATAAGAAATGATTTTCCAAACATAGCGTTCAAGGAGTAAAAGGGATAAGAAGTGATTTTTCAAACATGGTGTCCAAGGAGTAAAAGTCTCTGACAACACCACTTGATGATATGTATGTGAGTACAATGAATAATCCTACTCTTAGCACAAATTACTTTACACTTATGTTTCTAAATTGAATAGAAAATATTATTGTGCTTCTACATCAAATATTTATAAAAACTCTCAATTAACCATATGCGAACCAACCTAGTCAACTAATTGATGATTAACATGTTATCATATTATCATAAGTATGATCTATCCACCTTATAGCAAATTGATCAATTTCTGGGGTTTATGGGGTAACTTCCATCTTTTTTCTGGGGATTGAAGTAGAAAACTTAGTTTTAGGCCTCACAAATCATATTGACTTATGGGAATTTCGTTTTCCTATTGTGTCATACTTCTGAACAAATCAACCACAATCATGTTACTTCGATTGAGGTAATCCCATTGACCTCCAATATCAGTCTGACAATCTTTAGAGATCGACCAACTTTTGGTCTATATCTACTTCTACTATAAACAACAAAAACTCCATATTCAATATACTAGATATTGGTTTTGATTTTCAATAATATTTTTAAATATTCAATTATTATATTTATCATTATTCAAAAGTAAAAGTATATTTTATATTTCATTTTCACTTATTATTAACATATGAACATAATGTTCTTGATTCCACCATACCTACATATTCAAACACAATATAATAGTACTAGTCATTTCATGTGCTTTGCACACAAAATATGTATAGAAAAAAGAACAAGTAACTCAAGTTATTAAAATGGTCAACCTAAAGTTTATATTTCAATATCAAAAAATTTTACATTCTTATTTATAAGAAAAAAACTTATGTAAGACAATTTCTTATATTGTAGAAGTTTATTCACCTCTTCATATTTAAATTTCATATGTGTAGTATAAGTTGCCATTTTATCTAGAAAGGAGTTGGTATTTTAAATTTCTTCTTCATAAATGGTGTACTATTTACTTTTTCCATGTGGTATGGTAATCTGTATGGCATGTTTTATGTCGCATTGGTAGCTTCAGTTTGTAGTCATGACAAAACACATTATAGGAATAAATATATAGCATTTGTAGTCGTTACCTTTAGCATTCACTTATCTTATGCAAGATCGAAGTTAGAATTAAATAGAAAGAAGATCCATTTTGTTGGTATCACAATAGAAGAATGACATATTCATAGCAAATGTACTCTACTAGATTAGTAAAACCCAACTTACATTTATTATTTTTATAGTAAGTAACTTATATGTAACTTTTTTAATTTATCATATCAGTTACTCACATGCTTAACATGGTAAAGCATAAACAATTAAAAGATCAAGTAGGTGCGAAATTCTTAATATTTGCATCAAATTCATAAAATAGCTTCAAGTGTTTGGCAAACAACTTGGAGTTGCATGTCAACATGTATGGGCACTCATTGGAGTGTAACTAGTGCAAAATATCTATAAAATTAACACAAGGTCAATTAATAAATACACAAATATATGACTTAAAATGATCGACCTATAATATTGAATCTATGATAAGGTGAAGTAGAAAAATGTATTAGAGATGAAACCCATACAATTTATGGTAAAATGTGATTCAGTCGCATATATGGATAAGTGGATGACTACTTATCATATTTCATAAACAAAAATATATAATGTATTATGAATATAAAGGATAGAGAAATCCAAACCAGCCAAAATATTACTTGGACTTTGTTAAAGATATGCAACATGTATGTTGCAACTATAATATTCTTTGTGTATACATAGGATTAGTTCAATGGTGATGGATTCTTACAAAGTATCAAATATTTTCAAACAAACACAAGTATCATAATGATACCATCTATTTGAGTCGGTACATTTGATTATAAGGGAATGGATTGTGAAAAGAATCTTCGTATCTCTTGTTATTCATGAAAAATTATGATTTGACCACTTGGTAAAGATGTTTGCTTTTGAACCTAAGTGAGGTTTTAGTTTAATCAATTAAATGACATAAACAATGAAACATTACAATCGATGAGATTACACATACATTATTTTTGGGTTATATTTAGGGAAAACTAATTATGTTATGAACCTCATCACACAAATTCAAGTAATATATATATATATACAAAGAAATTATAATGGAGAAGATATATAACATGTTTACGTGAAGTTGACTCTAAAAATATGAATTAAACATCAACTCCACATATATTAAATTAATTGTAAGATTTTTGATATATTAAATTGCCATATGTTGAAGGATGGCCAGTAGCATATTCCAAGATGACACATCGCCAAGAAGTTTTTCCTATCACATGGGGCAGTATCTACAATATCAAGTGGAGGAACCAAAGCATAATTTTCCCCTCAAGAGTAACAATGTTGTGCAACGTGTAAGGATGCCACAAACAATGAATGCACTTGTACACCTATTGACAAGGCCAAAAGTCTACATCTTTTGGATGAGCACCAAACATGTATGGTGCACATGTTATAAAGTGAATAAAAATTTGGGTTACAACAATGAGAAGTGGTCAAATAGATAAGAAGTTTTTGTAGAAACAAGACAATATTTGGAGGATAAGGTTCGTCCGTAAAGAAACAAGAAAATAACACATTCTATTAAAAGCATACCCAAATAACGAATATTACAACCCAAATTACAAACAAAAGGATGACCATTGAGTAAAACACCTTGAATCAACAATGTAGGACATCATCATTATGTATAGCAATCACAAATCTACTATTCTACTCTACTTAACGTGACCACTCGTCTCTGTCCTTCCTCTCAAATCCCACTAGTAGTTGGACTCTGCACCGTCTTCCGAACGTGTTCCCAGCATTAGTTGGATTCTTTACCCTATACAGACTGCACCGCTGCTTCATTTTCTATATAAAACTTATCAGTGCATTGCAGAAACAATAACCATTAAAACTACATTTCTAGACCTAACCATTGAAGTTTCCTCATCCAAATAGATTCACAACGCTACCTTGTGTCAAGCCGACCTCTCATAGGAACAGAGCCTCAAGCCGCACTTCTCTGGGCCTATTTGGTAGGGTATTGTCCGATGACAAAGTGTGTATTTGATGTATATATTTACATTGCGAACTCACACAATCACACCCTATTACACCCAACCAAACTAGCCATTATCGCTGTATCATGTCCACCATGCCTGTTTTCACTAGTCACTAACCTGGCATAAAAGTTAATTGACGGTCGGAAGACTATTTAGTGTTTACAGGACTGCCTTTTATTTCAGCAGCCACATCTGCCCGTACCAACTTGTCATGCGATTTGATCATTATCTGATGGTTGCACTACAAATTAAATAGAACTACGACATACAATTTTTTTTTCTGTGAAATAAATTTAGTGTTATTTGGTGCAGGCTGTAGGAGCAACATCATCTAATTTTGCTTTGCAATTTACAACTATGCATCTGTCATCTGGGGGCGTTGGCTCTGCGGCAACGACCCCGGTCGTCCTCTTTGTGTCCTATTTGTCCTTTTTGCTTCCAGAAAATAGGTGAAGATGTATGATGCTCTGCTAATGTTGATGTTTTTACACTGAAGTCAATCATAATTCAATTTATGTTCAAACAAATGTTGTGTAAGATAGCGAGCCTGATTCTCACATATGCTATGAACGATGTGACTGAGGAAGATAATACCAATTGTAATGTAGGGATCTAATGATCTTCATATGGCCTAAATATGACATTGGGCCTCTCGAAGAGACTCAAAGTTTACATATTAAAGATCAGGTACATAGATCTCGAGCACGTGGTACACTAATCTGTTGCAGTAAATGCATCAGCATCGATCGTTGGAAAGCTTTTATGTGTTATAGTACCGTCACTTATACATCTCCAGCATAAAAAACTTGTGAAATTCTTCAGCACTCATATGGTTTGTGAACTTCTCTCCTAGGTCAAATTGCTCTACCAAATATTGCATGCTGACACCGCAATAATATTCTCTGTAGTATCATCTTGCTGGTAAGAAATCATTGGTAGTTAAAAATGATGTAACTTTCTCCTGCTGCAATATATCATCAACCGACGAGTTGTTTCTCATCAACACATGAATTTATCAGTCCTCAACCCGACATAGGCAAATGACATAAGACTTCTATTATGAACTTGCGAGTAGTTTCTCATCTACACGTTGATCCATCTGTATTAAACACGACATGGGAAAATGGAATAAGCGTGTAGGAATTTGTGAAATAAAAAGTCAATTGCGATTCCATCAAATCTACAAGTATGCACTCGTATATGACTTTATTTTTTTTGTCCTTTTGTCAAGTTTTCTGTTATATGACAATTCACATTTCTTTTATTCTTTATAATTTTTCTGTTGCATTTTTATTTTTGCATTTGTCGTATCAACTTCCCATGTATAATTATAGTGTTGTCCTTTTCCCATTATTTTAGAATGTTAAATGGATTTCGTAACTTGTTTTATTCATCTACAATTTCCTCATGTTTCATTTTCATAACTCGCAGATGTTCAGTCCATCTTGTGGCTACAATACATTATATATCTTAATTTCAAGACATGAAACGTGTTACATTTGTTAAATTCTCTAAATGTATTTGTTTATTTGCATATAGGGTCAATTTCATGCCTTAGGAAAACCGTTTTTCTGTTTTTATCAAGGTGCATTGAAATCATATAATGCTCCAATGAGTTGGTGTAGTCTTAATGTTGGCTTTTCTTATTCTCAACAAAAAGCTTGTGAGTAAGAATATATTTTATTTTTTCTATTTAGGTGTATGGATATTTCATAATTTTTTGTTTTGTAAACCATTTGATTCTAGAAATTACATAGTTATTTTAGATAACAATAGTGTCCTATACAATTAGTTCAAGAACTTTACTCTTCATGTCGTAGAAGAAAAGTCATGCGGATGTGTTGTATTGGCTTCTATTCTACTTCCTGTCCTTCAACAAATAGTAATGGACTAGAACACATATCTTAAAAAAAGCTAAGCTTATTCATCTTGAACTTTAGTTCATTCTTAGTGTTGAAGTAAGGCTGACATAGACGTTTTAGATTTCTTTTTTATATTGGATTTCTTTTAGTATCTTTAGTATATTTATGATATGAGATTCACATTTTAGTCCATTTATCCTAATTCTAACCATGCAAACATATTTTTATTATTTCATTAGCTACAATGTTGTCTTTACTTACATTACATCAAAACATAGTAAAAAGACTAACCTTTTTTGACCCATATGCACTCAGTCTTATTGTTAAAAATAAATAATGAGAACAACCTTTTCATGGTTCATTGTGTTATATGTGTTGTGGGAAAGATACTTTTATCATTTATAAATGTTATAGTTCAAGTATGTTGGATATTTGAGTGTGGCCTCATTTTACTTTCGGAGATGCAAATTGAGGGGATCATAATGGTAATATTGAATATGGACAAAAATCAAATCTAGGGGAAATGCTAGAAGCATTGAGTTTGAAACCATAGTATCTAAGCATGAAAAATTATATAATTATATACAATTACAAAAATGATAATGATACATGTTTTTCACTTTAGAATATAACAAAATTGTAATTATGTGGTCAACCTATAAAATAAGGTTTTGTTGTTAAGATTTTTCAAGATAGAGGTGGTAGACAGTGGCGGAACCAGAACCCATAGGTTGGGGGGGCCAAAAACTAAATATTGATTGTAAGGTTTGAACTCATGACCTTTGGTACATCAAATAACATATCAACCGCTACGCCATGTTCAATTTGTGTCTTTATATGTGAAACATTGTATTAATAGTAACTGTATTATGCATTTATTGCCAAAAAATGTATAATGCCCTCACTAAGAATCAAACTCATTACCTTTAGTACATGAGTGCAGCTGCAAACCAATACACTACTTTCACATTCATGTCTTTTATGTGTCATACATGATATATATTATAAATATAAGTTATAAATATATGTATATGTATGTTTTTTTTTTTTTTTTGGGGGGGGCCATGGCCCCTGCCTGACCCCCTTGGTTCCGCCCCTGGTGGTAGATGATGATACTTAAGTAATATAACAACATCATTTATAAAAAATTTAACTAAAAAAATTAGTACAATAACTCACAATGACCAATTTATGGATGTAGGTTGGGTGCACCAGAAATAATGAGGACATGGAATGAATTGGTGATATATTTTGTAATTAGAATATGACATAAAACTATTTAAGAATAATGTAATCATTAGATTGTAAATTACAAACCAACATTATAGTATACATTAGTTCAAAATGATAGGCTATATAATATAATAGCCTCCTTTTCATAAAGTTGACAATGATATCAGTTTAACAACTAAACTTAAATCCTAACCAACTTTCAACCATTATGATTATTCTTGACAATACTTAGATGTTCCGTGTGACACTAGCAAGGTTCTAAAGTAAAAAAATCAGATAATAATAGAGATGCTTATACACTTATTACATAGGGTTGTGTGATACGATTTTTTTTAAAATGAAGGCACATTTCTTAGAAACTATCTAGGAGATGTCAATCATAACTTTATTCCATATAAATGACAACATTAATATGTATCACTTATCACCCAATTTAAAGCATCGTTGAGTTGCCTAACTAGATAAAATGTTATACACACTTAATATACCATACTTACTCAATCCTAGGCATGATTTATGCCTAATAGATAAAGGTAATTGTTAGAATAGTACTTCATTAAAACATAATTTAATGAAATCTGATTTTAAGATCCATAAAAAAATATCAAAAATTTCACATAAACTAGGACCGAGAAAAAGTAGAATACTACATGTTGTATAGTAGGGTTTGGGTCATCTTTAACAATGAGTAGCTATCGATATTTGTTGTACCAAGTGGCAGATTTCATATATGAGGGTGTATAATAGCTATAGTGGATCAAGCTCTTACTCATTATAATCACAAATCTTGAGATGCTATATTTTATTATATTAAATTTAATCATGTTTATACATAAAATCATATAACCACTTAATTGAAATGGCGGTGGGAGTAACATTAATGAAGAATACACTACTCCTTCTACTTAGTATTTGTGCATCTGTCATGTATTCTACAAAATTTCATAAAAACCATGTTCTTATTGGTTTAGGGAATAATATAGGCTTCTATAATCATCATATTATAAAAGGCGTAATCCAATACTAATATATTAGATTGTCTGGCCATTAAAAGTCTATGTTGAGATATAATTGCATGATCACAAAGAGTTAAGTATTTTTCTCACTTGCACACACCACCTACATATGTCCACATATCATGCACCTCTGAAAATATGATCTATGTAGGTTTTCACAATTAATTTTAATTTTCCCATGATAAAAACTATTCATGGAATGTTTTTCTAATATTAAGTTAGTTTATTTATAACTGGCACAACATATAACAACATTTTCTTCTTAGTACATTTTCTATGTAAAATTATGTAAATTACTCTAATTACTAAAATATATATTACAAAACATACTTTATCTTATGTCTAGATTTTTCATAAAGAATGTTTAGATAAGTTTCTTTGAATGATTTTATTTTAAAAACATGTCTTTTAATATTATATTCAAATTCATGGCATTTATGTGTAGATCACCAAATGAATACTTTTAGAGAAATTTTATTAAATCTACCAAATTTCAAAGAAGAATATGCGTCCAAATGAACTTGGGAAAAGCTTATAAGGATATAATTTCAGTCTCTATATCTTCACGAGAATATGAACCATAATAAAGATCGATGGTAAAGAAGGATTCAAGTGACCAACCTCATGAAGGTTGAGTTAGAGGCTTAAATTATGCTGATTATGATCCATGTGCATCATAGTTTCTCTCAGTCTTTTTCATATCATAACACACAAATTATACATATAAGCTTCTTTCACTTGAAAGTAGTTTTCTATATGAAATTTTGTGAAGACATAATTTTTTTAAATGTACTAGAAATTTATCAAAACAAAGCATCTATCAGTTGGATAAATGGGTAAGCCTAATTAGATTTTTAGCTATAGGTTGGGGGTTTGATACCCAACGGGTGAACCAAAAGGAGGGTTTATTATAAGGACAACTAGAGGCCCTACATCAGGGTTAGTAAAGAGACGGGTACATTACTCCACCTCACAAAATATTAAGGATATCATTAGTTATAAAAAAAATTCTCCAATAATGCCTAGAAAAGAGAGGTTAATTTACTCTAGACATATTCGTCTTCACAGTTGTTTATGTGATCATTAGTTGACCTAATTTTATCATAGGCAAGTGAAAAGCAAATGCTACATTCCATTTGAAAATGAAACTTTATAATTACAATATTTTAATTATTATTCTATAAGAAGCATTTGTTCTACTTTATAAGAATGCTTGTCGGGGGTTTGATATCATCATAAAGTAGACTCTCCAACATTAGCATATTCATCCAATTAAATTGTTCTAGATTTTCAGCACGGTGTCACACTTCTTAACAAACTAGGCCCTAACCTCTTACATGAGAAGATTTGATGCATTTTTAGAAATGCCACTTGATTGTTTTTATTGTGAATTTTATTTCAATGTATTATGTCTCTTTGCATTATATGTTATTTTTAATTGATGATGAAAATAAAAACAACATTATCATACACATTTTAAATATATGAATTCCTATATCACGCAAAAAAGTGTTTCTTTGAGTTTTTTTCTATATTAGAGTTCTTATAATATAGCTTTGAAGCTCATAGAAAAATATTAGTGTGGTTTATTATAAAGGTGTATCTTACAACTTGAATACTTTCAAAAATATAAGTGCTCATGTATTTGTGGATTTGGATAACAGATTGTTGAGTGTATAATGTTGAAATGCCATTATTTTTAGGATAGAAGGGTAGGAATCATCTTTTTATGAGGTCTACAATTTTCATTAGGATTTATAGTATTTGTTTTAGCGTATGAGATTATCATGTTTTTAGGTTGCACAATTAACATTTGTAGTGGAGTTTATGGTGCAACTGAATGTCCCTCAAAACTTGTTCTATTATCTCTTAAAAGAATTACAGAAATGACGTGGAAGTATACATACTCTATCTAAGTCATTTTAACTTGCTATTTCAGGTTGACATTTGACATTAACAAATCCTATCAGTGAAAACTATAGATAATGATATGCCAAATAAAAAATATGATATCGTGTTGTATTTCAACACCATTTTTATCCCTATTAACTTTCAAGAATATGTTAATTTTCAAGATACAAGAAATATCATACATGTATAATAAAACAACAAAATTGTTGTCAGTTGATTGAGTCTAGAAATTCCTTGTTGGTGCTACTTGGTATAAAAGGATAACCAAAATCAACTTCAAGATTTAGTTTATTTGTTTAAAGTTTTCAAATATAGAGATACAACTGTACTCATGCTATAAAGTTGGGAAATATTATATTTTTCTTTAATAATTGGAGAATATTTATGTTGTCTATGAAGAGCATATTGAGATCCTTATACACCTTGGTTAATCATTTTCATATCCTTCTCTTTTTCTCTTGAGCATATTTTTTAAATCCTATCATCATTTTCCTTCTCGAGTTCTTTTTCTTGGTATCACTAATGGGTTTATTTCGGCATTTGACTTTTTTTATATATTTTATTTATAGTTAATTGGTTTTGAAATTTATTCACATTTAGTTATATGTCATGTTTCGTGCTCATATAGTTTAAAAATTCATGTTTCCTACACCAAATACATACAATGATACTTGTAAAGATGAGATTCAAGAACAATACATTTGATGGATGTTCGTTCTTTAAATAAATTTAGCTTTTGTATGGTTGTAGTAATACTTGAAATGTAGAGGTTAGTTACTTCATATGGTTCAAAGATTCTTTCCGATATGATTTTATGCATAAAAGGGGTTTCTTACTACACTTATGTGCTTCATGCACCTAGATATTAGCGCCTTGGTCTCTAATTTAAAGTACTAAACTAATAATAGAGAAATCATATATTTTGATGCTTGTCTAACACATGCTTATCACATTTCCCCTATATGTTTCAGTAGGTTTTGTTTCATTTTTCGTATATCTATATTTTAGTATGGAATGAATTCCATGCAATTAAAGTTGTGTAAATGTACAATCTTCTAATTGTTTAATTTAATTAACAAAGAACGACTATGATTTTAGCTTATTTGGATTTCTCTTGCTATAGAAATAAAATCACTACATATTTTTGGTATGGATAAATTTGGTTAAGTTGTCATCAATTTTTCCACTAATTTTATAGAATTTCATTTTATAAATTTTCATATTACACATAAAATTCTTCTAACTTGCATTATCTTGAACGGAATACTTGAATTTAACACTTTTAAGTTTGGATATTTTGTTATTTGAAAATTGTCCTCGTATTCATTATCTACACAATTAATAAGTTTCACTACAAGACCCATCAATGTTGTCACATATCTCTTGTTACTTAAGGAATTGAGGATATTTAATGAATTTGATGATACATTCAAAATTGGAACATAATGCAAACACAACTTCTTAATATTTATATTTTTAGACTCCTAAGAATACATGATCCTTATTTTCAATATCATGAAAAAAATAATATTTTATGTGACAATGCATTATTAAAATCATAATTAATATAAATTGAATTTCCATAAACTTATAAACTAGAGTGCATTTACTATGAAGTTTTTTTCCTATGTGGTGATAGTTGTTATACATCTGCATTTGTATTGATCTTATCCTTGCTTTCCTTCATGCACAACAATGGTCATGCTTAAATGTAAAGTTGGTAAAAGATTTATTTGTATTAGAACTGAAAGTATTATGAGTATCATAAAGATCATTTTGACTACCACAATGACTGAAAACATGCCACAGATCTACCAAAGCCACATGGTTAGTCTAAACAATACGCCTACAACAAATAAAACTTTTAAAATATCATATTTCATTTCAATAAATTGTGATAAAAATGATAGTTATAGAAGAAAACTTGAAGATTAACCGTGTATAGATACATTTGAAAAATATGAAATATCTAATACAGTGTACCATTTACAATTTTATGATATTGGTGAATTTTATAACCTTCACGATTACAAATTTTGAGCATGAGTTATTTGTTATTTTGTTCATATACATTTCATTTGTAAAGCACGTGCATTGACTAGTATAATTTCTAAACTACAAACATTTATATGATGTTAAATACCCTACCAAAAATGTGTAGGACTGGTACTCCTAAAAATAATTAATGAAATATTCTCTCACTTAAATCATAACTATGTGGTGACAGTAGGAAAGTCATTAGGAACACTACATCAGCTTATTTGAGCACTATATGATTTGAATTCATCTTCATAATAGGTGAAAAATGGATCTGACAAGATAAGGCATGCAAATGACCCTAGGTAAAAATAAACTGAATACATGTACTAAATTTCAAAATTGAAGAATGCATCCTACCTTGAAATCAAGAGATATGTGGAATTTGACATGAACTCTAATCCTACAACAATATAAAGAAAACATGAAAAAAATGATACAAAGTTGACAAATCCAAACATTCTCAAACAATAAAAAAGAAATTTTACATGCCAAATTGTATCATGAGGAACTGGAAAACATATAAACAATTGAAAAGGAAAAATAACCTCAAATGAACACATGCATGTCAATGGCCAAAGTAGCAGAAAAATGATCGCTGTCAAAGATTAAAATAAAGAAACATTTAATAAAAATCATATAAATTTGTGAAAATTAAAACTGTGAATATTTTCCATTTTCCACATGCTTATGTGATTTATCCATGTTTGAATGATGTGATCCACCAATGTAGTTGACATAATGCTGAAACTCTAGATAACATCTCGGTGATACTTTATAAGAACACATTTAAGGGTATGTTTTCTTAATGGAGATGTATCTTCTACTTTATAAAAAAGTTTTTGATAAATTTGGTTAGATGTGCCTCATCTTGGCCATCTCAATTCTAGTTTTTTTTCAGTTGTCTTCAACCACATGGGGTCATGGTGGGGACACAGGGAGCATGGTATTCTATATGGGGTTGAAGACAACTGAAAAAACTAGAATTGAGATGATATATATCTTCAAAAGTCTATACATCGTCTGTTTTTTAACCTTCTTCAACTTTTTACATTTAATTATATGTAGTCAAATTGAATTGGTTCTAGTTTCCTTAAAATCTCATATATATATGAGAATTTGCCAAAATTATCACGAATTCTACATTTAATTATAAATGTGTCCTAGCTATCAATACAAATCATAACTTCTCTCTGAGAATATGAATAAAGGGTTAATGATTATTTCCATGTCATTCGAGGTGTACATCTTTTACCTTAGTGTTTTGCATTTATCAAGGTGATATGCAATTTGATGGACATGCATTGTGTATAAAGTATACAATAAGCAATTGACAAGAAAGAAAATATAGAGGATATTTGAAGTCTCGACAAAAATATCATCATGCACTTATTTTCTACTACATGAATATTATCAAACAATTCTGATGGAGACTTACCATATATCATGAGTAAAACAACATGAGACATGCACGCATCACTTGATATCCAATACACAAAATTTGATGTACAACTACCTTGTAGTGTGTTGCTATTTGGTTATGGGGAATGCAAAATGTCGTGAAAATTTGCAAATAGGTAGAGTTTGTATATATGATTCGGGAACTATGTACAGAATATTTTGGAAGCCAACTATGGACTATAACATCTAAATAACCCACATGGACAAAAAATGCCAATCGCCATATTTTCCATAATTAGTGGATTCCATCTTTGTTTGTTGAAGCATAGAGTGAATGGATTTAAAGAGAATCATTACTCGAATGAGATTGACTAAATTTCTTTGTTATATAAATAATAGAGAAAACATATAACATGAGAATAAATTACTCAAACATGGAAAACATTTAAGTGTACATGTTGAGATGCGAAGAGAAGTAGATGTATTCATATCAATGAAATAGACAACAATCAAAGTCACTTTACACTCCATCACCAAGAAATAAATATTCACATGGTGTATTATAAAAATACTTAATATGCATGTAGTTTCATGATGTTGCATAACTTTCTCATCCTTCTCTACTCGTATCACTCCCTAAATATTGATTTCATTTTTTTACTTTAGTGTGTATACCATTTAATGAGTTATATTTAGAGAAAATATATAGTATGTAATGGTTGATTAGTTAGTTGTCATAATCACTTACATTTATCAAATATTGTAAAAATTTATTTCAAATCATCATATACAATAATCCCTTTAGGTTATATCTAACATTTTATTTTTCTGATTGCGCATTAGAACTATTTACAATATTGAATATTACTTATTTCCATATAATCTTAAGGTACCTTAAAGAACAAAAAAATCATAATCCAGTGATTAGATAGTGAATGAATGTTATACATTAAATATATTGATGTGGTGTGTATATTCAACATGAGACAAATTATATACACATACTTATAGTGCATAAGAAGTTTTCTTACAATAGGTGCCCAAAAAAAGAAATTTTCTTATAGTTAAGGGTCAATGTATTTCACACATTTGTTTGGATTTTTCTTAGGGGGGAAAGTTATTAGTTAGAAAGATTTGATGAGTTACAACTCTATGTGGACACTTCATAACTTATGAGAATAATGTCCCCTATATTAGAAGAACTCCATGATAAAAAAATTTATTTATAACTTTCAGGAACCAAAAGATATCCATTATGAATTTTCCACCCCAACTTATTTTTTTTTCATAATCACAATAAAAATTCTTGAAAGTGCATTATATTATTTTCTATCTATTATTTTTAGTATCAAAATGATTGACAAGAAGCATAATATCATGAGGATTGTCAACCATAGACTCCCACATCTGTAATACCTCTCACGAGAAGATCAGGTTCTTAGTTGGCACGAGCTTGATGTTTAGTATGAGACTAGTCTTTAACACATACATTGCACATGCTCACCACTCTTTCATGAAGAATGGTTTATAAAATAAGGATTCTTACTTTTTTCTATAAATCATAATATGTTTTTCAATTAATATTGTAAGATATTGAAAATTTCACAAATGATGTTACATGTATATGAGGGATTTCAATTTCATGGTTGAGTAGTTAGAAAAACTAACGATTCCAGTACTACAGGAACAATCACCAATGGATCTATACAATGATATGATTTAAATAAGAAAAAAGAGTCATAAACCATTATTAGGCACATATAAATGTATAGGTATCTAAACAATCATCAAAATAAAAATGTGTCAAGAAAATCTACCATCAAATGTTTTTTATACATAACCAATGGCTTCACCACGTAGGGCAGTGCATCGGTTGGTGCTATGCGTGGGTAGATACATTGTTGTCGATTGACAAAAAGGTTAGTCAACACATTCACACTCCTCTCATTGATGAACATGGCCGAGTGTATTTATTGTTTAGATTCACCATTGTAGCCTAAGGTAGTTACACCTATACAATTATACTTGACATGTATCGACATTGTAAAATATATCATGTGGTCATTAAGGCCACACTTAATTAGTCATGTATGATAGACCTCGATATGTAGATCTTGTATGGTTGTTTCCCATGAAAAAGGTTCCTTCAAAGTGTTAACAATCAACTCTCAACTATATATATATAAATATATATATGGGCTTATCTTTAATACCCGGCGGGTAACTAACGAGTAGCTACCCAGCAATACTTCCTGATATTTTTTTTCACACTTCCTGATACTTTTTTTTATTTTTTTTTCGCAATTGTAGAGGAACATTTTATCTAGCTCTCCAAAAAATTTGATCAAAAAATAATATCATTCCCCCCCCAAAATCAAAAAACCCGTCCATATATATTAATGACTGTATATATGTATATATACACACACACACATATATATATTTTTTTTTCACACTTCCTGATATTTTTTTCTAATTTTTTTTTCGCAATTGTAGAGGATAATTTTGTCTAGCTCTCCAAAAAATTTGATCAAAAAATAATATCATTTCCCCCCCCCAAAATAAAAAAAACCCGTCCATATATATTACTGACTGTATATTTTCTGCGCAGTTACTCTTTTGCACTCAGAGTTACTCTAGCATACCATATAGTTACTCTTGCTATTCAGACGGGTTACTCCAGCATACCATATAGTTACTCTTTTGACCCGAGTTACTCCAGCGGGTAGCGAAAATTCTGGCTACCCGTCGGGCAACAAATGAACAGCCTATATATATATACATATATATATATATATATATATATGTATATATATATATAGTGCCCATTTTTATTTCCCACGCGGGTAGATACTCGCCCACCCTTCTGACCACTTTTTTTCAAAAAACAAATTTCCTTATTTTAGAGGACTATTTTGTCTTGCTCTCCAAAAAATTTTAGCCAAAAATAATATCATTTGCCCCTCCAAAATAAAAAAACCCGTCCTTATATATATCTGTTGTATATTTTGTACAGAGTTACTTTTTTGGCCAGCAAAGTTACTTTTTTGACACCATAGTTACTTTTTTTACAGCAGAGTTACATTCTTAGCTAGGAGAGTTATTTTTTTGGCTACAGGGTAGTAAAAATCCATGCTACCCGCGCGGGCAATGAATGAACACCCATATATATATATATATATATATATATATATATATGGGCGTTCATTCATTGCCCGCGTGGGTAACCTGGATTTTCGCTACCCGACAGCCAAAAAAGTAACTCTCCTGGTTAAAAAAGTAACTCCGCTATAAAAAAAGTAACTATGGTGATAAGAAAGTAACTACACGAATAAAAGAGTAGCTATGTACAAAATATACAGTAGATATATATAAGGACGAGTTTTTTTTTAATTTTTGTGGGGCAAATGATATTATTTTTGGATGAAATTTTTTGGGGAGCTTGACAAAATGGTCCTCTGCAATTGAATTGAATTTTTTGAAAAAAGGTGGTCGGAAGGGTGAGCGGGTACCTACTCGCATGGGCAATAAAGATGGGCCCTATATATATATATCACATTTTCCCCTAAAATTTATATGTGGTGTACACGTTAATGAATGAACAATGCATATTTTTGATGAATACTACACACAAATAACATAAATAAGGCTCAATTTGGAACTTATAAGGTTGCTTCTCATAGTTTTTATGATTGATGCTCATTTCAAGAAATTTTTTGTTAGAAATTTATCTTTGGCTCTTAATATAAGCTCTACATTGATCATTATGTATGCATATTTACGTAACTTACTATATTTTTCTCATTGTTACAAAAAGTGTAGGTGTTATGTGTTCGGAGAGGTCACCTTGTAGAGTATATATGGTACACAAAAGTATATGCATTTTTTGAATTTTTGTATATATTAATTATTATATGTATATATATATATTTATCATGAATATACATATTTAATTTGTACAATTGTGTATCAATACAAGAATAGTGGATGCAATCATGCAAATATGCCACCATCACAACTTAAATAAATGCAAACATAGGTTCGCAACTCTTGGACGCCCGACTCTAGGGTTTCTCTCTAACGAACGGAGATTTCTAGGGTCTTCTCATGATTGGGCGACTAAGGTGATTTCCTCTTAGCTCTTGCAGGTTCCCTCCATCGCCATGGTGGATGATCTTGTGGATAGGTATGCAGTGCATAAGGTTTAGGATGAAGAGGAGAATGATGTGTTAGATTTTAAGGCGGCTGAGATCAAAGCAGAAATGGTGCCCCTTGATCTGGCTCTGGAAGGTCGGCTGGTAATGAATTGCCCCAACAATTTTCTCGCCCTAAAGAGAACGCTTCTTAACACTTGGGCATTGAATAAGGAGGCCAACTTTTAGCAAATTGCAGATAATTTGTTCATCATCCAGTTACTCCACTAGAGGGATAAAGAGAAGGTGATTGCGGATGGCCCCTAGAACTTCAACAACCACCTACTCATGGTTAAAGATATCCAGCCGGAGGACATCCCAATGGCAGTAGATATCACTCAAAGTCTTTTCTGGATTAGGCTTCACAATCTGCCTCTCAGGTACTGGTCAGAGGAGGCAATCTTGGTGGTGGAGAGCAAGGTAGGAGGAGTCGTGGCAGTAGATCGAAAATATCTAGGGTGGGACAAATCCTGTACGGTGAGAGTCAAGGTGGACATCACAAATCCAATCTGGTAGAAACATAAGATTAGGGATAATGCGGGGAATGTAGTGATTATTGAGATTCGATACGAGTGGATTCCATCCTTCTGCTACCTCTATGGTGTCATGGGACACCTTAATAAAGACTACAATGAGGATGACGTTGAGGAGGATGTCCTGAAGCCTCAACTATGGGGGTCGTGGATCAAGGAGTTACCTGTAAAGAGGTGGGCCATCCTGATCAAGGATGAGCTATTCGGGTATGAGAGTGCACCCAAAGAATTAAAGTTTACTTCTAAACCTCATTCATCGTAGGGAGGGTCAGAGAGAGGTTCATGGAAGGAAGATACAGGTGGCGAAGTAAACCGTAATCCTATGGCGGGAGGGGAGGAAGAGGCGAAATCAGTGTTCTCATTTTCCATGGAAAGACTCAATGAAGTGTTCGCAGAGAAGGACAAGGCTACAAATGCAAGGCCAAGACCTGAGGACAACGTGAAGGAGAATGAAAAATGGGAGGGAATGGGGAGGAAGGAGGATGTGGGAAGGGGCGGGGGTGGATATAGGAGGCGGTAGGATGATGGTGACTAACCCACCAGATGGAGAGGGGGTGTGGCAACAGTGATGATGCCCCTAAACATAGCGACAACTGGTGCTGAGGATGAAGGCACCAACATACTTTCTGTCGGAGGTTTCCTCTGTACCACCGGAGGGTCTGGGCGGGGAGGAAAGCAAGAAGAAAGAAGGGAAGGGTAGAAGGGTGAAGATGGTTATGAGACTTAGGAGGAAGAGGGAGGGGGAGGAGAGTCAACATTTAAAATATGATGGGGGGTGGGATCCAAACGATGGAGAGATATAGGTGAGGATGAAGGGGAGGTCAGGGGGGAGAAGGACAGGGGAAAGAGAGAAAGAAAAAAAATTCTGAGAAAAGGACTGTCTTTTACATGTAAGTAGTGGGATCTGGGCCTTCCCAAACTCGTGAAGGACAATGAAGATCCTATGATGGAACATCCAGGGTCTGGGCCACCCTGGGATGGTGAACTCCCTTAAGAGAAGGTGTTAGAGGGAGATGCATGGCATAGTTTTTGTCATGGAAACTATGTGTAAGTGTGTTGATCAATCAGATGTATGGAGATGGTGTGGGTTTGACAGTGGAGTAGGAGTGGACAACAGTCGGGGTTGGGGATGTAGTAGAGAGGAAACATTGTGAATGTGAAATCTTTCTCGAATCATCACATTTGTGTGGAGGTTGGGGAGGAAGGTGGAGAAGAGAGATACTATTTTGTGGGTATTTATGGATGGGTTGCAGTATAGGATAGGGGTAACACCTAGAGGATGATGGAGAACCTTTGTAGATAGTCGGGATGGCTAAAAGTTTTTGGTGGGGATTTCAATGAGATCACAATAGAGGAGGAAAAGCTTGGGGGTTATCCCCGTAGTGAGTGGAAGATGAGAAACTTTAGAGATGAGATTGACACCTATTTTATGATTGATCTAGGATATTCTGGAAATAAATTCACATGGAAAAGAGGCTTAAAGAAAGATAAATTTATCAGGGAAAGGCTGGATAGGTTTATGGTGGATAGAAAATGGTGGCAGAGCCAGCGGAAGAGAAGAAACACTATTAGTGGGACTTTTAGGTAGGATGGGAGGTGGCAGACAAAGACAGAAGAGGTGGAAAAGGTGATAACATCTTTCTTTACTTCTCTCTTCAACACCACCAACCCGAAAGGGGTTGATGACTTTTTGGAGGGGATGAAGGGAACTTTATCAGGGGAAGAAATTGTAGAGCAAGTCTGCGAGCCTACTGAAGGAGAGATGTTACAAGATATCAAACAAATGCACCCCAACAAAGCTGGGCCCAGATGATATGAAGGTGTTTTTTACCAAAAGTTCTGGGACACTATTAAACACAACTTGATGAGGTTCTTTACGTCCTGGTGGAAAGGGGAGGACAACCTAGAAGACATAAATGAGACTTCTATAGTGCTAATACCCAAAACGGCCAATCCAACCCGCATCATAGAGTTTCGAACCATCATCTTATGAAACATGCCGTACAAAATCATGACAAAGGTGATGGCGAATAGAATTAAATTCCTACTGGATAAGATGATCTCTGTGCAACAAAGTTCTTTTGTGGGCGGAAGGATGATCACTGATAATGCTTTGGTGGCATATGAACTGTTGCACACAATGAGGAAGAAGAGTAGAGGCAAAGAGGGTATGATGGCTCTCAAACTCGATATGAGAAAGACATATGATAGAGTGGAATGGGAGTTTCTGGATAGAGTTATGGAGTGGATGGGACCACCGAAGTTATGGAGAACCAAAGTAAGCGAGTGCATCACCAGTGTGTCCCACAAGTTCATCATCAATGGCATGAGGAGGGGATCTATAAGACCTTCACGAGGGCTTCGCCAAGGTGACCCAATCTCTCCCTACCTCTTTCTTTTTTGTGTTGATGATCTGTCTTTCTCTCTTAACACCGTGGCATAGGGTAATAAAATACACCGTGGCATAGTGTTTCATCACAAGGCGAGAAGTGCATGACAAGAACACAAAATTGCCCACCTTCACAAGATATGATAGAGAAGTGCATGACACTATCTAAGGAGCTACAGGAATTGCAAAGGCAAGAGAAGAGTTACTGGCATGTAAGAGCAAGGGCAAACGAGATGAGGGATGGGGACAAAAACACGCAATACTTTCATCACAAGGCGAGCCAGCGGAAGAGAAGAAACACTATTAGTGGGATTTTTAGGTAGGATGGGAGGTGGCAGACAAAGACAGAAGAGGAGGAAAAGGTGATAACATCTTTCTTTACTTCTCTCTTCAACACCACCAACCCCAAAGGGGTTGATGACTTTTTGGAGGGGATGAAGGGAACTTTATCAGGGGAAGAAACTGTAGAGCAAGTCTGCGAGCCTACTGAAGGAGAGGTGTTACAAGAGATCAAACAAATGCACCCCAATAAAGCTGGGCCCAGATGATATGAAGGTTGTTTTTTACCAAAAGTTTTGGGACACTATTAAACACAACTTGATGAGGTTCTTTACGTCCTGGTGGAAAGGGGAGGACAACCTAGAAGACATAAATGAGACTTATATAGTGCTAATACCCAAAACGGACAATCCAACCCGCATCATAGAGTTTCGAACCATCATCTTATGAAACATGTCGTACAAAATCATGAAAAAGGTGATGGCGAATAGAATTAAACCCCTACTGGATAAGATGATCTCTGTGCAACAAAGTTCTTTTGTGGGCGGAAGGATGATCACTGATAATGCTTTGGTGGCATATGAACTGTTGCACACAATGAGGAAGAAGAGTAGAGGCAAAGAGGGTATGATGGCTCTCAAACTCGATATGAGAAAGACATATGATAGAGTGGAATGGGAGTTTCTGGATAGAGTTATGGAGTGGATGGGACCAACGAAGTTATGGAGAACCAAAGTAAGCGAGTGCATCACCAGTGTGTCCCACAAGTTCATCATCAATGGCATGAGGAGGGGATCTATAAGACCTTCACGAGGGCTTCGCCAAGGTGACTCAATCTCTCCCTACCTCTTTCTTTTTTGTGTTGATGATCTCTCTTTCTCTCTTAACACTGTGGTATAGGGTAATAAAATACACCGTGGCATAGTGTTTCATCACAAGGCGAGAAGTGCATGACAAGAGCACAAAATTTCCCACATTCACAAGATATGATAGAGAAGTGCATGGCACTATCTAAGGAGCTACAGGAATTGCAAAGGCAAGAGGAGAGTTACTGGCATGTAAGAGCAAGGGCAAACGAGATGAGGGATGGGGACAAAAACACGCAATACTTTCATCACAAGGCGAGCCAGCGGAAGAGAAGAAACACTATTAGTGGGATTTTTAGGTAGGATGGGAGGTGGCAGACAAAGACAGAAGAGGTGGAAAAGGTGATAACATCTTTCTTTACTTCTCTCTTCAACACCACCAACCCGAAAGGGGTTGATGACTTTTTGGAGGGGATGAAGGGAACTTTATCAGGGGAAGAAACTGTAGAGCAATTCTGCGAGCCTACTGAAGGAGAGGTGTTACAAGAGATCAAACAAATGCACCCCAACAAAGCTGGGCCCAGATGATATGAAGGTTGTTTTTTACCAAAAGTTCTGGGACACTATTAAACACAACTTGATGAGGTTCTTTACGTCCTGGTGGAAAGGGGAGGACAACCTAGAAGACATAAATGAGACTTCTATAGTTCTAATACCCAAAACGGCCAATCCAACCCGCATCATAGAGTTTCGAACCATCATCTTATGAAACATGTCGTACAAAATCATGACAAAGGTGATGGCGAATAGAATTAAACCCCTACTAGATAAGATGATCTCTGTGCAACAAAGTTCTTTTGTGGGCGGAAGGATGATCACTGATAATGCTTTGGTGGCATATGAACTGTTGCACACAATGAGGAAGAAGAGTAGAGGCAAAGAGGGTATGATGGCTCTCAAACTCGATATGAGAAAGACATATGATAGAGTGGAATGGGAGTTTCTGGATAGAGTTATGGAGTGGATGGGACCACCGAAGTTATGGAGAACCAAAGTAAGCGAGTGCATCACCAGTGTGTCCCACAAGTTCATCATCAATGGCATGAGGAGGGGATCTATAAGACCTTCACGAGGGCTTCGCCAAGGTGACCCAATCTCTCCCTACCTCTTTCTTTTTTGTGTTGATGATCTCTCTTTCTCTATTAACACCGTGGCATAGGGTAATAAAATACATGGGGCTAAGTCGTGCAAGAACGCTCCTAGAGTGTCCCACCTTTTATTTGTAGATATTAGTATAGTGTTCTCAAGGGCCACCTCCAAAGAATGCTCTATTCTAGCTGATATTTTCAGCCAATTTGAGAGGGAATCCACACCAAAAATAAATTTTGAGAAGACGGAGGTTTCCTTCAGCACAAACGTTCTAAAAGAAAGAAGATACATTATCAAGGAGATGCTAAATGTTAAAGAGGTGGATAGGCACGAGAAATATTTGGGGCTCCCCGCGGTGGTTGAAAAGTGAAATAAGTTGGTGTTTGCTACAATCAAGGATAGGGTATGGAAGAAATTGCAATAGTGGAAAGAACAACTTTTGTCAAAGCTAGGAAAGGAGGTTCTTATCAAGTCTGTCATTCAGGCGATACCAACATACTTGATTAGCATATTCAAGCTGTCAGATGGTATAGTGGAGGAGATCCACTCCATGATTGCTCAGTTTTGGTGGGGTTCCAAATAGGGGGAAAGGAAAATACACTGGATGAGTTATGAAAGGTTGTGTAAACCAAAGGAGAATGGAGGCATGGGATTTAGAGATCTTAAGGCTTTCAATCAAGCACTACTAGCTAAATAAGGGTGGCATTTGGTGACTAATGAGTGGTCCTTGGCAACGCAGATTTTGAAGGAAAAGTACTATAAGAATACTATAGTCATTAATGCCAATATTGGTGGGGCACCGAGCTATACATGGAGGAGTAGATGGGGTGCAATACAACTGGCCAAACAAAGTTTTCTGTGGTGAATGGGTGATGGGAGTACAATAGACATATAAAGAGATAGATGGATCCCATAATTGGGGGGTCCAATGTAGCACTACCTTATACATGGGTCAAAGGAATACAACATAGTGAATCATCTGGTGGACCAGGAGATGGGGATGTGGGATAAAGAGGCTTTGATGGACTGTTTCCCCCCTAACATAAGGGACATGATCTGTGCCATCCCTATATTCAGTTTGGGGGAAAGAGATTCACTATGTTGGGGCAATGAAGGGAATGGTCAGTTCTCAGTATCCAGTGCTTATAGGTTGATATACATAGGGGTTGATATCATGGAAGACATAGGAGTGGAGGATTGGATAAGGGTGTGGAAACAAAGCTTGCCACCCAAGCTTAATCAATTCATTTGGCGGGCACTTAGAAATATTCTGCCCACTCAACGGGAGCTTCTGAGAAAACAAGTGACTCGTGACGATGAATGACAGAGGTGCAAGGAAGATAAGGAGGATCTCACACATGCTTTAATGACATGTAGAACGGCTAGGAGGATATGGGTGGAAGGATCTATGGACTGGTATGGACATATACAGGGCAGGGATGTGCGTAGCTTCATCAAGGAGCTGTTGTATGGACATCTAGAAACAAACAACTGTAGGTGGCATGGACATCTAGAAACAAACAACTCTTCGATCCAAAGCCTCCCTTCATCCCAACACTTGTGGTTGGGTTCCTATCCATGGTGGTTGATCATGCAGAATATACTAAGGTTGTTCATGGAATAAGCCAACGTAGTGCATGGGACACATCTGTAGGATGGGTAAAACCACAATAGGGGGTGGTGAAACTCAATATGTATGCAAGTATCAGAGATGGAGGAGAAGGCAGATGCAGAGCAGTGTTGCGGGATATGCACAGATCGATCATGATGACCTACCAATGTCGACTAAAGCATGCTTTCACAGTGCTTTGGGCAGAGGGAATAGCGGCTCTGGAAGGCTTGGCGGTGGCTCTTGGCATGGGTATCACAAACATCATTATGGAAACAGAAAACTCTCTTCTGGTGCAAGCAGTGAAGAAAGGAAGTTGGGAAAGGGGATATGAAGACCAGGTGGTGCGGCGCATAGTCTTGTTGGTAAATGATTGTAGCTCTTGTCAGTTTTATTTTGTTTGGAGGAAAAGTAATGGACATCCCATGATTTAGCTGTGGAAGCCTATCGTGTGGAAGGCCCTCAGTTACTTAATGAGGGTTTTGATGACAACATCATAACTTTTGTCTCAAAAGAGGCTGGTTAAATGAAATGGTAGGCACCCTTTATTAAACAAAAATGCAAACATGCACTATGATGTAAATCTAAACAAACATATATGAACATAAATGTAAAAAAGAAGAAATGAAGACATGTCTATCTAAAAATTAGGGATTAAGCGTTCTTTTATGTGGCCATGTGACCGATTATGTGGCCTGGTCCATTTTTGGGGAGGGATTTGCATTATGCATTCAGAAGGTGATTCATACCTTGTATGAGAGGTCGCACAGAGCAATTTTTAAAACACTTATTTTCAGAATATATATAAAATAGGAATGAAGGTTTTAGACGATTGTGGTTGGCTTGATTGATGAAACCCAATCTAAGTTCCTTTTTATCATTATTTTCTAAAATTTGTTTCTTCTTTTAGTTCATTCTAAATTGATACTTTACTATTTAATTTGATTAAATCGTTCATTAATTGGAACACCATCAAATTCACTCTTTCAGTTAGACTAGACTAAGCTAAAATCTCATGTTCTTGTTATTTTTTCCTATATCCCTGTGTCCAACCCCGTAATACTGCAATAGACTCCATATTGAGTTGAGAACGTATCTTCTAGTCGTGTATAAATTAAAGTTCAATACCTTTTACTGGACAATCGTGTCTAGACTTTTGACACACAAAAAAGAGCAATCAATAATCTCTATGGAGACTACTTTCAATGTCTTAGGTTTCCAATAGAATAATAAAGTCACATTTTCCACATATCAATTGGGAGTGCAACCAAAATATAGTGGGAAACATTCACTAACTCCCAACAAACCTATCTTTGTAGCTCATTTCATGCCTAAAAATGAGTTGAAGGTGAAGAATAAGCAGTTTTTATCCCTAACTCAAGGCAACTCCTCCTTATCTAGATATAGTAAACAACTTCGACTCTTAGAGCTGCATAATAAGAAGTTGACTCAAGAAAAAAAAAATGGACCAATATGTTGAGGGACTTAATGTGGCTATACAAGCTCTGGTTCCCTCTTCCAAAACTACCACTTTCTAAAATGCTTTTGATCATGCTCTAAAGATGGAAAGAACCTTGAGTATAGTAGAAGAGAATAACCTAATTTTGGTCTATCTATAACTAACCAATGCAGAAATGGCCAATGCTAAACAAGGGGAAGAAACTCAAAATGAGATTTATGGCCACAAGAATAGAAATGATTACCATGACAAAGAATCCATCTATGAAGAACAAATGGCATGTATGGGGACATGACCCAGAACCAAATCCAGTGAAACACATGTGTTACAAATGTGGAAACAAACACCTCAGACCATGCTAATATGGGAATCCATTCTACCTTTTTTAAGAAGAAAGGACACTTCAAGGACAAGTGCCAATACTTATCTCCTACATGGGACAACAAGAACAACCCCAAACTCTGCCAGGCCCATCTCTCTGGCCTCAATGCAGGAAAGGCTCGGGGAGATGAGCATAGATGGATCATGAAACTCCATTTTCGATCTCCCATACAAAATTTTATGTTATGTCCCAAACTTGTACTCCTCTATTTTTAGATTAGAATCTTGAAAAACGTAGTTTGTTGATTAGTCCAATTTTTTTTTTGAAATTGTATTTTGTAATTAGAGGAGATCCTTTTAAAATAAAAGGAGAGAGATATTCATTGATGACAACAAAATCATGGTTTTGTTAGTCTTGAATTCCCATGTGAATGTACATTACTAAGAAATAGATTTGAAGTGAGAGACGACCCATGGCATAGAGTGACATCTAGAATTTTTTATACATATATTTCCAAGTGCCACCTCAATTTCATAGGTGAACCATTAGATGGAACATAAAGAAATTACAGAACTAGACTAATGCAATTAGATCTGCACCTTTGGGTTTAGAAAGAATCTAATGCGTACTTATAAATATATGCAATATAATCATTTCAAACCATGACATGCAGTTCAATCATATAGTAGAATTGGTGTGAGTTGCTTTGAAAGTATTTCTGACATTTTTAGATAATAATTTGAATTTTAGGGAAAAAATTCCTATTAAGAGTGGAAGGATGTGACTAAGTGCTACTCAGCAAAATTATGACCTAATTATAGATTTACCCCTCAAGTGACTTGAATCACTCACTCTTACTATTTTCCAAGATCTATGACGTTGTATGCTCAACTATAGTGAAATTCCATATTTATGAAACATCTTAATACACCTATGTATTGAAAACCCTATGTTGAGTGGTTTTTTTAATATTTGGATTAATATCTAAATATAGTACCCTCTTACTCTTCTATTATTGACTTTAGAGGCCAACTTTATCATTCTTAATCATTTGACAAGTTTTTGTGTCTTAAGACATTTGATGCATAATTATGCTTTGTGTACATAGAAACACACCTTCATAATGATTATGAATCTTTTGGATCGTTCTTGTATTTATATGTATCCTATGGAACCCAAAACTTTTGTGAATGTTATAGACTAGTATAGAGCTTTGTATTTAATTTTCACACTAATAGATGAAAACGACATCAAAAACTACTTGTTTTAGCATTTCCCCCCTCTTATTCTTGTCTTTTAGGCCAAAATTCATCCTTGTTGGGTTTGAGTCATGACGGCCGACCCATCCTGCAAGGGGTCATTCCCTACCTTTAGTTAGATAGAAAACCAACCTTTAGGTTGAGGAGAAACTATGATCTCTAAGTCTCCTTCGTTTTCACCCTCATTTCATACAATTTTGATTCAATTTGTTCCTTTGATTGTGCCCTATTTCCACGTATACTTCACACCAAACCAACCACATTTAGAGAAGCTTTGAACCCCCCATGGGCTCCTCCATGGATCTTTTTGGCTCTAAAATACATCCTAAACCCCAGTTGTTGGCCTATATAAACCCCCTTTTAAGTCTGTTTCTTCCCTACTAATGCAACCAAACTATTGTATTTTTCTCTCTTGTCGTATTGTAGTTTTTCCCATCATGGCCGAAGACCTATATTTGTGTCTACTATAGCAGGGCTTCTTCTTTACATGGTCTCTCTCTCTTTGGGACTTAATAATTTTGACTTTAATTATTGAAGCTCTTACAATGAGCTCAAAGGTACACTTTAACCTCCTTCACAAATTATCTATGGTATTTCTTAGTTGTGTAGTATATGTATGAGTCATTACGTAATATTTGTCTGAAATAACTAACTCTTATGATAGTTGTTCCTTTTGTTCACATATATCTATGTTCTAAAACCCCAAATATTATGATAAGTGAACCTTTAATAATAATGATAAGTGCAAGGAGGTCTGAACCTATGGCAGTAGAAAAGGATAAATGCATGAGAAATGAGTACAAATATTCCCACACACTTGGGTGTGAGAGGGTTGAATGCTTGATTAGTGAATGCAAAGTGATCCATACTAATGAGTATACAAAGGGTTGAAGTTATATGAGGTATGCAAAGAGAATCATACTCATAGGTGTAGAGTGTATCTAATGCATGGAGAACAATCCATGTGGTTATACATGAATAAAATACAACTACATGTACATAAAAGAGGAATTTCAATGATATTGTTTCCTTTTATTTGCATATTGCTTCCTAGTATTTACTTTGTAATAACATAGTGTTTAATTGTCAAAGTGTAATATTAAATTCACAATAATGTCATGATTTTCCTTATTAAGATAACAAGATGGATTATAAAAGAGATGACCTAAGATCGCTTCCACACTCAACAACTTTGATGATAAGGATAAGTCTACAAAATCATAAAATAGATTGGGTAGTTCTTATTAAATCCTTTTATGATATTACTTATTATCGTATATGCAAGTTTATGATTGTCTTTAGGCCACCCAAGGATAGTTCACTACCAATGTCTAGGCAGTGGGGTTGTGATTAGGGTAGTAAAAATTTCATAACATTATCCAAGAAATGGTAGTTCATGCTATTGGGCTTTGAATATTGGTGTTTTTCCACCATGTCTCTAGTCATGGGGTTTACTCTATTGGGTTTGGCTCGATATATGGCCATGCATTGGGGGTGCTCCTCAACATCAAACAAATACTGGGAAAAAAGAATCTCCCAACAAATATTAAAAAAAATAATATATGTTAAATATTTACATGTCAACAATAGAGTTTTCAATAAATAAATTCACATTCTTGGACCCAATACAAAGTACACTCGAATACATTATCATTTCCTTTATGAATCATGAAAATGAATTAAAGATAAATTAAAATTACTTCCCTATCTATCCTCTAAATATTTATCTTAAAGTTGAATAATTTAAAAGTATCATGTAAACTATCAAATTTTTTTGTAAATATTTAATTGAAGAAATTCTTTCTCCACTCACCTTTATTCTTTAAAATGAAATTAATAGTCTAAAAGCTCATAAGATAAACTGACATAGTCAATGTTGTAACTCTATATTGCAAAAAAATACATATCATCAATTTATCCAAAGATATTAATAATATCAAATAGGGAAAATATGCCACACTTTATTAAAAACATGGCTTTAGTAAAATTTGTATTTATCTCTCTTAAAGATCCTAAGAAGAAAAAATCCACATCTTTAAATCTTTAATTTAATAACCATGAAGAAAATGTACTAAATTTGATATGCTCTACAAATATTTCCTCACAATTTCTTAATGAGTATTAGATATAGATACATAAATTGTAGGAAAGATCCATTTTTTGGCTAATTTATACTCATATATGAAATGCATCCTTGGGATAAATAATGAGACATACTAGCTAGGCTCCAATTATAATTCTCATGTCATTAAACCTTTGTTCAACCATAAAAATAGTATTGGAAAAGAGGGACTAATTAGAAAAAAAGTAAATTGATTATTTACAATTAATATAACCTAATTGCACATTTTTTTACCTATATAGTCATTGTCATGGAAATTATATTCTCTAACTCAAACCTAGATGAATGATCCACCATCCTATATCTTTTGGTCATTTCTTTGTTTGAGCCAATCGGTTCAATGATGGTAATTCTCCCCTACTTTGTAATCCCCTTCCATGTTTGAATAGGGCATCCACGATAGATTTGTAGACTTACTACAAACTCCTAATACATATTTACTCTAATATTTCTCCAACACTTGTATACTCACAATCACCCAAATGTGTAAGCCTTAACTCACCCTCTCTCATGCCAAAATTTATAACACCCAAATCTTGTAGATATATCTTCTTCAACGAGACTTGAAGAGGACCTCATCCAAAATAAACTCATTTTTATGGTCCCCAAAGCACCCATAACCCCCACAAAAACGTCTACCATACTTCATTTGTTCATTCATAAACCATGGTTTTGCTTGTATCAAGAGATCCTTCATTTTGAAGACCTACTCCACCAATAGTCAAATCAAGATTGTGGTATGGGTATTTATAACATCTTTTCCTATTGTCGATACTAAACTAGGTATCACTTTTTACAAAGAAATATTGCCAAAATTCTCCACCATATTAGCAATGATGTGTTTTGATGACATGCTTCAAGACATTTTTCACAATGAATTAGCTAGCCGTGCCACCTCCAACCTTCATTATTTTCTAGTGCCCCTCCTTTCATCATTACACACATGTTATACAAATTCAAGTTTCTGCATGACTTTCACATTTTTATAGGTTTCATGATGCATCTAAAGATTTCTCAATCTTCTCACAATTTTATTTATTCCCTCATCATGATTCACTTTGAACAAGTAGATTCATGGCTTTTCTCCCCTAGATACAACACATTATGGAGTGTCCATCCTCCAATAGACCCGTACCCATGAGGCTGCAAGAGGAGGGGAAATATACAATTTGATGATTATGAGGAGCCAAAATTGAGAACATACATTTAAGAAGTCAACAAAGATGAGAGAGAATAAATGTATGAAGAAAGACTGAGAAATCCTTTTTCCCAATCAAGAAACCATAACAAAGATGAGGAGATCTCAATATCAAATTCATTATACCAAGAATAAAAGAAGAAAGAAAGGAAAGGAAAACTTTTATGGAGATAGAGGTGTTGGGTAGAAATATCTTGATGGAGATGAACACATTGTAGTCATTTGAGGTAAGGGGTACAAAAACACTATTTCTCCAAAAAAATCTTTTCCAACGGATCCATTATAGCTAGAAAACATCAAAATTTTAAATACATAAAAAAAGAATTTAATATACCTCAGTTAACATTAGTTGTAAAACAACTAGACTCGTCACATGTTGGTGTAAAGTTGACATTTCTAGATCCAAATTCAAACTGGTTGTTGATTTTTTATTGTCTCCACCTTGTCCTCACAATAAGACCTTGTTTTCTCCTTGGAGAGGTTTCTCATCCTCATACCTCCACACAATGGTATTGGCCTCTACGTGATCCACATAGATGCAAGATCTCTAAGTACATCACCATGGTGATGAAGAGGACCAAAACTCAGATTCATTATGTGTTATCATCACTCGCTCATCTCTACCTCCTATTGTTGGTTTTTTTTCCTTGGTAAGAGTTTGTCTCTATCAAAGAGAAAGTATTCTTAGACAACTTGTTCTCAATTTAGTTCAAGTGTATATAGTCATCTTGGATATAAGACCTTTTATATAGTAGAGTCATGGGTTTTGATTTACAAAAATACAATCTCATTCCTAGGCATAGCTCAAATAGAATTAGACTAGGGAAACTCAAGCATTCTTCTGAATTGATTGATTGGTTATCCAACCAATCTGTTGGTTAATAATTTTGAATTCCTCATTTATGAGTTCCATTCCAAATTGAAGAAGTCTCCTATTCCTTTCTATGTACTAAGTTGTATCCAATTTATAATTTTGTGTTATCTACTAGACTGAATGACGAGTTCCCCGAATGGTAACCAATCGATAAATTGACAATTTGTCAACTAATTATTCTGAACGAAGGTGTAGGAACCTCCCTTCATAATTTAGACTAACTATAATTATTTGTGTGATTGTGAAATTTTATTCCCTTATGAATTTATTTGTTTATTCCATGTAGGTTCCATATTACATATTTAGTGATATTAGAAACCTCACAAGAAATGAGTGATATCTAGAAATATGTCATTTCTTTCCAAGATTTTAGAACACACTGTGAACAACTTTAACTTCTACATTACCAATTTTACCATGACTATTTAATCTCTTTGTCACAAATATCTAGATTCAAGCCAATGAATGGATTATTCATTCTCTTAATAATCAATATATGTTTATTGAAACGAAGTAGACTATTGAGATTGTGTGAGCTAAATATCATATATTGACTTACACAAGCATTTTCATTCATGTGAAAGTCTCATATATCAAGTGGCTAGGCTATATTAGAAATAGAAAGGAAATCCCCATCTACATCACTTTCTCTAATCCACAAGTGTAAAGGATCATCCAATCACTACCCATACAATAACTCATATCTAGAGTCATGTCAGATAGTGTGATAGTGTGCAAAATATCATGTGACTATTGTATTGAATTTAAGTCTAAGGATGACAATCACCATTATCACATTGAGATATGACTTTGAACTACATGACATGTGATGTGTGTTTACTACACATGTTAAATTTAAGTGCATGTATCTAAGTAATATAGGCCAAAAGAGGCTCAGATATCAAACATGGGGAAATGTGAATCCAAAGACTACTACTAACTATGACTCAATCGAGTAGACCTAGTGAAAAATGTGATTGAATGATTAATCGATGGATTGTACAAATTAACACTAAGTTACTGAGGTTGTGATCACAACGGGAATGGATTCCCTCATAATATCGTTTCACCACGGTTTATACTACAATTAATGTTATTTATCAATATTCAGTTCTCCTAACCCTAGACCATGGGACTTGTAGAAAGAATTACTCGCTCTCACCAAGTAATTCACTACCTAATCTAATGAAAACCACACTCTTTTAGTGGTTTAATTATTGTTTAGGTGCTTTAATGATACCTCTAGGTTATACCCTTCATAGTAGTAATCCCTCTCTCGAGACACAGTCTTGACTATCTAACTCTATGACCTATCCAACCTTTTATCCCTTTCTCAAAGCAATTAGCGTTCTAAGAAATCAACTATGGTGATCAAACATAGATAATTCATGAATCAATCGTAGAGTTAGGTCTAAAAATTAGGGAAACATAAATATGAACTCATAATTATCAATACAATACATAACCAATCTACTCTCGAATCCTAAGAAATTAGGGGATTAGCCCCATGTGATTTTAGTTGTCATACAAATAGATGACGAAGGGAAAGATGAGAAAAACATTAAAGAATCCATGACAACCCCTAGAGAACATGATATGGTTGTCTCTCTCAAAAGAACTCGGCAATTTTCTATCTTTCAACTGTAAATCTATCTAGTAGAAGTGATGGAATTGTTTGAAATGTAGCTTACTCCTGTCCTTTCTCTTCTCACGGATCTCCACTCTTCCTACAATGAACTCTACCATGATTCATAAGTTTGGCTGAAATCCTCCCTAGTCATAAGATTGACTTAGGGTGTCATTAAGTCATGGTCATTGGATTAATCACCATCTTTAATCTCATCGGATCCTGACAAGTCGATACCGCTGGTAGGATGTTAGTGTAACCAAGTCCTCTTCTGGATCACGACTCGCTGTGAGTGTCAGCACTACCGACTAAGGTGTCAATAGCACCGAGTTACTACCCAAAATCTCCTGACAGTTTTTCCCACTTCAAGTCGGTACTACCGATAGGAGGTCGGTGGTACCAAACCACTTTGGTTGAGTTATCCTTGATCAAGTCGGTAGCACTTATTCTTCTCTTTGTACCACAAAGTGCTTTTTACTCATTCATAATCTCCTCTTCTATTTTCGGTACCACCAACAAGGCTATCGGTAGCACCGAGCTGATCTAGGACTTATCAATTTTACTAAAATAAAAAACTAAGAATATAAGTCTAATAAATAAGGATAATTCAATATGAAATAATACTGACAGTAAATAGTTGATGTAAAAATTTATCATAGGCTAATAATGATATACCATGCACAAATAACATCCAAATTGAGAAAATGTGCACAAAATACATTCTAAACTAGCATGTGAAAATGACTAATACTCAGTGCATCAAATTGCCCCAAGTTTAAATGTGCTTTCCCTCGAGCAACACTACCATCAAATCTATTTGAGACAAGTCTGCAAAAGGAAAATTAATATTAAATTCATTTATCTACTACCCCCACTTGGTTTTCCCAAACTGGTTACCAACCACTAGACAAATAACTACTCTCAAGTGACCAAAAATATTCATTAAATATGTCCACCCTTGGATCAATTTAAAACTATCAATAGAGCAGTTAATGTAATAGTCAATAGGGCATTCACTTGGTGCATCATGTGATTCCCTATCTACATTTCCCTCTTCCTAACTACCAAACTAATTGGAAGCAATTCCCCTTATAAGAATGAATTTGGGGATTAATCTTATTTGTGGCCTACCAATAAGAGAAATTGGTGGAATGAAGTAGGTGGCTTATGAAGAATCACAAGCAACTTTCAAATCACTTATGCAAAAACAAACATGATGAACCTACAAAGTAAGAAAAAACATGAATCCTAATGCCTAATGTTATGGGTGGAATGATGCATGCACTGAAAGTCTCATCTAATTGATGAGCGTAGAATGAAAGAATACATCACATATATATTCTCCTCTGTTCTTGAAGAAAGATTCATAGCTGAGCTCAGGGCATCCTTTTCTCCCCCTTTATTTCCTAAAAATATTTTTTTTAATTGGCATATTGTTCTAGCATGGTTGAAGATATGCTCGGGCTTCACCATAACAAATCATATTTTTTTCATATTTCATTTTGAGGGGTATGGATGTGTATCCCTGCATTTCACTTTTAGATGAAAATGATCATGATTACATGATGAAAAGAATGAATGATGCAAAAAATATGCAATCTACATGGATTTGTTATGCAACTAATTACTATGCACATTTTTTTTGTAACTAATGCAGTAACTAATGCAATAGAAAGACTAGCTATCATGTCACCTATTATGCTATGCAATGTAATCAAGAGGAAATAATTAGGGTTACTTTATCATCTTAAGGTGGTGGATCAAATGTATGAAGAACAGATGGAATCACAAGATTAAGAGACAATACCTTTCTTAAACTATTATATGTCCCTCTACTATCAACTTGTGTATAGGGTAACCTTAGGATTTCTTTATAAAAATTCCATTTAAGGTCTCGTCAGTTGTTTGGCCAGTTTAGGATCAAACTCCATAGTCATCCTCAATTCATGGATAATTAAGACTTCCATAGATATCAAATGTCCTTAAGTTGACTAACCCATTCTCTTCCTCTAAGTGATGCTTCCTTTAGCATTTGCAACTAAGCTTTCAAAGATATGAATTTTTTTAAATTTCTTTTATTTTAATTTTTCAAATTTCATTGCAAAATCATAAGAACACGCTCTATGATGAAGGCATATATCATGATGATAATGCTCCATGATTACACTATATACATGTGGATCCTAGAAACTATGAATGATAAAATCACAAGTAAAAAATAAAGATAGAGTTGTTTTAGCACCCCCCTGAACTTGAACTTGACTATGTGCTCATAGTCAGAATCCAATCTAAGAGGTGGAATAGTGGTACCCAATCAGAATGGTGGTGGTGGTATGTTTGGATCTGGTGGGTACAAAGTTCCAGTTGAAGAAGATGACTGTTGTGGCTTCTTTAGAGGTGACAAGTAGTTGCCAAAGTACCCCTAACTCTAGTAATGATCATAGAATGACTGCTAGTAGTGCTCAATCCATTGTAGATGAGTGTGCATGTTCTCCTAGTTAGTCAGGAGAAGGCTCTCATTTAAAAAAAAGGGCATGTTGATATCGATGAAGCCACCCTTGAACATCATGGATGCCTACCAATGTTGTTGATTGTTGTTGTTGCCCCTGTTGAATTGACTTCATCATCCCATACATGCACACCATAGAATATAGATCTTCTTACTGAACATGTGGTGGAGTAGAGGAGCTTAAAGCTCCATGTCTTTGTGAAGACCGGTAGAAGACCTGACATGGTTGCTTCATCCTATTCTTCAACATCTCCACCCTTATCTGGCTCAATGTTTTTTTTCTCATCATCTTCCTCTATATCCTCTTCTGGCCACCTTAAGAACTGCACTCCTTGTAGATTGAAGATGGGATCAGGTAGATCCATCTCCCTCAACTGGTCATCTACTTTGAAATAAGAAAACACCTTGCCCTCCCACATGCTTACACAAAGAGATCTCTTGAAGTGTTTGAAATCCAACTTGGAGGAGCTCCTCAAAGGATTGGCAATGGAGAGGTTGAGGTTGAGATGCATTGCTATTGGTTTCATAAGCCCTCCAAAGTGGATTGCAGGCTTCCTCTATACCTGACGCTTGACTTCCATCATATGTTGTCGAAATAAACAATTGAGGTCGACCTTCTCCTCCCCTTTAGATAAGAATGCTTGAAGTGTGTAAAGATCAGCTTGCTGCACCTTCCCCTGCCCTTGTGTAGACTTGGTAAAGATTGTGTTGGTGAGGTACCAATGTAGAATTTGAGAAAATGGATGTTGGATATCCATGACAGAGGACTGGTGTCAGTTGATGTGGAATTCATGTGGCATGTCTGTCATGAGCTGTCATGCCCATGTGTAATTAGAAGTTGATGGGCGTGTAGCGCATGCCCCTTATTGGCCACCCATAGATGGCTTTGAACTTCGTTAATGTGAAGTAGTAGGTAGTATTGAAGAGACGCAAGTACACCCATCCTTCCATCCAGCCTTGCCTATGCTCGGGGATGCAACACTCCTCCAAGGACACACAGAACTCACAGACGTTCTCCTAGTAGGTGGGCCAATCATTAAAAAAAGGGTGATCGCCCACCATGTCCTAGCCAACACAAACCTACTGGAGACTTTCAGTGAAGCCTGCTTTGGCGAGAAAGGCACATTCACCATACTGTGTGGGTATCAGCTCCCTCTTCATCAGGCTGGCGTAGATCTTCCTCTAGTCATCATTGACGTGAGCTATGTGATCCGGCTTGGGCACCATCATGCTAGCTCGTGCTACTAATGAAGTTGACTTCCTTGTCACCATTGGTCAAGTGTGAAAAAGATGGATACGAGAGATCAGGGAAGATTGTGGGCACCTTGGAGCTCTAAAACATCTCTGAGTGCAAAGGAGATGGTGTGGGTGTGTTTGAATCACAACCCATACCACCGAAAGTGGTGTCGGTGGCACCAATTCATCCCAACAATCTGTGTGAAATCAATATCAGTCATTGATATCGAGGGTTGGTGTTCATTTGAAAAGTATTATCGGATTAGTATTCACAGATCGTAGGATGGAGATGATCGTAGGATGGGTGAGTTAGTGAATCTGAGCTACTATTTGGCTTCCACTGTTGAAGATGTTGGTGCCACTGACTTAATGAGTTAATCGTAATCAGTTGTTAATTTTCTTGGTACTATCGAATGGATCCTCGATATCTCAAACCTAGAGTGTCATCTGGAGTCAATGCTACTGACATGTGTTTGTGGTACTGAGCATGTATAATGAATATGGCTCTAGCTCTGCAATGAATCAGTTCGATCAATTGTTGTCTCGATAGTACCCAGTTGTATGGGCACCCCAATTGAAAATTGTCAATGCCACTGAAATGTTGGTCGATGGTACTGAGCTATTTATGCTCTCCCCTATAAACTTCTTCAAATTTTGGTGCACCAAAATATTGGTCAGTGGTACTGACTAACTCTCAAAATTCCCCTGTTGATCTTCAAATATGGTGTTGGTGCCACTGAGAAAGTTGTCGGTGGTATTGACTTTTCTACTACCTACACACCAAATATAAAGGTTTAAGGTTCCTTTGTTTACATTGAAAATTTACAATGAAAATTTCAACATGAATGTAAAAGACAAAAGCCAAAAATACGAAAAAGGAAAATTGGGTTGCCTCCCAAGAAACACCCTTATTTTACGTCATAGGCTTGATGATTAGATTAAAGTTGACATAAATGAAGCTCAAGGAGCTAAAACTCCTCTCCCTCATGTATCAACTCTCTCCCAAAGTAGTGTATCAACCACTACATATTCACAAGAAATGGATCAACCCCATTGTTGATTTTCACTACTCCATGACAAACTGCCTTGACCACAAATGGGCCACTCCATCTAGACCTTATTTTCCCTTAATGCAATTTCATCCTAGAATTGAATAGAACTGCCTTTTGTCCTAGAGTGAACACTATGCAAAATATGGCGGTCAGAGATCTTCTTAGTTTTGTCCTTATATATCCTTGAACTTTCATAGGCATCTAGCATGAGCTCTTCTAATATTGAGCTCCAACATGCATTTCTTTCCTGCATCATCAAGATTGTAATTAAACTTCCTAAAAGCCCACTTGAGTTTATGTTCCAATTCTATAGGTAAATGAAATGCTCTCCCATAGACCAAACAAAATGGAGTTGTTCCTATAAGTGTTTTATAGGTTGTCTTATATGCCCAAAGACTGCCATTTAACTGCATGCTCCAATTGGTCCTACCTGTTGTTCCTATAAGTGTTTTATAGGTTGTCTTCTCTAAGATCTCCTTAATCTCTCTATTAGACACCTCAACTTAAACATGGGTCTGTGGATGGTATCCAGTTCCTACTATGTGCCTCACTCCATACTTGCTCAATAAAGCTTCAAATTTCTTATTGGTTAAGTGAGATCGCCCATCACTTATCATTACTCTTGACACTCCAAACCTATAGAAAATATGGCCCTTTAAAAATCTATAGAAAGCCTATGTATTATTGGTGTGGGTTGGAATTTCTTCCACCCACTTAGACACGTAGTCAACTACAAGCAAAATATATAAATTAGAATTAGAAGAAACAAAAGATATGGTCTCAACTTCCGAAAAAAAAAATTAGGAACATCTTGTGTCGCTTAGATATATTTCCTTCTGACATGCTTCATAATTATGTACAAAATTTTGAAGATCTTCAAAAAAGAGATGGCCAATAAAAACCACTTTCTGACACCTTGGCCCTTGTCCTTGAGCTAGCATGGTGTCCCTTAATAGTTAGGGAGTGACAATGTGCCAAGATACTCTCAATCACACACTCATGCACACACTTTCCCAAAATCCCATGCCTACATTATTTTAGGAAGATGGGGTTATGCCACACATAGAATCTCAAGGAACGAAATTTTTTCTTCTTGTCTTGATATCCCCAATCTTCTAGAAGCTCTACTAATGCCAAGTAGTTCAAAATATTTGCAAACCATGGGTCTTTGTTTTTCATGGAGAACAACTTCTCATCCAGGAACTCCTCAAAATTAATATTAAATTCATTTATCTACTACCCCCACTTGGTTTTCCCAAACTGGTTACCAACCACTAGACAAATAACTACTCTCAAGTGACCAAAAATATTCATTAAATATGTCCACCCTTGGATCAATTTAAAACTATCAATAGAGCAGTTAATGTAATAGTCAATAGGGCATTCACTTGGTGCATCATGTGATTCCCTATCTACATTTCCCTCTTCCTAACTACCAAACTAATTGGAAGCAATTCCCCTTATAAGAATGAATTTGGGGATTAATCTTATTTGTGGCCTACCAATAAGAGAAATTGGTGGAATGAAGTAGGTGGCTTATGAAGAATCACAAGCAACTTTCAAATCACTTATGCAAAAACAAACATGATGAACCTACAAAGTAAGAAAAAACATGAATCCTAATGCCTAATGTTATGGGTGGAATGATGCATGCACTGAAAGTCTCATCTAATTGATGAGCGTAGAATGAAAGAATACATCACATATATATTCTCCTCTGTTCTTGAAGAAAGATTCATAGCTGAGCTCAGGGCATCCTTTTCTCCCCCTTTATTTCCTAAAAATATTTTTTTTAATTGGCATATTGTTCTAGCATGGTTGAAGATATGCTCGGGCTTCACCATAACAAATCATATTTTTTTCATATTTCATTTTGAGGGGTATGGATGTGTATCCCTGCATTTCACTTTTAGATGAAAATGATCATGATTACATGATGAAAAGAATGAATGATGCAAAAAATATGCAATCTACATGGATTTGTTATGCAACTAATTACTATGCACATTTTTTTTGTAACTAATGCAGTAACTAATGCAATAGAAAGACTAGCTATCATGTCACCTATTATGCTATGCAATGTAATCAAGAGGAAATAATTAGGGTTACTTTATCATCTTAAGGTGGTGGATCAAATGTATGAAGAACAGATGGAATCACAAGATTAAGAGACAATACCTTTCTTAAACTATTATATGTCCCTCTACTATCAACTTGTGTATAGGGTAACCTTAGGATTTCTTTATAAAAATTCCATTTAAGGTCTCGTCAGTTGTTTGGCCAGTTTAGGATCAAACTCCATAGTCATCCTCAATTCATGGATAATTAAGACTTCCATAGATATCAAATGTCCTTAAGTTGACTAACCCATTCTCTTCCTCTAAGTGATGCTTCCTTTAGCATTTGCAACTAAGCTTTCAAAGATATGAATTTTTTTAAATTTCTTTTATTTTAATTTTTCAAATTTCATTGCAAAAGCATAAGAACACGCTCTATGATGAAGGCATATATCATGATGATAATGCTCCATGATTACACTATATACATGTGGATCCTAGAAACTATGAATGATAAAATCACAAGTAAAAAATAAAGATAGAGTTGTTTTAGCACCCCCCTGAACTTGAACTTGACTATGTGCTCATAGTCAGAATCCAATCTAAGAGGTGGAATAGTGGTACCCAATCAGAATGGTGGTGGTGGTATGTTTGGATCTGGTGGGTACAAAGTTCCAGTTGAAGAAGATGACTGTTGTGGCTTCTTTAGAGGTGACAAGTAGTTGCCAAAGTACCCCTAACTCTAGTAATGATCATAGAATGACTGCTAGTAGTGCTCAATCCATTGTAGATGAGTGTGCATGTTCTCCTAGTTAGTCAGGAGAAGGCTCTCATTTAAAAAAAAGGGCATGTTGATATCGATGAAGCCACCCTTGAACATCATGGATGCCTACCAATGTTGTTGATTGTTGTTGTTGCCCCTGTTGAATTGACTTCATCATCCCATACATGCACACCATAGAATATAGATCTTCTTACTGAACATGTGGTAGAGTAGAGGAGCTTAAAGCTCCATGTCTTTGTGAAGACCGGTAGAAGACCTGACATGGTTGCTTCATCCTATTCTTCAACATCTCCACCCTTATCTGGCTCAATGTTTTTTTTCTCATCATCTTCCTCTGTATCCTCTTCTGGCCACCTTAAGAACTGCACTCCTTGTAGATTGAAGATGGGATCAGGTAGATCCATCTCCCTCAACTGGTCATCTACTTTGAAATAAGAAAACACCTTGCCCTCCCACATGCTTACACAAAGAGATCTCTTGAAGTGTTTGAAATCCAACTTGGAGGAGCTCCTCAAAGGATTGGCAATGGAGAGGTTGAGGTTGAGATGCATTGCTATTGGTTTCATAAGCCCTCCAAAGTGGATTGCAGGCTTCCTCTATACCTGACGCTTGACTTCCATCATATGTTGTCGAAATAAACAATTGAGGTCGACCTTCTCCTCCCCTTTAGATAAGAATGCTTGAAGTGTGTAAAGATCAGCTTGATGCACCTTCCCCTGCCCTTGTGTAGACTTGGTAAAGATTGTGTTGGTGAGGTACCAATGTAGAATTTGAGAAAATGGATGTTGGATATCCATGACAGAGGACTGGTGTCAGTTGATGTGGAATTCATGTGGCATGTCTGTCATGAGCTGTCATGCCCATGTGTAATTAGAAGTTGATGGGCGTGTAGTGCATGCCCCTTATTGGCCACCCATAGATGGCTTTGAACTTCGTTAATGTGAAGTAGTAGGTAGTATTGAAGAGACGCAAGTACACCCATCCTTCCATCCAGCCTTGCCTATGCTCGGGGATGCAACACTCCTCCAAGGACACACAGAACTCACAGACGTTCTCCTAGTAGGTGGGCCAATCATTAAAAAAAGGGTGATCGCCCACCATGTCCTAGCCAACACAAACCTACTGGAGACTTTCAGTGAAGCCTGCTTTGGCGAGAAAGGCACATTCACCATACTGTGTGGGTATCAGCTCCCTCTTCATCAGGCTGGCGTAGATCTTCCTCTAGTCATCATTGACGTGAGCTATGTGATCCGGCTTGGGCACCATCATGCTAGCTCGTGCTACTAATGAAGTTGACTTCCTTGTCACCATTGGTCAAGTGTGAAAAAGATGGATACGAGAGATCAGGGAAGATTGTGGGCACCTTGGAGCTCTAAAACATCTCTGAGTGCAAAGGAGATGGTGTGGGTGTGTTTGAATCACAACCCATACCACCGAAAGTGGTGTCGGTGGCACCAATTCATCCCAACAATCTGTGTGAAATCAATATCAGTCATTGATATCGAGGGTTGGTGTTCATTTGAAAAGTATTATCGGATTAGTATTCACAGATCGTAGGATGGAGATGATCGTAGGATGGGTGAGTTAGTGAATCTGAGCTACTATTTGGCTTCCACTGTTGAAGATGTTGGTGCCACTGACTTAATGAGTTAATCGTAATCAGTTGTTAATTTTCTTGGTACTATCGAATGGATCCTCGATATCTCAAACCTAGAGTGTCATCTGGAGTCAATGCTACTGACATGTGTTTGTGGTACTGAGCATGTATAATGAATATGGCTCTAGCTCTGCAATGAATCAGTTCGATCAATTGTTGTCTCGATAGTACCCAGTTGTATGGGCACCCCAATTGAAAATTGTCAATGCCACTGAAATGTTGGTCGATGGTACTGAGCTATTTATGCTCTCCCCTATAAACTTCTTCAAATTTTGGTGCACCAAAATATTGGTCAGTGGTACTGACTAACTCTCAAAATTCCCCTGTTGATCTTCAAATATGGTGTTGGTGCCACTGAGAAAGTTGTCGGTGGTATTGACTTTTCTACTACCTACACACCAAATATAAAGGTTTAAGGTTCCTTTGTTTACATTGAAAATTTACAATGAAAATTTCAACATGAATGTAAAAGACAAAAGCCAAAAATACGAAAAAGGAAAATTGGGTTGCCTCCCAAGAAACACCCTTATTTTACGTCATAGGCTTGATGATTAGATTAAAGTTGACATAAATGAAGCTCAAGGAGCTAAAACTCCTCTCCCTCATGTATCAACTCTCTCCCAAAGTAGTGTATCAACCACTACATATTCACAAGAAATGGATCAACCCCATTGTTGATTTTCACTACTCCATGACAAACTGCCTTGACCACAAATGGGCCACTCCATCTAGACCTTATTTTCCCTTAATGCAATTTCATCCTAGAATTGAATAGAACTGCCTTTTGTCCTAGAGTGAACACTATGCAAAATATGGCGGTCAGAGATCTTCTTAGTTTTGTCCTTATATATCCTTGAACTTTCATAGGCATCTAGCATGAGCTCTTCTAATATTGAGCTCCAACATGCATTTCTTTCCTGCATCATCAAGATTGTAATTAAACTTCCTAAAAGCCCACTTGAGTTTATGTTCCAATTCTATAGGTAAATGAAATGCTCTCCCATAGACCAAACAAAATGGAGTTGTTCCTATAAGTGTTTTATAGGTTGTCTTATATGCCCAAAGACTGCCATTTAACTGCATGCTCCAATTGGTCCTACCTTTTGTTCCTATAAGTGTTTTATAGGTTGTCTTCTCTAAGATCTCCTTAATCTCTCTATTAGACACCTCAACTTAAACATGGGTCTGTGGATGGTATCCAGTTCCTACTATGTGCCTCACTCCATACTTGCTCAATAAAGCTTCAAATTTCTTATTGGTTAAGTGAGATCGCCCATCACTTATCATTACTCTTGACACTCCAAACCTATAGAAAATATGGCCCTTTAAAAATCTATAGAAAGCCTATGTATTATTGGTGTGGGTTGGAATTTCTTCCACCCACTTAGACACGTAGTCAACTACAAGCAAAATATATAAATTAGAATTAGAAGAAACAAAAGATATGGTCTCAACTTCCGAAAAAAAAATTAGGAACATCTTGTGTCGCTTAGATATATTTCCTTCTGACATGCTTCATAATTATGTACAAAATTTTGAAGATCTTCAAAAAAGAGATGGCCAATAAAAACCACTTTCTGACACCTTGGCCCTTGTCCTTGAGCTAGCATGGTGTCCCTTAATAGTTAGGGAGTGACAATGTGCCAAGATACTCTCAATCACACACTCATGCACACACTTTCCCAAAATCCCATGCCTACATTATTTTAGGAAGATGGGGTTATGCCACACATAGAATCTCAAGGAACGAAATTTTTTCTTCTTGTCTTGATATCCCCAATCTTCTAGAAGCTCTACTAATGCCAAGTAGTTCAAAATATTTGCAAACCATGGGTCTTTGTTTTTCATGGAGAACAACTTCTCATCCAGGAACTCCTCAAAATTAATATTAAATTCATTTATCTACTACCCCCACTTGGTTTTCCCAAACTGGTTACCAACCACTAGACAAATAACTACTCTCAAGTGACCAAAAATATTCATTAAATATGTCCACCCTTGGATCAATTTAAAACTATCAATAGAGCAGTTAATGTAATAGTCAATAGGGCATTCACTTGGTGCATCATGTGATTCCCTATCTACATTTCCCTCTTCCTAACTACCAAACTAATTGGAAGCAATTCCCCTTATAAGAATGAATTTGGGGATTAATCTTATTTGTGGCCTACCAATAAGAGAAATTGGTGGAATGAAGTAGGTGGCTTATGAAGAATCACAAGCAACTTTCAAATCACTTATGCAAAAACAAACATGATGAACCTACAAAGTAAGAAAAAACATGAATCCTAATGCCTAATGTTATGGGTGGAATGATGCATGCACTGAAAGTCTCATCTAATTGATGAGCGTAGAATGAAAGAATACATCACATATATATTCTCCTCTGTTCTTGAAGAAAGATTCATAGCTGAGCTCAGGGCATCCTTTTCTCCCCCTTTATTTCCTAAAAATATTTTTTTTAATTGGCATATTGTTCTAGCATGGTTGAAGATATGCTCGGGCTTCACCATAACAAATCATATTTTTTTCATATTTCATTTTGAGGGGTATGGATGTGTATCCCTGCATTTCACTTTTAGATGAAAATGATCATGATTACATGATGAAAAGAATGAATGATGCAAAAAATATGCAATCTACATGGATTTGTTATGCAACTAATTACTATGCACATTTTTTTTGTAACTAATGCAATAGAAAGACTAGCTATCATGTCACCTATTATGCTATGCAATGTAATCAAGAGGAAATAATTAGGGTTACTTTATCATCTTAAGGTGGTGGATCAAATGTATGAAGAACAGATGGAATCACAAGATTAAGAGACAATACCTTTCTTAAACTATTATATGTCCCTCTACTATCAACTTGTGTATAGGGTAACCTTAGGATTTCTTTATAAAAATTCCATTTAAGGTCTCGTCAGTTGTTTGGCCAGTTTAGGATCAAACTCCATAGTCATCCTCAATTCATGGATAATTAAGACTTCCATAGATATCAAATGTCCTTAAGTTGACTAACCCATTCTCTTCCTCTAAGTGATGCTTCCTTTAGCATTTGCAACTAAGCTTTCAAAGATATGAATTTTTTTTAATTTCTTTTATTTTAATTTTTCAAATTTCATTGCAAAAGCATAAGAACACGCTCTATGATGAAGGCATATATCATGATGATAATGCTCCATGATTACACTATATACATGTGGATCCTAGAAACTATGAATGATAAAATCACAAGTAAAAAATAAAGATAGAGTTGTTTTAGCACCCCCCTGAACTTGAACTTGACTATGTGCTCATAGTCAGAATCCAATCTAAGAGGTGGAATAGTGGTACCCAATCAGAATGGTGGTGGTGGTATGTTTGGATCTGGTGGGTACAAAGTTCCAGTTGAAGAAGATGACTGTTGTGGCTTCTTTAGAGGTGACAAGTAGTTGCCAAAGTACCCCTAACTCTAGTAATGATCATAGAATGACTGCTAGTAGTGCTCAATCCATTGTAGATGAGTGTGCATGTTCTCCTAGTTAGTCAGGAGAAGGCTCTCATTTAAAAAAAAGGGCATGTTGATATCGATGAAGCCACCCTTGAACATCATGGATGCCTACCAATGTTGTTGATTGTTGTTGTTGCCCCTGTTGAATTGACTTCATCATCCCATACATGCACACCATAGAATATAGATCTTCTTACTGAACATGTGGTAGAGTAGAGGAGCTTAAAGCTCCATGTCTTTGTGAAGACCGGTAGAAGACCTGACATGGTTGCTTCATCCTATTCTTCAACATCTCCACCCTTATCTGGCTCAATGTTTTTTTTCTCATCATCTTCCTCTGTATCCTCTTCTGGCCACCTTAAGAACTGCACTCCTTGTAGATTGAAGATGGGATCAGGTAGATCCATCTCCCTCAACTGGTCATCTACTTTGAAATAAGAAAACACCTTGCCCTCCCACATGCTTACACAAAGAGATCTCTTGAAGTGTTTGAAATCCAACTTGGAGGAGCTCCTCAAAGGATTGGCAATGGAGAGGTTGAGGTTGAGATGCATTGCTATTGGTTTCATAAGCCCTCCAAAGTGGATTGCAGGCTTCCTCTATACCTGACGCTTGACTTCCATCATATGTTGTCGAAATAAACAATTGAGGTCGACCTTCTCCTCCCCTTTAGATAAGAATGCTTGAAGTGTGTAAAGATCAGCTTGATGCACCTTCCCCTGCCCTTGTGTAGACTTGGTAAAGATTGTGTTGGTGAGGTACCAATGTAGAATTTGAGAAAATGGATGTTGGATATCCATGACAGAGGACTGGTGTCAGTTGATGTGGAATTCATGTGGCATGTCTGTCATGAGCTGTCATGCCCATGTGTAATTAGAAGTTGATGGGCGTGTAGTGCATGCCCCTTATTGGCCACCCATAGATGGCTTTGAACTTCGTTAATGTGAAGTAGTAGGTAGTATTGAAGAGACGCAAGTACACCCATCCTTCCATCCAGCCTTGCCTATGCTCGGGGATGCAACACTCCTCCAAGGACACACAGAACTCACAGACGTTCTCCTAGTAGGTGGGCCAATCATTAAAAAAAGGGTGATCGCCCACCATGTCCTAGCCAACACAAACCTACTGGAGACTTTCAGTGAAGCCTGCTTTGGCGAGAAAGGCACATTCACCATACTGTGTGGGTATCAGCTCCCTCTTCATCAGGCTGGCGTAGATCTTCCTCTAGTCATCATTGACGTGAGCTATGTGATCCGGCTTGGGCACCATCATGCTAGCTCGTGCTACTAATGAAGTTGACTTCCTTGTCACCATTGGTCAAGTGTGAAAAAGATGGATACGAGAGATCAGGGAAGATTGTGGGCACCTTGGAGCTCTAAAACATCTCTGAGTGCAAAGGAGATGGTGTGGGTGTGTTTGAATCACAACCCATACCACCGAAAGTGGTGTCGGTGGCACCAATTCATCCCAACAATCTGTGTGAAATCAATATCAGTCATTGATATCGAGGGTTGGTGTTCATTTGAAAAGTATTATCGGATTAGTATTCACAGATCGTAGGATGGAGATGATCGTAGGATGGGTGAGTTAGTGAATCTGAGCTACTATTTGGCTTCCACTGTTGAAGATGTTGGTGCCACTGACTTAATGAGTTAATCGTAATCAGTTGTTAATTTTCTTGGTACTATCGAATGGATCCTCGATATCTCAAACCTAGAGTGTCATCTGGAGTCAATGCTACTGACATGTGTTTGTGGTACTGAGCATGTATAATGAATATGGCTCTAGCTCTGCAATGAATCAGTTCGATCAATTGTTGTCTCGATAGTACCCAGTTGTATGGGCACCCCAATTGAAAATTGTCAATGCCACTGAAATGTTGGTCGATGGTACTGAGCTATTTATGCTCTCCCCTATAAACTTCTTCAAATTTTGGTGCACCAAAATATTGGTCAGTGGTACTGACTAACTCTCAAAATTCCCCTGTTGATCTTCAAATATGGTGTTGGTGCCACTGAGAAAGTTGTCGGTGGTATTGACTTTTCTACTACCTACACACCAAATATAAAGGTTTAAGGTTCCTTTGTTTACATTGAAAATTTACAATGAAAATTTGAACATGAACGTAAAAGACAAAAGCCAAAAATACGAAAAAGGAAAATTGAGTTGCCTCCCAAGAAACACCCTTATTTTACGTCATAGGCTTGATGATTAGATTAAAGTTGACATAAATGAAGCTCAAGGAGCTAAAACTCCTCTCCCTCATGTATCAACTCTCTCCCAAAGTAGTGTATCAACCACTACATATTCACAAGAAATGGATCAACCCCATTGTTGATTTTCACTACTCCATGACAAACTGCCTTGACCACAAATGGGCCACTCCATCTAGACCTTATTTTCCCTTAATGCAATTTCATCCTAGAATTGAATAGAACTGCCTTTTGTCCTAGAGTGAACACTATGCAAAATATGGCGGTCAGAGATCTTCTTAGTTTTGTCCTTATATATCCTTGAACTTTCATAGGCATCTAGCATGAGCTCTTCTAATATTGAGCTCCAACATGCATTTCTTTCCTGCATCATCAAGATTGTAATTAAACTTCCTAAAAGCCCACTTGAGTTTATGTTCCAATTCTATAGGTAAATGAAATGCTCTCCCATTGACCAAACAAAATGGAGTTGTTCCTATAAGTGTTTTATAGGTTGTCTTATATGCCCAAAGACTGCCATTTAACTGCATGCTCCAATTGGTCCTACCTTTTGTTCCTATAAGTGTTTTATAGGTTGTCTTCTCTAAGATCTCCTTAATCTCTCTATTAGACACCTCAACTTAAACATGGGTATGTGGATGGTATCCAGTTCCTACTATGTGCCTCACTCCATACTTGCTCAATAAAGCTTCAAATTTCTTATTGGTTAAGTGAGATCGCCCATCACTTATCATTACTCTTGACACTCCAAACCTATAGAAAATATGGCCCTTTAAAAATCTATAGAAAGCCTATGTATTATTGGTGTGGGTTGGAATTTCTTCCACCCACTTAGACACGTAGTCAACTACAAGCAAAATATATAAATTAGAATTAGAAGAAACAAAAGATATGGTCTCAACTTCCGAAAAAAAAAATTAGGAACATCTTGTGTCGCTTAGATATATTTCCTTCTGACATGCTTCATAATTATGTACAAAATTTTGAAGATCTTCAAAAAAGAGATGGCCAATAAAAACCACTTTCTGACACCTTGGCCCTTGTCCTTGAGCTAGCATGGTGTCCCTTAATAGTTAGGGAGTGACAATGTGCCAAGATACTCTCAATCACACACTCATGCACACACTTTCCCAAAATCCCATGCCTACATTATTTTAGGAAGATGGGGTTATGCCACACATAGAATCTCAAGGAACGAAATTTTTTCTTCTTGTCTTGATATCCCCAATCTTCTAGAAGCTCTACTAATGCCAAGTAGTTCAAAATATTTGCAAACCATGGGTCTTTGTTTTTCATGGAGAACAACTTCTCATCCAGGAACTCCTCAAAATGGGTATCTCTAAGTCCCTCTCATGCACTCTCTCCAACCTAGACAAATTATCTACTACCACATTTTCCATCCATACCTTAACCTTGATTTCTATATCAAACTCTTGTAGTGGAAAATCCATCTTATCATTCTAGGCTTTGCATCTATCTTCAGAAGTATATATTTTATCTCTACATGATTAGTCAAAACAATAACCCTGGCCCCAATTAAATATCGAAGAATATTTTTCAAAAGCAAACGCTACTGCTAAAAGCACTTTTTTGGTTGTTGTGTCATTAAGTTGGACATCATTAAAGGTTTTTGATGCATAATAAATAACAATGGGGTTTTTTTTTCCTTTCATTGTCCTAGCACATCCCTTACTGCATAGTCTACTGTGTCACACATGAGCTCAAATAGTTGGCTCCAATCTGGAGCCTGTACCACAGGTGTGGAGACCAATTTCTCTTTCAACACCACAAAAGCCTTCAAAGACCGCTCCCCAAAATTAAACTCAACATCTTTCTCTATAAACTCAAAAAGAAGCTTTGCAATCTTTGAAGAATCCTTTATGAAGCATCGATAAAATCCAACATGTCCTAGAAAACTCTTAGTACCCTTCACCGAAAATGGTGGAGGATGCTTAGAGATTACTCCAATCTTTACCAAATCAACTTCCATTCCTCTATTAGACATCTTGTACCCCATAACTATCCCTTCACTCACCATCATGTGACACTTATTCCAATTCAACACTTGGTGAGTATCCTCACACCTTTGCAAAGCTTTGTCTAGGCTATCAAGGTACTCTTTAAAAGACTCTTCATACACCAAAAATCATCCACAAAAACCTCGAGACAACACTCTACCATATCTAAGAAAATAGCAAGCATACATCTCTGCAAAGTAGTCGGTGCATTACAAAGGCCAAAGGGCATCTTACGGTAAGTGAACATGCCATGTGAACAAGTGATGTTAGACTCCTCTCGGTCCTGTGGCACAATAGAAATCTGATTATACCCAGAATACCCGTCGAGAAAATGGAAATGAGAACGGTCGGTGAGCCAATCAAGGATTTGATCAACAAAAGGAATTGGAAAATGATCTTCCAACGTGGTGGCATTCAATAGGTGATAATCAATGCACACATGCTACCCAGTCACTAATCTAGTAGAGATCAACTCACTCACTAAATATGTTGTGATTGTTATTGTAATGACCCGTTTTAAAATTAGTCATCTAATTAGGGTTTACTTGGATGATTGCATGATTACTCAGATTTATCATTATTAAATTTTTATTAAATGTGGTACTCTAATCATGATTTTTTAAACATAATGAAAAACTCTAAATATGCTTTTTTTAAATAATTACTGTTTGATAATTGAAAACCCTAATCAGTTATATTAGGGTTTTGATAGTATATAAATACATAAGATGATAAATATCATGGTGTACTAAATGAATTTTAGTACTTTATATACATCTCTAATTTAGTTAAGATTTGGATATAGTTTGGAGAACTCAATCATTAGTGATCTAATAAAATATTAGAATTTTTGAAGAATTTTTTGACCTATTTGTCGATTGAGTTTTACCAAGACAAACTCAACCAACCATCTATTCAGATTAAAATATAGCAGTGTGGTATTGGAATTTTAATTTTTATTGGTAGATCCAAATCATCTTAAATTTTATCTTATACTTGAAAACTCAATTTCCAATATTCTTGTACATTTTCATATTTTTTGGATTAAGTTTGATCTCTACAGTGAGGGGTGTCAGCCGAGTTTTCCCAAGTTTAAACTCGATTGACCATGCTTTCTGGATGAAAAATAGAAGTCTAGTATTTGATTTTTATTTATATGCTGGTAATTTGGATTGATCTGAAATGTTTACTCAAGCTCTGAATTGATATTTTAGACAAATGATAATTTTGTGTAATTTTTCAGAAGATATTTGACATATTCATTAGAAGATTTTTAGTAACATGTTTTGTGATAAAAAAATTGTTGAAATAAATGATAAGTGTAAAGTTGGGTCAATTTGGAATTGAGCCAAACACCTTAATTGATGTATATGAGAAACCTAGCACCCAAATAGCTCTGATATTTCATTATCCACTCTAGAGAAATCAAATCTTACTGAGAGAACTGAGCTAGGGTTTTGAGAGGAGTAAGTGGTGGAGATGTTGACCTAGGGTTTCACTATCTGATATATGATGAGATCAAGTAAGTTTAGCTTCTTTGCATAGTCTGTCATGGTGAATCTTTTCTCGCATGTAAATATTTTGTCCCTCATATGATTTGATTTGAAGTTATATCAAATATTCCCCTTTTCTGACTCTTTATCTCCTAATATCCATTTCCAAGATTTCTGAATTGAGAGGAGGAAGAAATGGATTCAGTTGCTAGAGTTTGATTGGATTTAGAGAAATTCAAAGTTTGACCTACGTTTTTAAGGTACATGTCACCTTTGTTGACTTTTTATCTCCCTTTTAAGCTCAATATTCATGTTGAAAGCCAAATTCTATCAGGCTAAAATATTTAGAAACCTTGCTTGTATTTGTATGTGATTGGGTGTTGATTTGGAAAGGTACTAGGGAATCAAATTCTTCTAATTTTGATTATTTCTCATTGAATGGAACTTGGTAAGTTCCTAATATATTGATTGGTGTTCCATGGAAATATCTATGGATAGATGACTCTGTTATTTCATGTGAATATTTCCTAAAAATCTTCCAAGTGTGCCATATGCTTGGGAATTGAATTGACATGTCTAGAATCATATTTGAATTGTACTAGAATGAATTGTACAAGTGTATTGTTGAATCTTAATGAAATGGAATATGATATACACACAAGAATGAGAATAGGTAGCAATATTCCTTTTTTAGGGTTTGTGTTGTAGGATTGAATCAAATGAGTTAATTAATCAATGTATACTTATGATTGATGAATGAAATGTGTGGAAAGGGAAACTAGAGTTTCCAAGTGTATCAATAGATGTAATGAACCCATGTGTACCATGATGAAATTACTGAATGATATGATTCTTATGATGTGTTGAACTAATAATGAATTCTTGAAAACCCTATAAGTTTAGCATTAAGTTGAGTATGAGTGATAAAGTTATAACTTGTATATAATGTTGTAAATGTGATGAAATGTTGAATTGTAGGTATTAACACTTAAATTGAAGAAGATGAGTCTTATTAATATGATCTAAGCCTAATGCATCTATTGGCATGGCTTGTGAAATGATGAGTAAACCCTCACATGAATGTGGGTCCTTTTATACACGTTACATAACAATAAATTATGAAGGATGATTAAAGACTATGGTGTAAGAAGACGTAACCCAAATTCATTCTTTTTAACTAAAGTGAATAGTATAGTAAGGTATGATCATTTTTTATTATGAGAATTCCATTAGAATTCAATGACTTGGTACCCTTATCTAAATATTTGAAACGATATGAAAAAAAATGTATTGAATGGTGATGGCAAGTTAAAGTTGAAACTAATGAAGTTATTATGATGAAGTCTTTAATGTTTTATTATAATTACATATGGATTATGCCAAATTGAATAAAATATACTGATATTGGACCTTGATGTATGTTAAAGAGATGAGAAGCAATGTATATCAAGTGAATCAAGAATGATTGGTTCCAACATGTAATGAACATGAAATGAAAGAAGTTTAGACTAATGAATAGAAAATGAAGGAAAAAGATGGGATTAGTAGATAAATCCAAGAACCTAACTCTAACCCTAAAATTTTGAGTTAAATGATTCTAATGAACACCGATATCAAATGAGGGATTAAAGAATGCACATAATTGTATTTGAATTCAATTAAAAGATGAGGTTCAAGAATTTGAATTGATTTAACAAAATGTGTTCTTGGATTGTTGTTGTTTGATAGAATACTTGTACTCTGAGGTTTGACTAATGGTGTGGAGTTCAAATGATATTCAACATGTGTTTATTAGTAACCCTACCTTAAGAATGTGAAATAAAAGAAGAAGAGAACAAAGTCTGTTATGCATGTATATGCATGAAATTTATTTGCATCTATTGATATTGGATGGAATAAGTATATGTTATATGACAAATCTATTTTGAGTATGATTAATGATACAAGATATCTATATGCTTTTATTGTTTCTAGATGCTATGTTGCTATGAATATTTGTTGAGAAATGTGATATAGAATGAACTGATATGAAATATGTTGTGATTGAATTTAACATGCACTGATTACATTTGAAGAACCATGATGATGGTAAATGTTGCACCATGAGATAATGTCTCAGGATGAAAGCCCACTGATGATGACAAAACCTGATGGGGGTAAATGCTAGACAATGAGATTATGTCCCAGTCTAAAAGCTCGTTGAATTCTATGAGATGATGTAGCAAATGGAAAGAATCATATGTGTTGTAAGCTATAGATTTGTTGTGCTTATTGCTTTAATCATTGTTTTTTGTTAAGCCTAGTCTATTTCATGTTGTTCTAGTTACGCCATAATACACACATATGATATATGATGTTTTAGATTATTTTAAGATGGGTAAAAGAAATTAATAAAAAATGGAATGATTAAACATCTAGATAGGTGCCCTAAACACTATGAGTTTCCCCAAGGACCACATTGGGGAAACAAAAGAGATCTCCTTGTAGTAATTGATGAATTATGAGAATGATTTTTAGAGCATGGATGGAGACCTTAAAGGTCAAACCCCCAGGCTTTAGGAGTGAGTCATTTGGAGTGGATCTAGCCCTAAATCCTTGATGTGAAAGTCAATGCTTATAAGGAATAGACTTTGATGAAATGAAATATGAAAATATGATAAATGTTGTAATATGTGATATATTGTTATGATGGTTCCTATATCATGTATCGGAGATGAGGACGCGAGCCTCTTTAGGCAACCCTGAGGTGGCCAGTGTATGTTGTTGACATCTGAGGGTGGCCAGCTAAACCCTAAGATAGTGACGGTGAGTTTTTGACATGAGAATCAGGTGTGGCGGCTTCTACTTGGTGAGGTACAAGCGAAGTAGTTTCAGGGAAAATGAATAAAAGATGACAAGTTGTCTAGAACATGATTTGAATGTTTGTTACATTCCTTGTACTTCTAGATGATGATTTACCATTGCTGATTATGTTCTTATTGTGGAAAGTAATCATGCTATTATGGAGACTATCTATTCCATATTCTAATCTATCTTGTTAACAAGTAGTAAATGATGGGATTTAAATATCCACTCTAAATATGTTTTGGATTGCTTTCTATTCGATAAGTATTATTTGATAGACATGTCTTATGTGTACTTCAACTTTAGGATTGTAGGATGTGTTCCTAGTCTGGCTTGTGGAGTGTCACAAACATAATGTTAGTTTTATCTATTGATTCAAAATGCTTAGATCTTGACTTATTAGTCTTGCAAAAGGATTGTTAATATGAACTAAGAAGTATCTACTGGTTTGTTCATATACATGTTCTAAAATACGTTTTAAACCATATTTGTCTTATCCTAGAACTATATGCTACACTTATCAATATCTACAAGTTTCTTTTGAGCTCATTATACTTAAATCTAATATTGATGCATGTACCTAGCTTGAGTCAGAGGTATCCATTCATTGAGGCTCTATATGAGTCTCGTGAGGTTGTTTCAAATGTTTTTAGGTATAATGCTATCTATAGGAAAGGTACTGACAAAGAAGATTTAGTTAGAATAATCTAGATTGATTAGATTGTCCATGTACAATCTCTTTCCCATGATTGGTAGTATATTGAGTTTGTTCGTTCTTGTACATGTATATCATGTAAATTGTACTAAATGTGAGTAGTAAGATCTTCTTCTATTTTTAATGGAGTTGAATAAGAATTGTTATACATTAATGTGATGTCCTTGATTTGACTTCGGTTGTTGAAAATTATGATGAAAGAAAAAGGAAACATTTATCAATGATTTTAGTATATTGTTTTAATCATTTTTTTTAGGATTTGTTGTTTTTTTCATTATTAGGATTAGGTTTAGGGATTCTCTCTAATGGTTGGAAGATATTCTAATCAAAATAGAGGTCCCAATATTTATTCCCCCCTTTCTTAAGAACAACTTGGGTTGGACTAACCCAATTTGAATGAAATATATCATGGATTATACTCGCTGATAAGATCTTCACTACCTCAGTCATGATTGGATTGAGATGTCATTGAGGTTGTACTATCAGTTTGGCTCCTTCTTCAATTATGATCTGGTGCTGGAAAAAGCTAGGGGATATCCCCTTGATGTATGCAATAAACCACCCAAATGTTGCTCGATGGTTCTTTAGCACCACAACAAATTGCTCCTCCTCATGCACACCCAATGAGGCTAAAATGATGACTAGAAGCTTCTCATTTGTTTCCAAGATAATGTACTTTTGATGCAATGGGAGCAACTTCAACTCAAGCTCTGCAGGGCTCTGTAATGATGGGATCAACAGTGGCGGAGGGGGCCCTAAATCTTCATAGTGTCTGGTGTAAAAACATGGCAATGCCTTCAGAAATAGAACACTCTACTCCAAAGAACGACAACGAGTGTAATCATCCACCAAATTCATGATGTACACCTCCAATGGTAGTTTTCGACATGCTTGGGTGTGAGAGGATGATGTTTCCTCTACCATTTTCAATGAGCATGCTTCCTCCTCTTCATCATTGGGATACTATATTGCCTTTGTCAACGAAACCTCCTTGGTATGTTCCATGATATCCACTACCAATGTGCCTTTCTGCAAATTTGTCGAGACATGAGCCATTTCCAGAAATGGTTTTCCTAGAAATAGAGACACCTCATTATTCAATTGTTGCAACATGTGACATTGTACCTTGTTACCAACAGATTGTGGAGAGTCTAACATCTTGATTTCAAAGCAATTATCTTGAATACCCAATGTCAGTCTTTCTCTTTCCATCCTTAGGATCATGTCTTCTATAGCTTGGAATGACCTCTCTAAGGGTAGTTCATTTCCATGATCATCCTGCATCAACATAACTATAAAGTCTACTAGAAAAACAAACTTGTCAACCTTGAATAACACATCATCATAGATACCATATGGCCTAACCACTGAATTCTCTACTAGATGTATGGTCATGTTACTCTTCCTAGATTCCTTCAGTCCCAATTCTTAAATATTATTAAGGATAAGATATTATTGCTTTCCCCTGATCCGCATAAAGCCTCACCAAACTTAATCCTGCCGATGTAACATGGTATATTGAAATAGCCTAGATCTTTCCTCTTTTGTGGCAATCTCCTCTGAATAAGTGCACTGACTTCCTCCTTCAACACCACTACATCTAAATCAGCTATCCTCCTTTTGTAACTGATGATTTCCTTGAAATTTTCCATAGGATGGGATATGTTCTATTGCATCTATCAAAGGGATATTGACATGAAGTTTTCTAAAACTATCTAGAAACTTCTAGAATTGATCTTCAACCTTCTTTTCTTTCAAGATATTTGAGAATGGTACTAGATTCACCAACTTTATTTGGTGAGGTGGAACATATGTGTCCTTCCTGGCCTCCTTTGGCTCTTCAGTTTCCCCTTCAACTTCCTTCTCATGCGATGTGGTTTTTGGCTCAAGTGGATCAGTAGCTGCCACATGGCTTGTCGTTTGCCTCTAGGATAGTCTTTTTTTCATTCAACAATTTTGTCCCACTACGGTGTAACACTGCCTTCACCTACTAGTTCTTAGAAGGAATGCCAGTATTGGCTGGGAATCCCTACTAGGATGGCTTCTTCAAGGATGCTACTTCTACTTCTATCTAAGAAATATGCTTCTTTATATTGTGGGTATGTGCTCCTTGATTTTGCAAGTCCCTCTGTGTTTGGCCTACAATTGTCTCATTCTGACTAACCAACTTTCCTAGCATGTCTTCTATGTGGTCTATCTTTCTAGGGCACCTATCCTATTGGTGTTGTTGTTGTGCACTACCTTGCAATGGTTTGGACTTTTTTGCTTGAGAAAGATCCTGTTGAAAATTCTTGAGATCCTTCAACAAGAATTTAGGATCCTTCCTCCATGAAGGTTCATTGCTACCCCAGTAGTTCTACTTCCGCATATACATGCATTCTTCTTCCTTTCCTCCTAATGAATTTCCTGACTTCTGATCTAATTTCATGGCAAGGTTGTGCAACTTCTCATTGTACTCCTCATGATTAGAGGAAAGGAAAACCCCATTAAGTCAAAGGTATGTTTGATGAACCCCTCACAGCTGAGTTGGTGACATGGGTATGTATGTTCTTGGTCCAATGCTGAGGAATGAGACCAAGTATGGCCTAGCATGGTTTAGTAGGTGGTCAGTTGTGCCTTAGTAGCTTGCTAGGGTTAAGCATGATGTAAACCCTAGACTTAAGGACATTTGTGACCTTTGTTTCTATCAAGAGATAGTTTCCTCCCATCCTGGGAGTGGGACACTTTTGTAGGGTGTATACCAATTTTTGTTGGTTTTGAAGTATCTAAGGAGGTCTCATAGGATCTTGTGAAGCTAAGTGAAAAGTATATAGTAAGAGAATGAACCTGTAGACCCATAGATAATCATCTCTAAGTGCATGTGGGTGTGTTACCATGGAGGTAAGCGGTATGGGGCCTGACCAAGGTAAGCAGGTCTCCATGACCCCTATGAAACGATGAGGGTCAGCCCAGGAATGTAGAGAGAGATGATGGAGACTTGGATAAGGTTATATGTTGGGCATGTACTATGTTAGAATCCTAAGTCTATCCTAGGGTCAGGTAGGGATAAGACCGATGGAAGTAGAAGTTGCCTAATTCCCTAGTTGCACATGACCGTAAGGTTGGGAGGTAACAACTATCATTGTATGAGGGTCATGGGTTAGGAGATTGATCACCTTCAGGAACTCATGGGACCAAAAGGGTAGATGAGGAGGACACTCTCTGGATGCATAAGGGAAGAGGGATGACCCCGAAAGTGCCGACACCCTACAGACCTAGAGGAGATGAACAAGGATTGTGTGGTGACCCAAGTAGGTTCGAGACAAGTTTTCCTTGTAAGTAACTTTGATATCGAGATGATTGTGATGTAGAGACATAAGTTGCATGTTTCAACTTAGTTTTGAAGGTGTACTGGCAATGTGGGATGTACCATCTCTACTCTTAGAAAAGGAAGAACTTTGTGTTTGGACGGCCACCAAATGTGTATTCCCTCTTGTTATGGGAGTGAGAGATAGGACAATACACATGCCATACACCAAGGATAAAGATGATGTGAGTTGGAATGCTACTATGAGGTATGAGGACAGAGATGATAACATACCCTTGTGGAGTGAATGATATGTGGATGGTTTACAAACATCAAAAGACCTAAGGTGGTCATCTTATGAGGATGTTTTTATCATGAGCTATGTGGAATTTGTGAATCATACAAGGTTGAGTTTGATAACCAAGAAGATGAGCTCTAAGTTTTCTTGTTCAAGATAGATCTAAATCTAGAGATGAGATGATAAGTGAAATAGATGGAGGCGTATGTCTTCAACATTTCCTTACACATAAGGATGTGAAGTGGTTGAGATGTAGCTGCCTAGTTAGCTAGAGGCCAGAAGAGGCTGTTAGGTTAACCCTAAGTTTGAAAATGGAGATATGTTTGGGCTAACACTCAGATGTAACGAGATCTGTTGAACAAGTTAGTAGTTGTTTGGTTAGCCAACCTAGGCCTTGATGTAATAAAAGGATGGTTGTAGAACCTCAGATGCACTTCTCTGGAAAGGAAGGTGATGAAACCTTGACTAGAGTGGTTTAGGGTTTCTGAGGAATCAATCTTGAGGAATCATGACATACAGGAGATCATGATTTTAAGTTCATCATACATCGTGGTACTATTAAGATAGTAAGTTGCAGTAGTACATTGGATGCTTAAGATGAAGTTGCACGTGGTTTGTCGCCATGCAAACTAGGAGGTGAAGGATGAACACCAGTAACCCAAAGAGTTGATGTAGAGTATAAAGAGTCCCCGAGAGTGAATGGGAGTTCATCACTATGGATTTTGTGCTAAGTCTCCCCTAGACCAAGGAAGGTCGAGATGCAATATGGGTTATGGTAGATCACCTTACCTAGATGACATGAGAAAGAAAGAATAGTCAAGGGATGGATCTAGTTGAACTACATATGAGAGAGATGGTTCAGCTACACCATGATGTGAGTTTAAAAGTTCTTTATAACCTAAAGATTCACATCCATGAGGTGGAAGTAGACGAACTCGATGCTAGTACATTTTATCACCCCTAACTAATGGTTAGTATGATCCATACTAGAGGGTCTGATGAGAGCATGTTTGCTTGTTCAGAGTGATACATGGAGACAGTTCTTGTCCTCTGTAAGATGTGATGATAACCACCATAGCCAGTGTCAGGATGTAAAGAAGCTCTGTAAGGGAGGTTGTGTCAGTCACCACTTCATTAAGATGATGTTGGTGAAGGGACCTTGTGAAGGTCAAAAAAAAAAGAACCATAGTGTGTGCATATGAAGTCGCTTTGATCGTGTAATGGATGAGAGAGATCCCAAAGGCGACATGAGTCATGAGCTGATGCAAAGAAGACTGACATGCAATTCATTGTGGGAGAGTATGTGATTGGGAAATATGACCCCTCTAAGCTACAACTGAGAAAGTTGAGTCCCCGATATATGGGTCCATTTGAGATGGATTGGTGGAGATGATTGTGTTTAGCCTTACCCCTCAGGATAACATGATATATAATATGTTCCATGAGTCTGATCTAGAGCACTATGTGAGGTACCCAAGCCATGTGCTAAGCCATGAACCTATTCAGCTTTATGAGAGGCTAAAATGTCCTGAGTCGCCTATGAGGGTACAATATACCAAGGTGAGAGAGACCTCAGATGGAAGAGTATGACATGATGAAGGTTCTTGGGAATCACCATGGAAACGTTGAGGCCACATGGGAGCCATGATGGACATAAGAAAGGCTTATACTATTTGTTTGTGTGCCTGGTGAAATTTTCAGGGAAAAATTCCTAAAAGAGGGGAAGGATGTTACAACCCCAATTTTTGGGTTCTTTTGGTGAGAAATGTAATTTATCCTATTAAATATATTTGAACAAATAATGATATAATTTGTTTTGAATAAAAGAATTTCATTTACAATAGCCTTGTTGGTTGTTTTGTGGGCTTTATTGGCTATTGTGCCCAATAACAAGGAAAAGACAAAGGAAACTCCATTATTAAATGAGTAAATAAGAAAATGGAGAAAAGAAAGATGTAGAAACCTCTAGAAGGCAAAGGAATGTAATACAAAGTTGGATTTCGTGCCTCTTGGGTTCCTTGGGTTCTAAGGAGTCCAAAGTTGCAAAGATAATGCAACAAGAAAATATAAGATCAATCAAATATTTCCTTATCAAGAAAGAAATTGGAGACAATGATAAAATATGGGAAATAAGTGGAAAGAGGTAAGATTAAGTCATCCTTGATGCATTTATCCATAAGGTTTCTAATATTAAAAGGAATTCCAATAAGGAAAATAAAAAGAGAGATAAAGAGAAATCCTTAAAAAGAGATATTTTAATAAAGAAATAAAAAGGATAATGAGAAATAATGGATATAGATGCATCTAGAAGGATAATGAGTATCCACTAAAAAGGATTTCAAAATATTAGAGTTTCTTGGGGTCCAAGGAGCCCCAATGGAGAAAACGAAAGAGAAAATACCAATAATACAAAAAAGAGGATAACATGATACATAATTAATGAATCTTGTGGCATTGTTAAAAAGGAGGTATTTTCTACTAAAAGAAAATATAATTTCGTGTCAATGGATTAAAAGTCAAGCATAAAGAGAAAAAGAGAGAGGATTTTTGAATTCCTAAATTTCCAATGAACATGGTTTATTAAGAAGATAATTAGGAGAGAGAAGTTTGCTTCTTAATGAAGAAACTTGGGTTCCTATTGGGAAAAGAACTTATTAACTCATGGATGAACACCTTAGGGCGTGGATACCCTCCCCTATATAAGGGGTAGGACTTTTGGTTCAAGTTCAAGACGGATCACATGAAACCCACTCCCTTCTTCTTCTTTGTTTTTGCTCAAACCCTAACCTTTGAGAATAGCACTAGCTCGAGAGCAGTGAGGAGCCGTGAAGTAATTGTGATGAAAGCAAGATACCCCATGATGCCAGAGAGAGGCTTAGACATCACCACCGTGCTCTAACCTAGGTGCAACAACTGCAACTCATCTACAAGAGCAGCCGCATGTGCGGGCTTGGTACTCATGAAACCAGCCATCTCAGCCATGCTTTGAGGCCCTATTGGGTGCGGCGCGGAGTGTCAGAGGCAGGGTGATCAGTTCCTGAGAGCTCCAGGCCTTGGAGAGAGGGAGATAACCTCGCGCTCTACTGTAGGTCGACGGCCGCGTAGAGTTCTAAAGGAGGAAGATGATCGTGGTTCAATTGGACGCTTATACCTCTTCCGAGTATGAAGAGTGGGTCTTTTAGGTGAGGGCAGAATGGTCGTTGTGTTATGTTTTCCTAATCGGCTAGGATGCATGAAAGAGGTGACGTGGCGCTCAGTGATTGGACCAAGTAAGTAAATAAAGCAAAATTCATATCTTTTTATTGGTAGCTCGGATGGATGTGTATAAAATATGAATCTTGCTCAGAAAAATGTTTGGAATCCAATAAAAATAGATTTAGAAGCTAATTCCTATTGCAATTCGAAAAATAATGGAAGTTATCAACTTTAATGCAATAATGATTAAGAAACCCTAATTTGACATGATTAATGTATTAAGAAGCATTTTATGGATGATTAAAGTTGATATTAACATGTTAATCTTAAAAAGATACATTAAGATCGAAAAGGATGAACTTTGCACATAATTTATTTAATTTAGAGTTTCGTGTACATGAATGAGCTTTAATGGGCCTTGAAACCCTAATGTTAGTCATTATGACTCTTAATGGCTTTAATTGTTCAAATTCATGAATAAACTGAGATATGATGTTTTAAGCTATTTCGAGTATAAGAGTTCCTAATTGTGGATAAATACCCTTAATATGGTAATTAAGGTTTTCTAATGGATTAAGGTGGAATTAATGATAAATAGAGTTCATATGTGAATTACATCACAATGAACCATGAGTTGTTAATCCAAAAGGAACCAAAGATGATAACTAGGCCTAATGATCTTGTCATGAATTAAAAGGATAAAAATGGTAGTTTTAATGTAAAAGAACATAATGGACTTAATTGATGGTTAATTGTGCCTTTAATATGAAATTAAGGCTATATGTTGTTAAAAGGTAACCTTAATATCTTTCGTGAAGAATAGATGACATAATTAGGGTTTGTGAGTAATTGTATAAAATTAGGGTTTAAAAGAGTAAAAATGAAGAGGAACCCTAATTGCAATAGAAACCCTAAATGTAGAATACAAACCCTAGGAAGCGAGCTAGGTTTAATAGATCTTGATGGCATGATCAATAATAGGAAATTGTATGCATATTTCAGGATCTCTTTGTGTGCTTGCTTTCCTATTGGATTTCTTGCATTGATTGGATTAGTTCTGTCTCAAATCAGCCTGATAGGTATGTGGTTAATTATGGTTAATCACATTAGTTTCCCAAAGAGTTTCCCAGATGATTCATCTCATTGAATGCAACTTATCAGTTTGGATGTTCATACTTGCAAATCATAAAGTCATTATGATTATCACAACAATAATAGAAGTGTGTATTCTTGCACCTACATGCCACTCTGATGGATGATGCCAAAAGGTCAAGCCCAAGAGGGAAGACCCATGGGCACCATGAGTGGTGACCCCAGACACCAAGCTTGGGATTGAGAAGGTGTCTTTATAGAATGACTAATGGACACTATGAGAGGTGACCCTAGGCACCAAGCTCAGGATTGAGAAGTTGGCCTTCAGTCATTGGCAAAAGAGAAACCCTAGGGTGGGTATTCCAGGGTTAGGGAAAAAGTGGTGGAGAATGTCACACTGAAAGCGTAATTTAGCTTGTTAATTAACTCGATTGTGATATCTAGATTGTTAGCCATAATTGTGAAATTTTGGTTGTCCCCACATACTGACATATTCATTTATGTTGATCGACGTTTTGTTTTTCGGCGTTTTAGGTACAAGATTGAAAAGGACAAACAGTAAAGTGGCATATGTAGAATTAAACAAGAATTAAAGTACAAAGGAGGATTAGTTATAATAGACTCTAGATGTGGATAGAAGTAGATATCCAAGTTTTTGAAAAAGGTATGCAAAGTTTCATTTTATACCAGATTTCAGTTTAGTTTGGTAGAGTTTCATAATTATTACTGATTAATTGTTGAACCTTTGATCTTGTTAATTGGGATAATGGCTCTGACCTTTTGGTCTCCCTTAATTGGGGGTTACTGGGAGGCGGGGTCGTTACACAACCCCTCGACCGTAGAGGTATTTATAGACCATCATCAGGCCCCGCCTTCACATGAAACACTTGAAGCAGTGGACAAAACACTGGAAAAGCTGATAAAAGAGAAAAAGCTTGGTCAAAAGAGAAACAGTCGGTCAAAAATGTGGAGAGAACCCGACACGTTGGTCATACTAGGATGAAAAATCTTGCCCAAGGCTTGCGTAACCACAGTCGCTATCTCACTCATGCAGGACTGCGGTCATGGTTCTTGGCTTTCAGACAGCGGTCATGATTCTTACTCAACAAGTCACAGTCACAGTCTTGTTGCCAGGTCACGGTCATAGTTCTTATCATGAGACCGCGGTCGCAGTTCCAACAATACCACATAGGAAAGATGAATCTTCAGAGGGAAAAACACAAAATTGTAAACCAAGGTGAGGTAATCAATGAAGGATGATAGAGATACATGCCAAAAGCAGTTGTTCGGGTGTGAAGATGTAAGTGAAAGGCAAATAAGAGGAAAACTAGATGATGCAAAATGAGCAATATTGCTTTATTTGTAGGTGAGAAGAAAAGTAAACAATTAAAGGAACATTGTGTAAGGAATTGGGGATGGCTGCCCTACAATTCCTATGTTGGGATCCCAAATCCTATGTTTTTGGGCCCCATTTACCGGTATCTTGGTGGTTGAACCTATGGCATAGTGGTAGGGCTTGAGGGAAGGGCGCCCCTTCTGACTCCAGAGGAGAGGGACAAAATCTAGCCATCCAGAGAAGTCATCCCTATGCTCATGTTCAATTGAACTACACGGGGATGAATTTTTTGATAGCTCGTCTTTAAGGCCACCTTCAAGGTAAGGATATGAATAGGAAGGCCCCAGGGTGTCGACACATGATGAGATCGAGGAGAGAGGTTGAGAGTCTTCTATAAGGACCCTCACCTCTCTCTCCACCTCAAAACTTGAGGTTGGATGCTCAGATAAGTCCTCATGTATAGTCTGAGTCATCCAATCATTTTCTGAGCAGGAAGTATCCCCGGGTGAATTTAATTGCAATTCTACCACCCCAAGCTTGTCACATTTTATGGGGTCTGGGGTATCTTCATGCTTAGCAGCCATGTTGCAGTGGATTGTCCATCCTGCTCTGTTGATGTCCACCCAGCCTTTTAAGGGAATGGTGGTAAATGTCATCTCATGCTGCTCCAACTCGTCGTCATCAGTATATTCACTACTCCAAATTGAACAATTTTCGTCGTCATCAAAAAAATTGTTCCAAACCATGATTGGCGTACTGCTCAAGGCTAAGTGACAAGTCTCAATGTGAGAGTTATCACTATGGTCTGGGTTAATGTCTGACTCAGTTTCCTCAAACCAACCTTCTGGCTGTGAGGTTGATTAGCTATTATAATGAGGACAAGAGTCTTCACTATCATCATCATAAAACCATTCCTATGCTTGGCTTGTATTTTCCATTGGTTGATCAGTTGAGTCATCTAGATAGAATGAAGGGCTTTCCCAAGTGGGTTGGTCTTCACAAAAAAATCCTAATGAATCCAGTTCATGGTCTGAAATGGATGGTGAGGCATACTCGGCTTCATACCCAATGGAATGATCTTCATGACTAATGTCTTCATTGTAAGGCGGTGGCACTTGCAACTATGTGGTAACCAAATTGATGAGATCTTGAAGCTTCTTGCCCTGTTCAACATCTTTATCATGAAGTTGTTGGACTTGGGCAACCAAGCTTCTGAGATCCAGCAATTCTGCCTTGCACTCCTATTGTAGACTTGCTATATCAAACTAATGTGCTTGGATGAATCCTTGCTCAGTAGTTTGAAGTAGACTTCTACTACGTTCTAAAATCTCTATTGCTATTTGGAGTTGATGCTCCTTCTCTTTTAACAGTTGCTGGAGAGGATTGATGTGTTCTTGGAGATGAGGAGTTGAGTAGGTGAGTGTGTGAACACTTTGTTGGGTTTTAGAGGAGTCAACGAAGGAAACGGAAACAAAAAATTTCTCTCCAAACCCAGTATAAAGGAATCGCGTCAACGTCTATACAGTAGGAAGGATGGTTTGTAGAGACATACCTTGTCCCGAGGCTTGCTCGGCGATGTTACCTCGTGGCTTGCGTGGTTTTCACCTCCGGTCTTGGAAAGTGTCTGTGCAGCTCCTGGTCTCACCGGGACTGTCGGGATTGATAGTTGTCCTCCGAGCGGCAGAAGTCTCCCGCCTTTGCAGTCGTCTACACGGACTTCTTGGAACTCTGATCCCCTTGTCGCACAAGGCACCGAAAGGAGTCGCACCCTCCTGTCGGCATACTAGTCACCAACACACTCTCCTACAACCATTCGCTTTTCTGTAGTTGTCTTTCCCTTGTTGTGCCTCCCTTATCGGCTAGCACTTGCTCGGGCTCTCTCAGTTACCATAACCAGAGAGAACGACAACTTTATAGAGCAACTGGTGTTCTGAGTTGTACTGAGAGAAGCCCCCATTACCCCTATATATATTGCAGGGTCATGGGATAAGGTTCTCTACCCCGGGCAATGCGGGATTAAGTAGGAGTAGAAGGGTTCGAGATTGTTACAACCCATATCAGGATTAGTCAATAAATACCTCGATTAGCGTGAAACACCTTGATTAGTGCTAAGTATCTTGTTAAACATCATGATTAATTAAGATAATCTAATATGTGAATCAATAGTTGAGATTGAATCATCTGAGGTAATTAATGATAATTGCAGTGCTAATCGTTAAGTTAAATAAGTGCCCAAAAAGCGATTAGTATTTTGATTATCTGAAACAAGCTAATTAGCATGATTTTATGCTTTGAGATTGTAGGGGATTCCGTGCTAGGCTTTTTGCAAAAGAAATCGCCTTAAACGGACATTCGAGGCGGGAGTTATAGCATTTATAAGAATTATGGACCTAAGATGTATTTTTTCCATTTAATAACCCATTCTTGTGAGTCGGCAACTTGTTGTATATCATCTTCCTTCTGCTTTTGTTCCCGATAGAACAGAGGCGCGGTACTTGAGCAGGGTTGGACCTGCGGCTTCTTGAAGCAATGAGCAGCTCTAGGCTCTCAAGCTCGATTCCAGGAGAAATCGCCTCCTCTCCTTCTTCCCTTCCTCTTTCTCCCTCTCTCCGTTTGCCCTAGTCGCATCCTACCGAGCAGCCAAGCTGCTAGGGTGCCGCCTAGCAGAGGCCTCCCAAGCTGCTGGTGTAGCAAGCCGCCGGCCAGAGGGCTCTTTGGTGCGGCCATCTCCTCCGATCCACAGCGCCGAGGTCAACCATGGAGCCCTAGCCAGGATCCGGAACCCTAGCCATGGTTTAACCACCGTGCACCCTAGCTGGCTGAACGACGGCCAACCTACAGCTACTGCTGCGCGGCGCACGGTCAAGAAGGGATTCGTTTGGTTAATCAAATACTTCGGGAAGGTACTCCCTACTTCTAATTCATGGCCACAGATCCGATTATGTAGCTTTAGCCCAAGATTTAGCTTTTGTCTGAGCCAATTTTAGACTAGTGCATGAAGAAGCCATTCTTCTGTCGAGTTGTAGGAATCGAACAGCAAACTGATCGGTCGAGTTGTAGGCTGATCGGTCGAGTTGTGCAGCAATCAGTCGAGTTTCTGACCAATCGGTCGAGTTTCAGTATTGTGAGTGGCAGTTCATTCAGAAATCATTATTTAACTCAATTTAAGTGCTTAATTGCTTCATTATCAGTTGGTATAACTCCTAAACAGTGTAGCACATACAATAGAGTATGATAGATTCATTGGAACTTGAAATTCGTAATATGATTGATGAAAAAGATGGAATTTATGTATTACAGTTACAATGTATATGCTGATTAAAGATGGTTGTTTAGCATTGAAATTGGATAAGTGATACTGTGTCATGTTTAAAGATGACAAATGATATATATATATATGTGTTTTCAAGTGATGTTCAGGATGTGAAATAAGTATGAAATGTGATATTCCTATTAAATGTTTATATGTTAATCAGTTAATAGACTTAGGTGCCCTAACACCGTAGAACCCCTTTGAGAGGTCTGCTTCTTAGGGGTGAAACTCGTGTTCAACAATAATCTGTGCAAAGTCACGGTGGCACGAGGACAGAGAGGCCGTGTTCAACAATAATCCGTGCAGAGTCACGGTGGCACTAGAGTAAATAGGGGTTATTCAACAATAATCCGTGCGGAGTCACAGTGGTAACCCAGTGAGACTCTCCGCCTGTGTGCTCAGGTTAGAGGAGGAGTCTAGAGCACTCGGAGTTAGTGCAATGAGGCCAGAGAGCCTGTAAGCCGGAGAGCCTGTGGTCCTATAGCAGAGCAGGGCTGGCAGTCAAACTTAGCATTTCTCGGGTGTGTCGCTAAGTCTTATACGGTGGGATCGTAGTTCGCTATGGATCTTTATATGCAGAGTACACTGCATATGATTAGGGAATAATAATAATATAAATATGTAATCATATAGGAACACAGTAAATTTAATATGTTAAGAGATTTGAATTTCTGTGCCAATTCTTTATAATTGTTTATTTGTTCAAAATAACTGATGTTGCTTAGAAATGAGATTGTTATCTGTAAACCTGCTATGTCATTAGAACTGCCCTTCTTAGTATTGTACTTATCTTTTATTTCAATTTTATATATCTGATGAGTTGTTTAGTGATAGCTAAATGAAATGCTATTCACTGAGCGAGTAGGCTCATCCCTCTACTCAAACATTTTCAGGTCAATATCAACAACAGGAATCGGAAGGATCTTTTCATCCTAATGCTTAGTCTGTAGAAGTTATATGTAGTTAGTTTAGTTAGAGGTCTCTTAGTCCTTTCCCCTCGATCCTTGGAACATGGTATGGGTGAGAGAGAATGTGTATGTGGAATGTGTATAAAGATGTAATTTAACTGTTATGCTTTACTTTATGTCGAACAATGTAATATGTTGTAGACTATGTTTATGATTTCTAGTCAGTTTAATAAAAATGCTACCGCAGTTTGTTTAACTTTAGTTTACAGCAAAAATCAGGTTATCATTTTAATGTCTTTAAATTGCTTTAAAAAGTTATGAGTGGATTGGCTTGTGTGTAAATCCCTCCGTCGCGCCCTAATCTCGTGGGTTGCAGTTAATGTGAGATTGGGGTGTGACATTTTGGTATCAGAGCCAAGTTTGAGTACATAGTTACTCAAGGTCAGGGGACGATAAAAGACCAATAGGATTAAGGTTTAGGTGTCTTTCTTCTATCTGTGGCTTTCTAACAGGAAGTGTTCTGTTATACTATTGCAGATGGCAGAAAAAGGACGTGGTCACGAGAACCAAGTATAGAGCTTAGGTTGAGTCGTTAAGAATCATTAGGGTCAAAAGATAAAGTTATAAGTGAGGCAAATAAGAAGTTATGTGTTTTTAGCTCTGGGAGGTCTGAGTGTTTAGATACCCTAGCCAGGTGTCTGAATACTTACATTGACCAGTATCAAGCTACTCTGTCTATTCTTCTCTGGATGCCCTGGCCAGGTATGTAGAGGAAGGATAGGCTAGAGAGAAACCCTAGAAATCTTAGGGTTATGAGATAAGGAATTAATGTATGAGTAAGAGATTAAATATAGGATGTGATATAACTCTTACTTTATATTGCTTATTTGATTGAAGATCACTAGAAATGCTCTTATATGCATGAATTTAGATTTTCAGTTTGTACAATAAATATGATTCTTTTATATTGTTGTGTCATAAAGTGATTTATTTAGTGTTTGCATTCTTTGTATTAATGTAGACCCGAAATTATGTTTAAATGAGTTTGCCCTGAGTGGATATTCATTCCACATGTTTAAGATCAATAGGAGTTGATTAATCCTGAAGTAGCTCTTGGTTTTAGGACTACAGGTTCGGCCTGGTCCGGCTGGCAGGATGTGTTACTAGGATCTAACGACTCTTATCAAGAATATAATGAAAGTAAACTCTGGATAATTTAGACCCGCAACATAGTGAGAATGTAAATACACTAAGATGTTGAGATATACGAGAAAGATTAGGATTGCTAAGTATTAGCTGGAACTGATATCAGAGGCTCAACGTTGGAACCTCATATGAACAATCCTTAATTGGAAATAAAAGAACACGATATAAGGTTCATATTAAATTTAATGATTTGTATTATATGAACTCTAGATATGAGAATAGTATGTAAGGGCTAAGATAGTAAGAATCCACCCCTGAATGGATCATGTAATAGAATAAAATACTTTTATGTACTTCAAAGAAAAGGGAAAAATAGAAGAAAAGAGTTAAGTATACAATAAGTATATAGAAATAAAGAGCCTTTGGAAGAGCAACATGATATATATGAAGAAACGTGTAAATTAGAGAATGAAACATATATGGTGCATAACTACCATGGTAGAGACGTTTAAGTAAGTAAAATGATGACACACAATATGATGATGAAACCCTAGCAGGGTAAATTGAGAATGTAACTTATTTGGATGTTCAAGTAAGAGGAAGGAAATTCCAGTGATAAGATAAGGAAGACTTGAGTAACTTATGAGATCTAAACAGTGAGGGTGTCGGTCGAGTTATGTGTAGGACAAACTCGACCGAATCTGCTGCAGACTGCAATATAGCAGTGCACTGTTTGATTTTTATTTATTTATTGGTAACTAGAAATGATCTCAAATTTGTACTGGAGGTCTGAAACTTCATTAGGTATAACATATAAAATTTCCAGAATTTTTGGAGCTTCTGTTAGCTATTTAGTAGGCGAATTACAGAAACTATTGTGAAAACTGAATTTTCAGCTAATATAATTAAAGTTGAGTGTTGGGTTAATATGCAATTGACCCAAGCATCTCAAATTGACCTATATGATCGACCACACACACACAATAATGCTATGTTACTGATAAGGACCAAACCCTAGAATGAATAGAGTTGAAGTAGTTCAAGGGATGTCGCTAGTGATTTGACCTTGAATACTAGCATCTCTATAAAACAAAATCATGAGATTTGCACTATGAAAAGTAAACTAGTATTGATAGTAATCCAGGGTTTAAAGGTAGTTAATCTGAAAGGTAGGTAAATGATATGAAAATGATTCAGAGAAAAGAGTAAGATACAAATTTGAAATGTAACAAATGTGTTTGAAACAAAAGGAGAAATATAATATAAGTGAAGTGTGATATGAAATAAATTCTTACAGTAATAATAAGAATGAGGAATAATATATATTTACCTTGTGTGATTCAATTTTTTTTTGGGATGTTAATTCTATAGGATCAAAATGAGAAGGATAAGTAACAAGAGGTAAGTAGCATAGAATGAGGAGAATTACTCGTCACATGATCTGGAGTTAGTTGTTGTAGTTCATGCTTTTATGACACAGCGTCACTATCTTTATGATGTGACGATAGATTATCACATTGGAAAGGTAAATGTGGTGGTTGATGCTCTGAGTAGAAAGTCAAGTTCAACAGCTAATGTATTTTTCATAGCATGTTTCAATAGAGACCTGTTAGTAGAAATGTGAAAGTTGAACTTAGACTTAGGGGTGACAAAACAGAGCGGTTTGATTGCATAGATGCAAGTCAAGCCTACTATTTATGATCATATCAAGGAACTTCAGCAGAATGATAGTGAGTTACATCAGATCATGCATGACATGACATGGGGTAAAGACCAGAGTTTAGGTTTCAGATGATGTTGTGTTGTATTAGCATGATAGGTGGTGTGTACCTGGAGCCATTGATTTGATAGAAAAGATTCTTAAGGAGGCACATGCATCGATGTAAGCTATGCATCCAGGTAACACTAAGATGTACAGGAATCTCAAGGAGTTATACTGGTGGTCAGGTATGAAAAAGGATGTAGCTGATTATGTGGTTAGAAGTAGTGTGTGCCAGTAGGTTAAGGCTGAACACCAAAAACCTACAACTACTTTGTAATCTTTTTCTATGCCTGAATGGAAATGGGAACATATCACAATGGATTTTGTGGTAGGGTTACCCAGGACACCTAGAGGTTATGACTTGACATGAATGATTGTGGATAGACTAATTTAGTCTGCTCACTTTCTTCATATTAAGTCAACCTTTGATGTCTCGAAACTTGACTAAGATATACATGGATGAAATAGTTAAGTTGCCTGGTAATCCAGTTTCAATCATATCATATTGAGATCCTAAGTTCACATCTAGGTTGTGGAAACAGTTGCATCGTACTTCGGGCACAAAGATAAGATTCAATACAACCTTTTCACCTGCAGACGGATGGTCAGTCTGAGAGAACCATTCAGACTCTTGAGAACATGCTGAGAGCATGTGTTTTGCTTTTCAGTGGAAGATGGGAAGAACATTTAAGCCTTATAGAGTTTGCATACAACAATAGTCACCATTTCAATCTTGGTTTGGCCCTGTATGAAGCTCTGTATGGTATAAAGTGTAGATTGGACCAGTGAATTTACATAGTTCATCGAAACCCAAATTGCTTAGTGTGAATGTTGAGTTTAGAAATACACGACTAATAATGGTACGGTTTGGGTATAAACCCAGACAATACAGATTTGGTAAATCATCGGGTGCATGATTTCAAGAAAGTACGATAGCATTAAAATATGCAAATAAATCTAGTTGCATGCTTCCTGTTATGTTAATGTGTGTGACTTAACATTTACATGAATTGGCACATTTCTCTGAGATGTTACTAGAAATTCTCAAGTACTACTAATTATTTGTGTTATGATACGTAAGTAACTCTTAATTGAGTTATGTGATGCACAAACTAGGATTTGGGTTAATGTGCACGTTCTTTGATTAATTTCAGATAATTGATAAATATTACAGATGATTTCTTAAATGTGAAGTAAATTACTCTTATTGGTGTAATAAGATGTTCAATTGCATGAATTCAGTATGTATGTGCCAAAATTGATATGAGTTTGGGATATTTATGAAATTTTAAATCTGCCTGCATGCATGATATAAGGATTACCCAGTAATTACAATAATTTTGAATATACCGCTTTGCCAGTTCTAGAATGATACCGTATTGTGATTTGAACTGCAATCAAATAGATGAGATAATTGAAACCCTAAGAATAGGGTGTTGCCATGTGACAAGTGAATGAGGTAACTGAAACCCTAAGGATAGGGTGTACAATGAATCAAGTATTTTGATATCAACATTCTCAGTATGAGATGTAGTGATGTTTAACAGTTCAATTGCATGATTTTTAGTATAAAGTACCAAATTGACATGCATTCTGTTTATTTAAGAATTTTAGCTTGTCTGCATGTATAGTATGATAATTTCTCACTAATTACCATAATTTGAGTTACTGTTATAACAGTTCTAGAAATACAATGTATTGTGGTTTGATCTGGAATCAGATCAGATGTGTCCTATGTTGAGGAACTAATACAGATAGTTGATCAGAGGATCAAGAAACTCAAGAATCGTGAGATACTAGTAGTGAAAGTTCTGTGGAGAAATCATAACCTAGAGGAAGCTACGTGGGAGTTTGAATCTGAGATGCGTAACAAGTTTTCTTTTCTCTTTTAGGAATTTCGGGACGAAATTCTTATAAGGGAGGAAGGTTGTTACAACCCATATCAGGGTTAGTCAATAAATACCTCGATTAGCATGAAACACCTTGATTAGTGCTAATTATCTTGTTAAACATCATGATTAATTAAGATAAGCTAATATGTGAATCAATAGTTGAGATTGAATCATCTGAGGTAATTAATGATAATTGCAGTGCTAATCGTTAAGTTAAATAAGTGCCCAAAAAGCGATTAGTATTTTGATTAGCTGAAACAAGCTAATTAGCATGATTTTATGCTTTGAGATTGTAGGGGATTCCGTGCTTGGCTTTTTCAAAAGAAATCGCCTTAAACGGACATTCGAGGCGGGAGTTATAGCATTTATAAGAATTCTGGACCTAAGATGTAATTTTTCCATTTAATAACCCATTCTTATGAGTCAGAAACTTGTTGTATATCATCTTCCTTCTGCTTTTGTTCCCGATGGAACAGAGACGCGACACTTGAGCAGGGTTGGACCTGCGGCTTCTTGAAGAAATGAGCAGCTCTAGGCTCTCAAGCTCGATTCCAGGATAAATCGCCTCCTCTCCTTCTTCCCTTCCTCTTTCTCCCTCTCTCTGTTTGCCCTAGCCACAGCCTACCGAGCAGCCAAGCTGCTAGGGTGCCGCCTAGCAGAGGCCGCCCAAGCTGCTGGTGCAGCAAGCCGCCGGCCAGAGGGCTCTTTGGTGCGGCCAGCTCCTCCGATCCACGGCGCCGAGGTCAACCATGGAGCCCTAGCCAGGATCCGGAACCCTAGCCATGTTTTAACCACCATGCACCCTAGCTGGCTGAACGACGGCCAACCTACAGCTACTGCTGTGCGGTGCACGGTCAAGAAGGGATTCGTTTGGTTAATCAAATACTTCGGGAAGGTACTCCCTACTTCTAATTCATGGCCACGGATCCGATTTTGTAGCTTTAGCCCAAGATTTAGCTTTTGTCTGAGCCAATTTTAGACTAGTGCATGAAGAAGCCATTCTTCTATCGAGTTGCAGGAATCGAATAGCAAACTGATCGGTCGAGTTGCAGGCTGATCGGTCGAGTTCTGCAGCAATCGGTTGAGTTTCTGACCAATCGGTCGAGTTTCAGTATTGTGAGTGGTAGTTCATTCAGAAATCATTATTTAACTCAATTTAAGTGCTTAATTTCTTCATTATCAGTTGGTATAACTCCTAAATAGTGTAGCACATACAATAGATTATGATAGATTCATTGGAACTTGAAATTCGTAATATGATTGATGAAAAAGATGGAATTTCTGTATTACAGTTACAATGTATATGCTGATTAAAGATGGTTGTTTAGCATTGAAATTGGATAAGTGATACTGAGTCATGTTTAAAGATGACAAATGATATATATATAAGTGTTTTCAAGTGATGTTCAGGATGTGAAATAAGTATGAAATGTGATATTCCTGTTAAATGTTTATATGTTAATCAGTTAATAGACTTAGGTGCCCTAACACCGTAGAACCCCTTTGAGAGGTCTGCTTCTTAGGGGTGAAACCCGTGTTCAACAATAATCTGTGCGGAGTCACGGTGGCACGAGGACAGAGAGGCAGTGTTCAACAATAATCCGTGCGGAGTCACGGTGGCACTGGAGTAAATAGGGGTTATTCAACAATAATTCGTGTGGAGTCACAGTGGTAACCCAGTGAGACTCTCCACCTGTGTGCTCAGGTTAGAGGAGGAGTCTAGAGCACTCGGAGTTAGTGCAATGAGGCCGGAGAGCCTGTGGTCCTGTAGTAGAGCAGGGATGGCAGTCAGACTTAGCATATCCCGGGTGTGTCGCTAAGTCTTGTACGGTGGGATCGTAGTTCGCTACGGATCTTTATATGTAGAGTACACTACATATGATTAGGGCATAATAATAATATAAATATGTAATCATATAGGAACACAGTAAATTTAATATGTTAAGAGATTTGAATTTCTGTGCCAATTCTTTATAATTGTTTATTTGTTCAAAATATCTGATGTTTCTTAGAAATGAGATTGTTATCTGTAAACCTGCTATGTCATTAGAACTGCCCTACTTAGTACTGTACTTATCTTTTATTTCAATTTTATATATCTGATGAGTTGTTTAGTGATAGCTAAATGAAATGTTATTCACTGAGCGAGTAGGCTCATCCCTCTACTCAAACATTTTTAGGTCAACATCAACAACAGGAATCGGAAGGATCTTTTCATCCTAACGCTTAGTCTGTAGAAGTTATATGTAGTTAGTTTAGTTAGAGGTCTCTTAGTCCTTTCCCCTCGATCCTTGGAACATGGTATGGGTGAGAGAGAATGTGTATGTGGAATGTGTATAAAGATGTAATTTAACTATTATGCTTTACTTTATGTCAAATAATGTAATATGTTGTAGACTCTGTTTATGATTTCTAGTCAGTTTAATAAAAATGCTACCGCAGTTTGTTTAACTTTAGTTTACAGCATAAATCAGGTTATCATTTTAATGTCTTTAAATTGCTTTAAAAAGTTATGAGTGGTTTGGCTTGTGTGTAAATCCCTCCGTCGCGCCCTAATCTCGTGGGTTGCGGTTAATGTGAGATTGGGGTGTGACAGAGATTCTCCACAAAATCTAACAAACTGCGCCAGTTGAACCGATCGTTTCAACCCTGAAACGGTTGGTTGGTGACCTCAGTCGATTGGTTCACACTTGAACCGGTCATTTGGGGCATCTGAGCCGATTGGTTCATGATTAAGCTGATCGGTTCATGCTCCTGGTCCAACTCGAAATGACTTTCATTTTCGTTTCCAATTAATCATATTTTAATCCTTGTCCAAATCAAATTTAATAAGTGAAACGAACTCGGTTGGTCACCCGACCAGTTTATCAATGTGAACCGATCGTTTCATAGACCTGAGCCGATCGGCTCAGTAGCTTGATCCGATCGGTTCATCTCTATGAGCCGGTTGGTTGGGGCAATAGATCAATCAATCGCAGTTTCAATCAATCTGATACTCTAATCATTTGATCCAACACCTTGAATACCATGATTTTGAGCTATCAATCGATTGGGTGTTTAATTGAACTACTAAACTCCTTTAGTAATCATTCCAAACAAGATTTATGGAGAAAATCCTCTTCTAGGAATATGTCCTAGTGTGTGTGACCCCACAGGTCCACTTCACATTGGCAGTGAAAGTCCATAACACTTATGACTTCACAAGCAAAGTGTGGTGCCTAGTCACACATCAGTGCTACCCAAGTGAAATAGAAAGTTGGAGAACAACTTTCAATCCTACAATCTGTGAATGGTGTTACAGTGAATGTATAATTCCTTTGTCACTAATGTCTTGAATGAACTCAAGGCATGGTACAATCATCCTTTCAACATTCATCCATTTCCTTGATCTTAGAGCAGACTGGGTGAGATGTGTGTGACATCAATATCACATATTGATTCACACTTGCATGTGCATGCCTTTCTCAATCCTACTCATCAAGTTTCCATGGACATCAAAATCCCTTAGGAGGGACAAATCCCATATCGATCACTCACCCCTCAAAAGCCCCATGTGTCAAAGTCACTCAATCGTCACCTTTATAACAACCCATGTTTCAGTACTGCATTTGATGATGTCAAAGGTACCCAACGACATGTGTTGAGTGTAGTGATTTCAGGTCGAAGAATCACACTCATCACCATCACTATGAGAGCTGGCTGTGACTACCAAATCATGGTTCCATGTGTCACTCTCACGGTGGGTCTGTCTGATACACTTGTTCTCTAACAAGTACCTATGTGCTTGTTTTGATATCACTATATCATGAATAATGAGATTCTGTCATCAACCAATCACACATCTAGTCTTTAGTGTTATTGATGTCTATGGTTATTTCCACAACAACAACTGACTAGGGACTGAACAAGAAAGTATACTCTTAACATCTGTATGATCTCATCGTTTAGGTCCTCAACCCAAAAGCATACGTCATCGAGTAAAACAATTCTTTAGACATCTATCATGTTACACTATTATCTCAGAAATAGTTAAAACATATAGATCGAAAATTGCCTTTATTATTATTCAAATCATTTACAAAGTATCCCATTACAATCATCACATGACTTGCTCTATGGGCATACATACTGACACAATTTCCCTGACCACCTCCATTGCCTTAATCAGTTCTTGATCCCCTAATAGCACGAAAGTTAAGGGTTGACTGTCAATCTCCGTTGTTAGAGCGTCTACATATGATGATGGTGGGGGTGAATATAACTCGATGAGTTGTAAGGCATGGCCTTCAATTATTTGCCAGTAGTCAGAACTATAGAAAAATTCAGGAGGACAGGTGGAAAATATGACTTGTCTTGTAGAAGGAAGATCAATGGTTGAAGAAGTATAAGAAAAAAGCAAAGCTATTCAATATATATATGGACAAGTATGTTTAAAACGAAAGAAAGACTATGCATAAATATACAAGCTTAAAAGTGATAGAACAAAGTCTTTTAGGCATGTAAACATGGAATACCACCTCCCCGGTAATGGATCCAAAAAGCTGATCGGCCTGAATCACACGTCTAGAATATGGTGGCGGATTCAAAAGGAAACGAACCTTTAAATTTATAACCCAAAACCTTCAGGGACCCCCACAACTTTTATTATGGGGTCGAAGTAGATATACGGGGTCGAACATAGGGACGTGGTGACATTTAGGATGCCCGAGATTTCATTCTTGATTCATATAAGCCAAAATGATAGTCGATGAAAATATGTGCTAGAACTAGTCTAGCTAGTTGTCACAAAATAGAACTAAAACAAAGAAAGGAAAAAAAAATAGAGTCTACAATATTCTACTAATTAGAGAGAAGGAGTTCTCGGCTATGTACGCACAAACTGGGTAGTCTATGTACCAGTTCTCGGGCGTAGACAACCCTCGAACACCTCAGCAAGAAACATATATTCAGATATAACACGCATTGTGGTGTCAGCTCCTGTGGGGTCATCCCACTCGCTCTTGCAAAGGGAGACTAAAACCCAACAATGTCGTGAATCCTCTGTCGAGAATGGCAGATCAACACCCTTGAATATTCTAGATACCCTCTTAGGTCTAGAATATTCTTATGTTCTAGGAACAGGTATCACCTTGGACCGTCCTCCTCTCATATTCAGATCCAAACTACTTTCTCTTATCTATTTTACAATGAATCTTTTGATATAGGTAGAAATAGAAGTTCAAGCAAGATAGAGATCAACCAAACTAGCAATCAACACCTGAAAGAGAAGATGGAACAACTAACATATTAGATCTGAATTAAATCTACTTGCTTAAGGCAAAAGTACATAAACATGCCCAAAACAGGCTACATGACCAAGAAGGAGCTCAACTAGCCATTGACAAGCATAGTTGGCACCGAACAAAGATGGAGAAACATCATTTATACAGAAACAAAGGAGAACAGTTGAAGAAAGGAGAAGAATAAGAGATTTAGCCCATAGAGGAGAGGTGGTTCTTGGTCCTTAGCCTCCGTATAGGCTGGATCTCATCTTTTGGTCATCCTCCTAGATCTATGGGACTCCTTGGCCTCCTCTCTCTCTCTGGATCCACCCCAAACAATAGCTTAGTTAGTGGATGGAAGTGAAGAATGGTGGAAGATGGAAGCACGCTGAAGAGGCGGGCATGGAATTAGCACTTCGGCCTTCTCGGACCTCCAGACTCACCCATTTCCCTCTGGGAACCTCACCGGGTTGAAACGAACAGCGGGAAAACTCCCTCGATCTGAACCTCCCTTCAGGTGGGGAGGGGTGGGTATTTATAGGCAGTGTGGTCGTAGTTTTGAACTAGATCACGGCTTTAGTCACCACGATCGTGGTGATGACCGCGGGTCGTGGTCTATAGTCGAGGTACCTTCTATGGTCGCGGTTAAGGTCAATGAATCACCTTGGTCGAGGTCGGACCCGCGGTCGATGTAAGGAGCCTGACCTTCGTTTAGGGTTTACCCTATTTTCTTTGCTTAACCCAGGTGCTTTGTTGCTTGTTAATCACCTTTGGTGGTGATTAGGGTTTGGTTATGCTCTGTTGAGAGTTGGAGGTTCTACTTGCAAATAACCCAAGTCTAGGTTTTTGTGGGCAAGTTTGTCACCTTGTGAGGTGTTCCTCTTTCTCTTTGCTTCCTCTAGTTTAGAGAGGAAGGCTTGGGCTCGTTGCCTATGTTCTGTTGGGCTTGGTTGAGCTTGTTGGGCCTTGAGGCGCCCTGCTTTGGTTTGGTTGAGCCTTGTATCGGGCAAGAGAGGAGTGTATCGGCCAAGCATGGAGGTGTGTCGCCCTAGAGTCTTTGACCAAGCTTTAACCTTATTTGTGTCACCACTAGTGGACACTTGGTGCATGATGCTTGCATGTAGAAATGACCTTGGACATGTGTTTAGGGCTTGCTAGAGTAGTGGCTCGTGCACTAGGACAAGTGTACCTAGGTGGACGACATGTTGCTTAGTTCTACCTTGTTTTCTCCCCCATCCCCTTCTATATATGTGTTCTTTTCCTCTTGCTAGGGATCCTTTAGTCTCTTGGTTTTCTCCTCTACCATGGTGTGCATGACACCCCCTTCTCCTTTGCAAGTTGGTGGCCGATACCCCTTAGAGGAGCAAGCCTGGTGGCCGATAGCCTTGGAGTCTCCTTCTTCCTTGCTTGATGGTGCTTGGAGCTTGGAGCTTGGAGCTTGCTTAAGGCGGGTTACATAACTCCTAACCCTAACTACTCTATCTCTTTCTATGATCTTTTTTATATGTTAGTATCTTGCCTAAGTATCCATGTTGGCCGAACCTTGTGATCTAGGGTTTCATGGTGGGCAATACTCCTTTCTCTCTTTGGTCTAGAGGAGTGAGCTTGAGCTCCTAGTTTCATGAGCAACACCTCTCTTTCCTAGTCGATTGAGGTGAGCTTGTGTTCTAGTTGCTTGAGCAATACTCTCCTCTCACCATGGACTAGAAGGGTGAGCTTGGTGATAGTGGTGACTCTTTCTAGGGTTTTCCCTTGTGGCCGTTTGGTGATAGATGATGTGCAAAACCCCTCTTTCTTAGTCGATTGAGGTGAGCCATCTTCTTGACCCATTAGGGTTTTGGGTGATCTTTTGCTCGAGGTAGAGGATGATCTTGTGAGTGGTACCTAGGTCATTATCAGTGTGGGGAGGTGCTGCCCGACAACCTTCTTGAACTAGAACTTTGGGCGATACGCTTTGCTGGTGGTGGGCGATACTTTGTCTCTGTGACGGGCGTCACACCACTCTTCCATGTGACGGCCGTTAGGCTCTGGTTTACTTAGTGCACGATAGCTCCTTGTTTGTTGGTTGAGCAACACCTCTAGATGATATCTTTTGTAGAACATTGTGCTCGTTGCATACCTATTTTGGATTGGGGGTTTAGTACCGTTGTGACGGGTGTCATGTTGGCTCAGTGTCGGCCGACAGCCCTAGCGGGCGTTGTGCGACACCCTGTCGCCCATCATACCTAGCTGCACGACAAGCCTTTGGTCGTTGCCCGATAGGCTTTAGTGCATGACACCTGACGTGTCGTTGCACCTTCTGCCATTGTTCAGCCACACGCTTGGGTGTTGTTGCACTTAGTATTTAACGCAGCGTTGCATGTGCCCTTCTTGTGTCAGCCGAAATGAGGTGAGCGTCATATGTTTCCCGGTATCACCTATAGATGAGGGCATGCTGACCATTACAACCTTTAGTGAGGGTCCCTCTTATCATGGAAAGTAGATTTGTTGTATATGTCCTTGTTTAGCACGATGGTGACTCCTTGCATGCTTAATGGTATCTATTATGGTAACGTTTGTCCTCTTAACTTAGAATGGCTACACATATAAATGTGACCACCTTGACTATCTGTATAATGCTGAGATAAAGATAAGCATATAAAATGGTTTCTTTAATGATGTGTCTTATGCATATGATCATCAGATTGATAAAGTATAGAATCTTTAATGTCACCCTATATTGATAGAATGATCTTTTGTAAAAGCCTACAATTATTGTGTACACTAACCATGCAGGTGATGATTAGCGAAGTAAAAGGCTATAAGAAATATTTGATGAGTAACAGTGCTTGAATAGTTACTCTTGATGATGAGATAACATGTATGATGTGTTTGGAAAAACAGTACTTGGGATTGCTATCCCATGATGATGATGAAGCCTTGAGAGGCAGTGGCAATATATGATGAAGGACTGAAATCCCATGGTATGTGATGATCCTTGAGATAGATCTGGATGAATGGCAAGAGGCCAAGTAATAACATGTAATGTTGGATCCTTGTGATGGATCAGGATGATCATGTTGACCTCTATGTTGTTTATTTCCTATTATAGTTGCATGTTATACAACTTGGTTGAATATTGCAATCCATATAAAAGATACTAATTAATCACAGTGGAATATATCATGTAGTTGCCCTGGCCATAGATCCATCATTGTCAGGAGCTGGTGATGGTGAAACGGGTTCTCCTGCGGGTTAACCCGGAGTGCATATTTTTGAATATGCGAGGTTTCTCCTAGCCTAAAATAGTGAGGATTCGAGTGCAGCTACGGTTACAGACTCAGGATATGAATAGAGCATGGTGAACAGGCCCATGGCTCCGGATATGTGATATGAGGAGCATGAATGCGTTCATGGCTCAGAGCACGGTGAACAGGCTCGTGGCTCAGATATACTAGCGTCGTGACATGTACCTAGGCGGGCTAGAGGAGGGGTAGCCTATGTAGCTGACCCTGTGGCTGAGGCCACTTAGGCATGAGAATGTGGTCCTACTTGTGTTGCACTCGTACACTGACTACGAGGTGGGAGGTCGTGGAGTCCAGCTCTTCCATTGACCTTGTATGGCACCGATTATGGGCTTCACAGCTGAAGGTTGGATTTGAATGGTACGGTTCACTTCGTCAGGGCATAAAATACGTAATTCAGTCGTATAGTATTTATTGCTTAAGGCAAAACATGGAACATTGGTTGAGGCCTAGCTTGTGCAGTTACCTTTGTTATACTTACAGTTACTTATATGTTCCTCATGTTATGCAATAAGATCTTATAATCTTATGTTCCATAAAGAGATAGTTGATGACATATCTTCCATACAACCTGGTAAGCTTGATGGTATGAATAGCCTTGCGGTATAGACTGTTATTATTCTACATTTTACTGTTTATCTACTGCTTTTTCTTTATCCTTCTGGTTTTATAGTTTCGGCGGGGAGTTATGTTTCTCACTGGGACAATGTTCGATTGTCTCACCCCGCTGGTTTTTAGGTGTTCACGCTAGACGTGGTGGTGGTCGCAGAGTTGCGGCCGAGCAGCCAGACGAGCAGTAGAAGGCAAGAGATGTGGATATATTACTGTTTTAGTGTTTTGTACTAGAATCTAGAGTCATCCCTGTACTCTCAGGTCCTTGGAGGTGTTTTGACGTTGTTTCACGATGTATAGCTGTTGATGTTTTGTATATTCTACTGTTGGCTGGATGTGGGCCTTTATGTATATATTTAATAGGTGATCAACTCATGAAATGACAAGACAGATGTTGCTCTAAGCTGTGGACACGTATCAGGGCTCATAAATGCTTATATAACCTGTTTCTTTGCAGGATGAGGACTTAAATGTAATAGTTTCTCAGTTTATCAGCTTTCCGCAATCAGTTTTAATTAACCTGTGTTTTTGGTAATTTGTGGTTATAGGGTTTTCGACACGTTTTCGTGTAACACCTAGCTATGTGTATGATAGTGGGATGTGTTGCCACAGTCGAGGTGTAGGCCTCGGTCGCGGTTAGTTCATTAGTGGCGGCGGTGGCATGGATAGCAGTCAAGGTGTATGTCCAGACTGTAGTCACAATGGAGTCAAATACCACGGTCGCGGTTGGGGTGAGCGTGAGTACCGCAGTCACAGTCGAGACCCTGAGGACTGCGGTCGTGGTGTAGACTTAGTTGCTACAAAAACATATGGATTTGGGGAGAAATCATGGAGAATAGATGTCTTTTCAGGTTCGGTGCCTGATATATGCACAAATTATTGTTATTTTGATATCTAATTTGGTTATTTTCTTTGTCATTTATGCTTAATTGAATATCTTTTTAATACATATTTTATCAAATTAGTAAAAATCACGTGTGCATCATTTCTTATATTTTTACATGCATTTTACATGTTTTAATTATAATAGTAATTAGTTGATTTTATTCATTGATTATTTTATTGCAGATAATTATTATTTACTGGAGCAAAGTCGATATCATCGACTTGCAACTCGATGGTAGCGACATGGCATCAGAGTACAAATATTTTTTGCTCCAGATTGAAAATGAAAAGGACGTTTTACTGTGAAGAAGTTGATACTATCGACATCCAACTCGATACCATCGAATCAGACGCTGCAGACTAAATTTTAATGTGTTAAATCTAACACATATTGTATTAAAAATTACATTTTAGGTTTCCTCTTGACCTAAACATGTATGACGGCTATAAAAGACACCATTAGAACCACAATTGGGAGATCTATCACAGGGGGACGATACGGCAGCCGAACGGAGAGAGAAAAGTAAAGGAACCCTACACGGAAGACCTCAGAGGCGTTTTGGTGATGGAAACGACGGAAAATTCTCTCCATCTTCTCCAAATCCACTCTTTAACCCTTTCTCCAATATAATGTATCTCAAAATTCATGTTTTACATCTTTTCGACTTACTGTGATACCAAGTCGTCTATTTTCAGCTAAAAATTGTAATTCTTTAGGACCTGGGAGTAGCTCGGGTAATCATTGTATGATACTTTTTACATAGTTTATCATAATTTGTCTCTCAAATCCGTGGTATGATGTCGTTTTCTCCATTATATCATTATGATTGATCACCCTAATGATAATCTAATACCTTTAATTACTTTGAAAGAAGAATTAACGGTTGAAAAGAGACGATAATCACATTAACTAATAAATCATGTGAATAAGGTGATGTATAGTTAATGGTGGAAACCCAGCGTATGATTTTCATGTACTTAGTTTAGGGTATAGGTTACTACTATCATGGAATGACCGAGATTTAGGTAGTGAATTGTATTGCGAAAGCGAGCAATTCTGACTACAGGCCACTACCCAGAATAGGAGACGAATTAGGATAATTGTGTAGGAATTAGTACAATGAGAACCTATGGTGAAAACACAATCCTAAGGATTTCATTTTTAATTGATTAAACCAAGCATTTAATTGATTGTTTTGTTTTTTTTAATTTTTATTTTCTTTTTCAATCAACTCTTTTTTTCAGTTTAGCTGATCAATCCTAATTAGTAATAGTCTTTAACCTCACAACTCCCCATGTTTGATAACTCGGGACTCATAATCCCATATTACTTCGACACGTACACTTGTGTATTACACGTACGTTATACGCGTGTCAAGTTTTTGGCGCCGTTATCGGGGAGTTGGCATGGTTAACACTATAAAAAGTTAGGATCGGCCACTCTAGGCCATTGTATTTATTTTCTTTTTTTAGTTTTTTTTTCTTCCCATTTTTCATTACATAAAACTTTACTATTAGTGTAGGCATTGTACATATTCATCTAAATATTTCTTTGTAGTTAGTCTTCTTTCATTTAAAAAAAAGTACAAAAAAAGTGCATGGCCCCTATTTGTTCTGAGTGTGGAAATGCACATGTAGGTTATATATGTCTGAGTCCACCTTCATTACATCATGAGAAAATCTCAAAGGAAATTCATCGTGAGCATATTAGGATTATTGTTCAATATGTTTTAAATCGTAAAGGTCCTATTTCTAATGGAGGATGGGGTAGAATAGAGAAAATGGAAGAAGTTGAGATTGACGATAAGGAATTAGAGAGTGAGGATAACATAGTGGAAGAAGTTTTAGAATCACCTCTATAATGTCCTTCCATTGATCCCACACCCACACCCTTGACTCCTAGGATTGATCTTGAATATGATTAGGGATCTAATGAGGAAGATGAGGAGAATGATGCAAATAAGGTGGAAGACAATATTAATACATGTGTTTGGGATATGAGTGAAGGAGAGGAGGATCCAGAAGGTGATTTATTTGATAGTGATCTTAGAGAGGAGGAAGAGAGTGAGGAAGAGGATACTGAGAGTGAAAAGATGGAGGAATTTCCCATTACCCATCACATAATTCTTTCACCACAAGACCCATCTCTTCATTTCCTTATTGAGGATCCTATACGGGACATATATCCTGATGATAATTTTGAAAGTTTTTGTGAGGATATTAATGAATGTGGGGGAATTGAATTATTAGAAGAGGAGGAGGCACAAAAATTCGCCTTTGATATAACCCCTCCATTATGTGTAGATAGGAGTGATCCATTGGGGATGGTCATAGAAATTAAGGATCAATCATCATTATACCTTTCACCTCATGGCTATCTATTTCTACATGTGCTCCCACATTAAGACTTGATTGTGAGTCATGTTCATGTTTGTGTTCATTGCAATGATAATTTACTACTGAAATGGAACGTCAACCATACATGTTGGTCTTCTGACTATTATTTATTTTTTCTCATTGTTGCAAAGAACCAGATGTTTAGAAGGAAGAAGCATAGAGAGCTTTACCCTCCTCCACGACCACCTGATTATTGTTGATTGACATGTGTCCATCCTAAGACGTTAAACAAGGAAGCTTGTGGGAGGCAACCCACCAATTAGGTTTATTTTGTTAAACTTTCAATTCTACTTTTACATTCCTATTTGTAGATTGTGATATCTAGTTTTGATGTAAGTAAAAAAGGTGCCTTGATATGTGCATTCAGTGTGCAGGGACGCATTGAGTCGGTAGTATTGAGTTCTCATCAGTGACATCTCATAAGATGAGCAAGCATCGACACTTCACCGAGCTCGAGTGCTTATTGGAGGGCATGTCTTCATATGGATCCCACCCACCCGTCTTTTGCCCAGATCTGAGCTCACATATCGGTACAATCGCTCCATTTGTCTTCCTTTACTTTTGACATTGGGGATAATGTCATATTCAAGCTTAGGGGGAGGAATGGAACGATGCTTCTATCTTTACTTCTTGCATCTTTTCTTTTTATCATACATCTACATGTTTTTGTTTTAAAAAAAATAGATTTTTCATTTTATTTTTAGAGTCCACTTATATCTAGTGTACTTGCGGACAAAATATAAAATTTTAGTTAGGATTAGCCATTTCTTGATGATGTGGTATCAATATAGATAATTGTTGAAAATTGAATGTACTTTTATGCTTTGCACTTTAAGCTAAATTTGCTATGTTTAAGAGTACATAACTGGAGGAATTGTTTAGATTAGTCAGCTTGAAGACATACTGATTGAAAAAAAACCTAACTTAACCCTATGGCTTATGTTATGACGATGATGTTTGAGTCCAAACCAACCAAACAGTAACGTGATCTTTAATGTGAATTCTAGAAATAAACTCTAAGGTTACCCTGTTACATAAGTTGATATAAGAGGGACATATCATGGTTGGGAAATACATTGTCTCTTATTCATGTGATCTCATCCAACTTCTATTCATCTTCATTCACCACCATAGGATGATCAAGTTTAATCCAAGTTATTTTCCTCTTGTATGCATTACATTGCATGATAGGAAGAATATAGTTAGTTCATTTTATTATGAATTAGAAAAAGAAAAATATCATACAATCTCTTTTGAGCATTTGTAGTTTGCATAATAAAATCACATATAGTTTCATTTGCATTGCATATTTCATAAGGTGTTACATATTTGTTATCTTCTACCATCTTCTGTCATGAAAGAGTGTAAAAAAAAAGTTGTATCTCCTTACTCCTTCTCCAAATAAAAAATGCAAAAAAAAACCCAAGCATGAATTGTTCATCTTGCTAAAAATAGGGTAAGAAAAAAAAGAGTTATTGAAAAAGAAAAAGAAAAAATAGTAGAAAAGGAGGAAAAATATTTTAAGTTCAATGTCGTATTCTCTCTAAGCAACAAAGGAGGGGATTGTGATTCTTTTTATAAACACATTTCCACTTATACTCATCATTAGGATGAGACATCCATTGCATGCATTATTCCACCAAAATAAAAAATAGTCATTAGAAGGCATACATTCACATTTTATCCATCATACAAGTGCATCATATTTTTACTTTTTGCATAAATAATTTGGATGATTCCTGTGAATCCTATTTTCATAGCCACCCATCTTTTCCACCCATTGCTCTGCATGGTAGGCCACCATCATAATTAATCCCCTCATCCATTTTTATTTGGGGATCTGCTTCCAAGTAGTTTATTTAGGTAGATCAGAGCAATGTAGATAGGGAGATCACATGGTGCATCAAGCATGTGTCCTACTAGCCATGATATTAACTGCTTCATATTGATAGTGTTTTTCATTAATCTTATTGTGGACATCTATTATGAACATGATTGATCGCTTTAGAGTAGTTACTTGTTCAGTGGTTGGCAAGGATCAGTTTGGGACCGACTAGTGGAGGGTGGTTAGAAAAAATAATTCATAGGTACATGTCTTCTTGCTAACTTTTTAAAACAAATCCAAGAGTAGTGTTGCTCGAGGACGAGCAATATTCAAGCTTAGGGGTGCGATGTATCCACAAATTGTTTTTATTTTGATATCTAATTTGGTTATTTTCTTTGTCATTTGTGCTTAATTGAATATATTTTTAATACATATTTTACCAAATTAGTAAAAATCACTTGTGCATCATTTCTTATATTTTTACATATATTGTACATGCATTTTACATGTTTTAATTAGTATAGTAATTATTTGATTTTATTCATTGATTATTTTATTGTAGATAATTATTATTTACTGGAGCAAAGTCGATATCATCGACTTGCAACTCGATGGTAGCGACATGGCATCAGAGTACAAATATTTTTTGCTCCAGATTGAAAAGGAAAAAGATGTTTTATTGTGAAGAAGTTGATAATATCGACTTCCAACTCGATACCATCGACTCAGACACTGCAGACTAAATTTTAATGTGTTAAATCTAACACATATTGTATTAAAAATTACATTTTAGTTTTCCTCTTGACCTAAACATGTACGACAGCTATAAAAGACACCATTAGAACCGCAATTGCGAGATCTATCATGGGGGGATGATATGCAGCCGAACGGAGAGAGGAAAGTAGAGGAACCCTACATGGAAGACCTCAGAGGCGTTTTGGCGACAGAAATGACGGCAAATTCTCTCCATCTTCTCCAGATCCACTCTTTACCGCTTCTCTAATTTACTGTATCTCAAAATTCATGTTTTACATCTTTTGAACTTATTGTGATACCATGTCATCTATTTTCGGCTAAAAACTTATTGTGATACCATGTCATCTATTTTCGGCTAAAACTTGTAATTCCTTAGGACCCGGGAGTAGCTTGGGTAATCGTAGTATGATACTTTTTACATAGTTTATCATAATTTGTCTCTCAAATCCTTGGTATGATGTCGTTTCCTCCATTATAATATTATGATTGATCACCCTAATGATAATCTAATACCTTTAATTACTTTGAAAGAAGAATTAATGGTTGAAAAGAGACGATAATCACATTAACTAATAAATCATGTGAATAAGGCGATGTATAGTTAATGGTGGAAACCCAGCGTATGATTTTCATGTACTTAGTTTAGGGTATAGGTTACTACTATAGTGGAACCGACCAATATTTAGGTAGTGAATTTTATCACGAAAGTGAGCAATTCTGACTACAGGCCACTACCCAGAATAGGAGACAAATTAGGATAATTGTGTAGGAATTGGTACAATAAGAACCTGCAGTGAAACCGTAATCCTAAGGATTCCATTTTTAATTGATTAAACCAACCAATTAATTGATTGTTTTATTTTCTTTTATTTTTATTTTCTTTTTCAATCAACTCTTATTTTCGGTTTAGCTGATCAATCCTAATTAGTAATAGTCTTTAACCTCACAACTCCTCATGTTTGATAACTCGGGACTCATAATCCCATATTACTTTGACACGTACAATTGCGTATTACACGCACGTTATACGTGTGTCAGTGCCTGCAAGTCCCAAAATTTTCTAGTTGAGCAATCTTTATCTAGGAAAGGACATAAATTACTAGAAGATAAGAAACATGGGTTGTTTTGGGTAAATTAAGGCTATAGTGACACAAAACGATAGATAAATGCTTAGCAAATACACGTAAATTTGGGTGTTATCAAGTATCCTTGTATTATGAACACCAAAGGATACTATATGGATCTAGAAGTTCATATGAATGAACTCATATATATTCCAACCACTGATGAAAAAGTAGAAATACTAAGTCAAACTATTGAGCTAATTGTTAGGAAAGGAATATCGGATAGCATATTACAGCAACTCCATCTCATATGAAATTTCGTACAACAAGGAGATATGAAACATGTAGTATACCGACTAAAGCAAAGTTGTGCGAACTCACTGGATTAGTACTAGTACAATATAAATATGTAGGACATGTTTAGAGATCACTAAGAAAATGATTCAAATGTGGTTGGCTCTAAGTGAAAGTGGGAGTCTATTGGTATGTATGTCTAGAGAGCCAATCATATGATTATTTGATTGGCATATGTTCTTATTGATTTGATAAATATCAAAGGCAAGCTTCCAATTTATTCTAGCTCAATCAATTATGAGAAAAATGATAGAGAAGAATGAATGTATAAAGAATGACAATACTCAATGACGTATGTCTTCAAGTTGAGGACCTGAACAATGAGATCATACAGATGCTAAGAGTATGTACATTCTTGTTATGTCCCTAGTCAGATGTCATTGTAGAAGGTTGATAGAAAACAATGACACATCAAGACTAGAGTGTGTGTTGCTTGATGACAGTGTCTCGTTAGTCATGATATATGATATCAAACCAGCATATAGATACATGTTAGAGAACAATGTATCAGATAGATCCACCATGAGAGTGACCCATGGAACCATGACATGGTAATCAAAATCATCTCTCATAGTGATGGTGGTGATTGTGATTTTTATACCTAAAATCACTACACTCGTTGAATGTGATTGGTTATGCTTTGACATCATCAAACGCAATCCTGAAACATGGGTTGTTATAAAGGTGATGATTGGGTGGCTATGACGCATGAGATAGATTGTGAGTGATAGATATGGGATTTTTACCTCCTAAATGAGTATGATTTCCAAGCCACTTGATAAGTTAGAGTGATAAAGGCATGTGCATGCACATGTTAATAAATATATGATATTGATGTCACACATATCTCAAACAGTCTGCTCTAGTTCAAGAAACATGAAAAAACATTGAAAGTATGATAACTCCATTCCTTGAGTTCATTCAAGATATCAAGGACAAAGGAATTATACATTCATTGAAACACCAATCACAGACTGTACGATTGAAAGTTGTTCTCCAACTTTCCTTTTCACTTGTGTAGCATTGATGTTCGACTACGTACCACTCTTTGCTTGTGATGTCATAAGCAAGTTATGGGCATTCACGGCCAATGTGAAATGAGACCTATAGGGCCACACACATATGATTAACCTGGAAGAGGAGTTTATCCATGAATGATGTTTGGATGGATTACTAAAGTGTTTAGGTACTCAATCAAACATTCAATCAATAGACTTGACTCAGAATCATCAAGTTCAAGTGTTGAACCAACTGATTAGAGTGTCAGATTGATTGAGAACTAAGTTGACTGTGTTCTATACAATCTAGACCACCAAGCGATCAGTTCACTGGGTGAACTGATTGGCTCATGGTCAGTGAGATGACTGGCTTACTCTAGTGAACCAATCAGTTCATTTGTACTAAAGGAGAAGTTGTAATGTCCCCAGATTTTAGCATCTCGAGACTTAGAAGGCCCGAGAGGATAGATCAGAAAATATTAGCTAATTACTTTAGAGAGCGATGTGGAAGAATAGTATGCATACATGAACATAAAACCATAACATACACCATAACATTTCTCAACATTTAACACATATATTAATTCAGGATGACTTATTACAACATATATTACAATTACATATTAAATAAAGATTACAAGTCTATGAGAATGTATGCTAACTAGGATCTACACACAATAGGTAAACCTGTACAACTTCTCACAACCTGTCCTTTATCCCATGCTAGCTCTGAACCTAAAACATATGTGAAACAGAAGTTGGTACATGATTGAAAGATACTATACTATTCTAGGATATTTAAAATACTTGAAAAAGAAGAAAGAAAATGAAAGCATTATTTAAGGTGGAAAAATAGGTAAACCTAAGTTGTTAATCATATTTCAATGGACTTGTATAACTATGGTGGACTTAGCACAAACATATATTATTGGGCCCTATCTCCGCGTACCTTGTACCATTAGGGAGGTGCTATTCAATATTAATACTTGCCCTCTCTGATAGGGAGATCAATGAACCATTAGTAACTACATTCCATTTTCTTTCCTTAGTGATCTTAGTGTTCAAGGAGGAAACTACAATACAGATAGATGTACATCCAACAAGATATTCAAATACATCCAATCAATTACTCATAATTATCATCCAGCAAAAACTAGTCTGATATCCACGTACCTGAGTTCATAGGTTCTTTATACATACATGGTCATCTAGAACTTTTTCCATGACATGATTAAATATAATTGAGCATCATTAATATATGATCATCATTATTCTTAGCATTTTCGGGTCCAATATTAGGGTTTAGGCCAAACTTAAGTTTTACTGATCTAGAAAGTGTCTCTGGTATTTTTCTACTGATCAAGAGGTCATTCTAGGGATCTGGTCCAAATTTTATATTTTTTGGGTGATTGACTTGTTTTCTAGAATTACAATGAGGTTAACATGTAATTTAGGCATTAATGAGAAAAGGCCTAACATTGATCAATAAAACCTAGATAAGAGTTCACGTAAGGTTTTATAGAATTATTAGGATTCTACCACAATTTTTCTGAGAATTAATATCACCTGGATATTGTTTATTTCTTTTAATGAACCCTAAAACTGATCTTTATACTCTAAATTAAATATCATCAATCAAAGTGATTCAAGACGCTTATATTAGGGTCCAAGAATAAAGTATACATTTTTCTGAGTCTAGGGGTATTTTTGGGGCATTTACTGGATAAGGGAATTCTTTCTTATGGATTTTCTATGATAAGGTCATTTTCTAGGAATTATAGTATAATACCTTGTCACTGCATGAGGTGTCAGCTTATGATTGGCCCACAATGGACCTATTGGAGTGGGAGGATTGGCTCACTCTAGCCTCTGCAAACTGGATGGCTGGTGAGGCTTGGATTGGGTTTATCCTTGTCCCTCATTCATGATCGTCAGCTTAACATGAGTCCTTGTGTTCCTCGCGATTGATCCCGCTCCTCTCTTGCAGACCAGTATCTCCAGCGCAGAGTAGAGAACCACCGCATAGGTTGGAAGTGGTGAGGATGAAGTAGAGAAGATGTTCCAGATCTTGGTGGTTGCAGATGAACCTAATCATGAATCCTATGCTGACGGAAGATTTGCATCCCACTTTGTTCCTTCTCATCACTCGCCAGGATCGAGATTACCATCACAGCCTGGGTGGTGGCACTGAGAACACGATCACACTCCTCCACTGCTTCAAAACTCCACGCCGGCACTGATTTTGGGATGTGGTGCTCCGCGACCTGGTTCCCCTCAGACATCAACGCCAGGATCAGGAAAGAAGCATCGAGGAACCCTAGCTGTCATTGGTGCTTCCTCAAGGCTCGAGCAAGGCCTTCGAGGTGGGTAACAGGAGTGTAGTGACTGGTCAAGTCACTGCTAGACCTGCAAACCCTATCTTTGCCACTGTTCTTGACTCCTACGTGATTGATCTGATGCAGCTCTATTGTGAGTAGTTAGCCTCGAGGGTGCCGACAGGACCTACGTGTCAAGGGTTGCTAGATCGCCATCCCTTCGTCTTTCCATTGCCAACTCCACGCGCAGGCTTCTGGCTATGGCTCCATCCTAGCTATGAGCTCCTATGAGGAGCAACGTGGGATCCAAACCTCCTTGTGAGTCTTTGAGGGGTCCAAGATGCTCTGGGGTGGTGGGTGGATCTCATCCGCTCGTAATCACGGTTGAGAAGACCTTGCTGCTCCAACATGATGTGGTTGACAGTCATTGTTGAGATAGGTTAGATGTGGTGTGGAAGATCGGGTGGTAGGGGAAGGAGAAAGTAGGTGGATTGTAGGCAGTGAAGCCAACAAAATAATGCCTTTGTGTTTCTATGAAATCCTTCACACATGGGTATACTATGGTGGTGGGTTCTTCCAATCTCAACCCTTGCAACTTTTCATAGCACCTCTAGGTCTTCTTGGTTTTGACTGGGAGAAACGATGAAGAGAGGATGATGAGGATTTGATTGAACTCCCTCACCTTACCCATATCTCGCAAGTTAGGGGTTGTTAGTCTATAGAGGGCGGAAGACTCAGCCCATCTTTCTAGCATCCCAGCTTTCTCACCATGACTGCTTCCTAGGGAATCCAGATTGCAACCATCTACTCCTAGCGTTGCGGAACCAGTAGGAGACAGATTCAAGCCTCGTGTATTCGCGTGACACAAGATAAATAATCGACTATAGTTCTCATCCCCACATAATCAAATAATTTAAGATCTTACATCTTGAATAGCATTTAATTGGAAGCTCTAATGGAACACAATTTTCAATTATATGTTTTTCATAACCTATTGAACCTTTCCTCCAACTTTGAGACCGAAAGTCCAATGTATGATCTATCACATAATTTCTTCAAATAAGATCATATAGAGGGAAAATGGTCACATGTTATTGTCATTTTATTTCTACTTGTAACCAAACAACTTCAAGAATGCTTAGATCAGTATTCAAACATTAGAATTCACAAATGCTACTAATAGATATTTTACCACATCAATACTTGATTCAATTAAGATATGCTATTCATCATCATAAAGGAGCTTAATTAGTTTTCATGATCGTCAAATATTTCTCTAACAACACTCATTAAGTTAAAAGGATCTATCATTCAATAGAATTTACTTCAATAAAGGATTGGTCATCTAATGAACCTCAAGTGTTATATTGGTTATCAAATTCTAAAATTGGGGTCATCTCATTCACCCCATCTTATAAGGAATTTCATCCTCAAAATTCAGCTAATATTATACTCATGGTAGTATCATAATTCCAACTTCATACATATCATGACTTCTAGGTTCTAAGATTGTCGAGGTTAAGAATGTACCCTAATCTTTCATCTTCAGAAATAGAGCATCTAGGGTGCACCAACCCCACCTTATTAGGTTGAGTCATCATGTATTTTAAAAGATTTGTAGCATCACTTAGAGTCTTAGTCATCACATGACATTCTTATATTTTATGATTTACATCCTCATAGTCCCTTAAGGATAAGGGTTTTACTCATACATATAAATTCAAGAAGGTACTACTCAAGGCCTCATGCTTCACCCTATCAATCATATGGTGATGTCAAGTTTCATGCCATCATTTAACAGAATGATTAGGCTTACCAACTTTGGTGTGGTTTATTATCAACATCATACTAATACTTCAGCATTAGAGGGATTTTTTTCTTTTCATATTTACATATTAGGGTTTCACCCTATTGTGTGAGAGTTATCCTCAAAGTTAGAAGCATATATTGAGAAATATTGAGGTTAAGAACTATATTTTGTGATCATGTAACCTATGATCCAAATATATCATTATCTCATGATTTCAGACTTATATCTTTCATGTCGGATATAGAGGGAAGGAGAATATACTAAGCTATCATATCATGATTTCAAACTTGGATATTGCATGTATGATATAGGAAGGGAATATAGAAAATATTAGGCCACACTTACACGAGTGACTCCTCATATATAAATCATCTATATAGCTTAGGTGAGGTTTCTAGTATCATATATAAAGAAGGATAAGTGGAAGGAACAACATTTATGGGTAACTTATGCACAATGCATTTTTCTCCCAGAACCAGAGTTCATATATTACCTCACTTGCAACTAATGATGAGATTCACACACATATGTCACTCAAGCTAGGACCTAACTCAATCAAAAGGATTGTTTTCTCATTATGAGTCACTTACCCATTATTTTTGTTTTACCCAACTCTCGCATGGAATCATGGAAAAGGGGGTCAACTCATATACTTAGGAGTAACCCAGCTTAGGACGCATCATTTCACATATATCTTACATTTTTCATATATTGTAGGGTATTTCCTATGACCCTCTCCTTGTGGGTCACACTCTCTCTGGAGTTCACCACGTATCTTGTCCTAACACTGGAGGCCCTCCTTTGTAAAAGAGCTTGAGTCTCATGCATGTTCACTTTATCTTAATTTATCTCATCTTAAGTAAGAAAAGAGTATGTAATTTCATCACCTAGACTTGTCTTAGATTATCCAAAACCTAGACTCAAACCTCATATACAACTTAGATGTTTATAGAGAACTTTGACCTTAGAGATCGAGTTTATATGAGATCATCCTTTCTTATATCATCTATCATTCTATTGTCTATCTATCTATCACATGTCCTTATAAGGCACTACACATATCTAGATATACTCTCTCTTCTAGACTGATGTCACCACCTTTCACTTACATTGCATGAACACTAACTGCTCCAGCGTGAGGGACAAATTTTTATATTTACATATATATAATAAAATATTATATTATTTTTCTCTAAAAATAGACGTGAGAGAAAACTGTCGAGGCTCGAGCCGATTGGAAAACAAAACCAAATTAGCAAAATTGGGTGTCCCACACACAGTAGATAGTCTAGTGCCATGTCACCTAGTGAAATAGTAAAAACGAGATGTAGACTAGTGTAGCTACCCAATACATATGAGCTCTATATGGAAAAGGTTTCACACACTTGTCTAAACCTAGTTCTCGAACATATAGGTTCTAACTTATAGGCTAAGTCAAACCTTATTCCTAGATAACAACTTACTAAGTTTCTAGGATTTAAGTGAAATGTGAGATTTAGTCTTTATGTTTCATGGTGAGCAATTGTCAGGTGTAGTTATTGTTCATGTTGTGATACCAACTGTAACGTCCCCAGATTTTGTCATCTTGAGACTTAGAAGGCCCCAGAGGACAAATCCAAAAACACTAGCTAATAGTTTCAGAAAGCAATATGGAAGCGACATATGCATAAATGAACACACAACCATAACATACACCATAACATTTCTCAACATTTAACATGTATATTAATTCAAGATGAATTATTACAACATATATTACAATTACATATTAAATGAATAGTTACAAGTCTATGACCATATATGCTAACTAGGATCTACATACAATAGGTAAACCTGTACAACTGCTCACATCCTATTCTTTTATCCCACGCTAGCTTCGAACCTAAAACATACGTGAAACAACGAATCAACATAAAGTTGGTACGTGGTTGAAAGATACTATACTACGCTGGTATATTTAAAATACTTGAATAAGAAGAAAGAAAATTAAAGCATTATTTAAGGCAGAAAATTAGGTAAACCTAAGTTATTAATCATATTTCAATGGACATGTATTAATATGGTGGACTTATCACAAACATATATTATTGGGCCCTATCCCCATGTACCTTGTACCATTAGGGAGGTGCTAGTCAACATTAATACTTTCCCTCTCTGATAGGGAGATCAATGAACCACCAGTAACTACATTCCATTTTCTTTCCTTAGTGATCTTAGTGTTCAAGGCAGAAATAACAATACATATAGATGTACATCCAACAAGATATTCAAATACATGTAATAAATTACTCATAATTATCATCCAGCAAAAACTAGTCTTATATTTATATCCACGTACCTGAGTTCATAGGTTCTTTATACATCCATGATCATCTAGAACTTTTTCCATGACCTGATTAAATATAATTGAACATCATTAATATATGATCATCATTATTCTTAGCATTTTTGGGTCCAATATTAGGGTTTAGGCCAAATTTAAGTTTTACTGATCTAAAAAGTGTCTCTGGTATTTTTCTATTGATCAAGAGGTCATTCTAGGGATCTGGTCCAAATTTCATATTTTTTGGGTGATTGACTTATTTTCTAGAATGAAAATGAGATTAACATGTAATTTAGGAATTAATGATAAAAGGCCTAACATTGATCAATAAAACCAAGATAAGAGTTTACAAAAGGTTTTAAGAGTTATTAGGATTCTACCACAATTTTTTTGACAATTAATATCACTTGGATATTGTTTATTTCTTTTAATGAACCCTAAAAAGGATATTTATACTCTAAATTAAATATCATCATTCCAAGTGGTTCAAGAGGCTTATATTGGAGTCCAAGAATAAATTATATATTTTTCTGAGTCTAGAGGTATTTTTGGGGCATTTATTGTACAAGGGAGTTATTTCTTATGGATTTTCTATGATAAGGTCATTTTCTAGGAATTATAGTATAATACCTTGCCACAACATGAGGTGTCAGCTTATGATTGGCCCACATTGGACCTGCTGGAGAAGAAGGATTGGCTCACACTAGCCTCTGCAAATCGGATGGATGGTGAGGCTTGGATTGGGTTTATCCTTGTCCCTCTTTCACGATCATCGGCTTAACGTGAGTCCCTGTGTTCCTCGTGATTGATCCCGCTCCTCTCTTGCAGGCCAGTATCGCCGCCATAGAGCATAGCACCACTGCACATGTTGGAATTGGTAAGGGAGAAGTAGAGAAGATGTTCCAGATCTCAGCGGTTGCAAATGAACCTAATAGTGAATCCTACGCCGACGGAAGATATTCATCCTACTTTGTTCCTTCTTGTCACCCATCAGGAGCAAGATCACCATCACAGCCTAGGTGGTGGTACTGAGAACAAGGTCGCACTCCTCCATTTCTTTAGAACTCCACACCGGCACTGATTTTGGGATGTGGCGCTCCGCGACCTGGTTCCCCTCAGACGTCGCCGCCAGGATCAGGAAAGAAGTGTCTAGGTACCCTGGCAGCCGTTGGTGCTTCCTTTAGGTTCGAGAAAAGCCTTCAAGGTGGGTAACAAGAGTGTGGTGGTTGGTGAAGTCACCGCTAGACCAGGAGGCCCTATCTTCACCATCATTCAAGACTCCTACATGATTCATCTGTTGCGACGTTGTTGTGAGCAGTTAGCCTGGAGGGTGTCGGCAGGACCTGCATGTCAAGGGTTGCTCGACCGCCAGCCCTTTGTCTTTCCATTGCCAACTCCACGCCCAGGCCTCTGGTTGTGGCTCCATCCTAGCTATGAGCTATGATGAGGAGCATCGTGGGATCCAAACCTCGTTGTGAGGCATTGAGGGGTCCAAGACGCTGCAGGGTGGCAGGTGGATCTCTTCCACTCACAATCACGACTGGGAAGACCCTACTGCTCCAACACGATGTGGTTGACAGTCGTTGTTGAGGTAGGCGAGACGTGGTGTGGAAGATCGGGTGGTAGGGGAAGGAGAAAGCTGGTGAATTGTAGGTAGTGAAGCCAACAAGTTTGTGTCTTTATGGTTCTGTGAAATCCTTCACACATGGGTATATTATGGTTGTGGGTTCTTCCAGTCTCAACCCTTGCGGCTTGTCATAGAACCTGTAGGTCTTCTTGGTTTTGGTTGGGAGCAACGATGAAGAGATGATGATGATGAGGATGTGATTGACCTCCCTCGCCTTTCCCATATCTCGCAAGTCAGGGGTTGTTAGTCTGCAGATGGTGGAAGACTCAACCCATCTTGCTAGTATCCCAACTTTCTCACCATTACTGCTTCCTAGAGAGTCCATATTGCAACCAAGATTGAATTCTCTATTCCGAGGAGCCTGTTGCAGCTTGTTACAATTGATCTAGGCGGTACAAATACCAAATTAATTTTTTTAAAGGGGTTTTTTGGGGTAGATAAATGGTCAAGATGGCTTGCAGCAGGATGTGGAATAGGAACTCGTCACAGTAGATCTGGACTGGATTGCAACCATCTGGACTAGTCAAGCCTCGGGTATCCGTGTGAACAAGACAAATAATCGGCTATAGTTCTCATCCCCACATAATCAAATAATTTAGGATCTTACATATTGAATAACATTTAATTGGAAGCTCTAATGGAACCCAATTTTCAGTTATATGTTTGTCATAACCTATTGAACCTTTCCTCCAACTTTGAGACCAAAAGTCCAATGTATGATCTGTCACATAATTTCGTCAAATAAGATCATATAGAGGAAAAATGGTCACATGTTATTGTTGTTTTATTTCTACTTGTAACAAAACAACTTCAAGAATGCTTAGACCAATATTCAAAAATTGGAATTCACAAATGTTACTAATAGATATTTTACCACATCAATATTTAATTCAATTAAGATATGCTATTCATCATCATAAATGAGCTTAATTAGTTTCCATGATCGTCAATTATTTCTCTAACAACACTTATTAAGTGAAAAGGATCCATCATTCAATAGAATTTACTTCAATAAAGGATTGGTCATCTAATGTACCTCAAGTGTTATATTGGTTATCAAACTCTATAAACGAGGTCATCTCAGTAGTGTTGGATTTTCTTAATTTGTGAGAAAAGTTTTTTGTTTCACTTATTCAATTCGATTGGGACAAGAATTATTATTTGCGTTAATTAGAAATAAATAAGGAAAGCTAATTGCAGGAAGGTCTAGAAAGTGAAATGACCGATTCATTGAGTGAACCGATCGACTCACTCTCCCAACTGACCGGTTCACTAGTGAACTGATCATCCCACACTCCCAAATGACAAGTTTAGTTATGAAATGATCGGTTCGTCTGTCATGGTGTAAATTGTTCATGGAAATTCTATACCCTTCTATTCTTGCACAGACTGGGAACCTTGACCCTACCCTCTACTATAAATAGAGGGGTACATGGGGCTTCTCCAAAGACACAACTGAGAATATCAGTTGCTCTGAAAACACATATCAATGCTGCCCAAGCAAAGGAATTATACATTCACTGAAACACCAATCACAGACTGTAGGATTGAAAGTTGTTCTAAAACTTTTCTTTTCACTTGGGTACCACTGATGTGCGACTAGGTACCACTCTTTTCTTGTGATGTCATAATCTAGTTATGGACATTCACAGCTAACATGAAATGGGACCTATAGGGTCACACACATAGGATTAACCTGGAAGAGGAGTTTATCCATGAATGATGTTTGGATTATTACTAAAGTGTTTAGGTACTCAATAAAACATGAAATAAATAGACTTGACTTAGAATCATCAAGTTCAAGTGATGAACCAACTGATTAGAGTTTCAGATTGATTGAGAATTGAGTTGACTGTGTTCTGCACAATGTGGACCACCAACTGACTGGTTCACTGGGTGAACCGATCGGCTCATGGTCAGTGAGACGAATGGTTCACTCTAGTATTTTGATCGGTTCATTTGGACCAAACGAGCAGTGTTGGGTTTTCCCGATTTGTAAGAAATTTTTTTTGTTTCACTTTTTCAGTTCGATTGGGACAAGAACTAATATTTGCATTAATTAGAAAAGAATACGAAAAGTCAGTTGCAGGCAGGCCTGGGAAGTAAAATGACCAGTTCACTTGGTGAACCGATCGGCCCACACTCCCAACTGACTGATTCAGTAGTGAACCGATCGGCTCACACTCCCAAACAACCGATTTTGTTATGAAACAAGCGGTTTGTCTGACGCGGTGTAAATTGTTCATAGAAATTACGGACCCTTCTACTCCCACACAGACTAGGAAACCTGACCCTACCCTATACTATAAATAGAGGCATACTGGGGGCTTCTCCAGATACACAGCTCAGAACATCAGTTGCTCTGCAAAGTTGTTGTCCTCTCTGGTTTTCGTAATCGAGAGAGCCCAAGCAAGTTCTACCCATCTAGGGAGGAATAACGAGGGAAAGATAACTATAGAAAAGAAACTTGTGGTGAGAGAGTGTGTCAGTGTCTAGTACATCGACAGAAGGGGAAAACTCATTCTAGTTCATCCTTCAGGATGACTAGAGTTCTCGGTAGACCGTGTGGACTATCTATAGAGGTGGGAGACTTATGTCTCTTAGGAGGACGACAGTCAACCACAGTCTGGGTCAAGACAAGGAGTTGCACAGATTCCGTCAAAGATAGGTGGCTGAAGACTGCACTTGTTGTGAGGTATAGTCGTTGAGCAAGCCTCAGGACTAGGTATATCTTGCTAAAACCATACTTCCAATTTCATAGATATTGATTTGATATGTTGGTTATTGGTTTATGGTCAAGTAATTTTTTTTGTTTCTGCTACCTACTCTGACCACGTAAAACCCAACAGCATGATGATAGTCATGCCATAGTGTTAACTACACCTAAATTCTAAGAGTAATGTTAATCTTTCGATGCTGCAAATAAAACTTTGAATTGAACTATTCTCAAGAAGCCTTGTATTTGGTAGTGCTATCATGTTATATAATCTACTAAATATGTTTAATTTTCTTATCATGTCTAATAATATGATGTGTTGTAAGAAATAATCATTGGTTGAGAGTTATATCTCTCATCGGGACATAGGTCTCACCTCATGGGTCACCACATCTTTTTAGGTGATCAGCAGTAGAAGCAACAGACTCATGATAGAGAGGAGGAGTTGTGGTGTTGGATCTTCAAGAAAGTTGTCTAGATGTCTAGTGTGTCTTAGAGTTGTCTTTGTACACTCAGGTTCGGGTGGGGAAGTTTGTACATAATGTTTCAATTGACTCAAGCTTGTGGTAATATTTGGATACTTGTATATGTGGATAATGCTCTTCTATATCTATATGTTGTGGTTGTGGCACAAAATAATTGTAAAGATATTTGGCATGATATATAATTGAAAACAAGATTTTGGGATTTTATGTAAAAGTTCTTGAGTATTCTAGTGAAATAAATTGATTTTAATTATCCCCTTTTTCTGCTATGTGGTTAAATAGTGATCGATCTTGTTCTTAAGTTTTGAGTAATCTCATTCAGTGTAATAGGTTCTAACATGCATAGGGTGATATGGGTAATATAATTGTCCCTTTATGATCATTTTATCTGAGGCCTCAAATCCTAAGACGTTACATTGTGTTTGCTTAATAGGGTGCATTATTTACTGTATTGGCCTTTAGGTTGGACTTGACTAGGTGATATTAATATGATCAATCACCGAGATGCATAAATGATGAATTATTGAGAATGAGTTGTGCAACCATCTATCCAGGTTTTTCTTTGGATGTAAGTGGTAATTGTTACCTACCTAAGTAGTTAAGTTATGAGTGAACAACCAAAGTTGATTAATTAGTAAGTATATTATGAATCTTGACTCACTAGGTGATATCTCTCTATAATCTTCTAAATAAATAGTGAAGGCTATTAATTTGAATAAAATAGTGAGAGCATAATTAATTAATGGCCAAAATAATTTTTTCAAATGATATTTTGAAATCAAAATTAATTTCAAATTGTTTATTTAACTCATGCAAATGCTTTATGTGTAGAACAAATGGAAAACACAAACAACAATGCTTTTTCATTGTGGTCGGTCCTTCAGAATGAAACATTATGATGGGAATAACTTCAATGACTAGTTCATGACATTGAGAAGTATCTGCATGCATCAATGTAAGCTCTATGACATAGACACACCAGTACCAAATGAAAAAGCTCCAAAATTGCCTAATGCCAAAAAGGAACCTCATAAGAAGCATTTTGATGACACCATAGTTCTCACCCGACTTTGTTCATATATTCCACTCCTTTTGCAAACACCTCTTTCTTGATTTGTTTTTTTTTTATTCTTCCTACCCTCATTCTAGCACCAAGCATGATAATATACATGTCACCTATCTTGGTCTTAGAAGAAAAGGAGGTCTAGAATCTTGTAGTCCTTGACTTTCTGTAAAGATGGGAGGCTTCAATGATGTGAGATGAAAGAGTCTGAGCGGCATCCATCCAATTCATGGACCTAAAGTACCTTATGCTATGCTCCACAAATCATGAGATTCAAATCAACATGAGAATATGGATGTTATTGAGATGATAACAAATCTTAAGAACATGTATCAAGAGAAAGCAAAGCAAGAGAGGTATGACATCTACAAGGTGTTGTTTACGTACAATATGGTGGAAGGTGATCTAATTGGACCCCATGTACTCAAGTTAATTGGGTATGTGGAAAGTCTAGCTAGTCTAAAATTTCATGTAGGACAAAAGATGACAATGGGTATGATAATGTAATCATTCTCAGATCCATGGAAATAATTTATCATGAATTAAATCATGAACATGAACAATTCTATAAAACTATTGATAGAGATACTTGGCATATTTATCACAGATGCGGGCTAAATAAAATACAAGATCAAATCTGTGTTAATCTTCAACAAATAAAAAGGGAAGTCTAAGGGTAAAGACAAACCTGATAAAGGTTCGAAAGTTGGTCAAAAGTCTTCTACATCTATGTAAAAGGAGGATTTGCTAAGGGAGGTAAGTGGTACATTGTCACTAGGTTAGACAATAATGAGAAATTATCCTCTCTACCTAAAGAAATCGAAGAACAAGAAGTACTAGATAGAGATCTTCACTTCAGTTATATTTATATAGTTATAAAATTATCTACTTTTCCGGCATGGGATCAGATATCAGATGTAGATCTCACCTCAAATATGCATGACCTAAAAAGAAGTAGACTCATAAAAAAAGAAGGAGAAACTAAGTGATGCAAATGGAGCAAGAGTCGATGTCTCTATTGTAGGAACCTACTATTTATCTATGTCTAGTGGGCTTGTACTAGAGTTAGAGAACTGCTATTAGATACTTTGCATAAGTAGAAACAATATCTCTGTCTTGTTTGTACATGAACAATTTTGAATTTCCAATAAAAAAATCGAATTTCTATTGCTAGAGATGATCTTTTCTATGGTAGTTCTCCATTGTTTTATGCTCTTCATTTATAGCATCTTGATACACATATCTATAACATAAATAATAAGAAGCCTAAACTCGGTGAATCAAACAAAATTAATCTATGGTGTTGTCATCTAGAGCACATAAATGAGAAGTGCATTTCTAAACTTTTTAAGGATGGTTATCTAGACTCTTTTTATGAACCAATAGAGACATGTATGACTTGTTTATTGGGAAAGATGACAAAAGAACCTTTTTTGGAAAAAATTGAGAGAGCTAGTGACTTATTAGGACTCATATATATTAATTTGTGTGGACCTTTTATCACAAGTGATAGAGGTGGATATAAGTACTTCATCACATTTAATGATGATGTCAGTATATTTATATATGTGCATATTATGAAATACAAACCATAATCACTTGAAAAGTTTGATGAATCCATGAATGAAGTTCAAAACCAACATGGTAAGAATGCTAAAGCACTATGATATTGTAGTGGAGAATATCTTATCCAAGAGTTTGAGGCTCTTCTAAGAGATTGTGGTATTGTATCACAATTGACATCACATGGAACACCATATCATTATGGCATGTTAGAAAGAAAGAATCAAACCTTTTTGGATATTGTATGATCAATTATGAGTTTAGATAATATTTTTATTTCCTTACAGGGACATGCTTTTAAACTATCATGCTTACACTTGAACTAAGTACCTTCCATATCCATTGAAAAGACACCATATTAGAAATGGAATGGGACATGTCACAATACATCTTTCATAAAAGTTTGGAAATGTGAAGCGTATGTCAAGAAATAGATCTATGAAAGTGTCACAAAATATATTTATGAAAATCTTGTAACCAAACTAGATAAATGTTTTTTTGTTGAATACCATAAGAAAACTAAGGGTTGTTGCTTCTATATTCCATCTAAAAACCAAGTGTTTGTTTCTAGAACTGTTATATTTATATTCCTTGAAAAGTAATTTATTTTTGAAGGAAATAATGGGAGGTAAATTGAACTTGTTGATATTTAAGATCAACAAGATAACATTGAACATATGGAGGTTGATAAAGAATATGAGGAACCATAAATTATTTTAGAATCTTAAGTTCTTATTATAACACATGAACTTTGAAGGTATAGTAGGATATGTCATGAGCCAGAGAGACATGGATTTCTTGGGACTCAACACAAAAATGTGTTTGTCATTGATGATGAAGAACCAAAAACCTACAATGAGGCCATCGAGGGACCTTATCCTGAGAAATTGTTAAAATCCATGAGATCTATGATAGGCTCCAAGTATACCAACAAGGTATGGCCCTTGGGGGATCCACTTGAAGGGGTAAACCCCATACGGTGCAAATGAGTCTTCAAGAAGAAGATGAACATGGATGATAATGTACAATCCTACAAAGGTTGGCTAACAACAAAAGGTTTCAATAAAGTTCAATGTGTTGACTATAATTAAACTTTTTCACCAGTTGTCATGGTTAAATCCGTCAGGATCATGCTTTCCATTATAGCTTAAGATTGCTATGAAATCTATAAAATGGATGCTAAAACTTCATACCTTAACATGAATCTCCTTGAGGGTGTGTACATGACACAAACTGAAGGCTTTATGACTCTAAATGAATTCAAGAAGGTGTATAAGCTACAAAGGTTAATATATGGATTAAAGAAAGCATCATCGACTTGAAATCTTCTATTGATGATATATTCCAATAGTTTTTATTTATTCAAAATGAATATGTGTTTACAAGAAGGTAGTGGGAGCAAAATTGTATTACTTATGTTGTATGTTGACGTCATATTGTTTATGAAAAGACCGCCACCAAAGCGATAGCCAAATCGTTATTAATAATGTAGAATAATCATAATTAGTGGATTAACAAAAATCACTAAAATTTAAAACCATTTTGCAAGGAGATCCTCTTCTAGGAAACTCATACTGAAAGATCCAAAACTGATACATTTCATAATTCACATGGTACAATATTGTTTTATCTCATCTCGAGGACAACATATAACAATTGCTTTATCAAAAACACATATTAGAGCAACATAAAACCTCAAGGCTTACAAGCCAAAATCTCTAATTGTTCATAAAACCATCACGTACTAAATCCAAGGACCTGAGAGTATAGAGACGACACATAGGAGTTCTATCTACCAGACGTGATAGACAGTGCACTCAATCTATACTTTTACTACTACCCTACTATTTATTATCCTTCCTCTACAGAATAGTCTCTACCTCCTCTTGCACATCCACCTAAAAATTTTGGATCCCACGGGGTGAGACAATTGTCCTAGCGAGAGATATAACTCTCTACCAACAATATTATTATCATAGATAGACAGTATCAAACTGAGCATAGGATTCTTTTACAATAATAAGCAAGATTAATCACTATTATAAGTAGAACTGAATAATCTCTCTTCTTAAAGTAATGCATCTATCTATGATAGAGCAATAAATCATCTATTTGCTTTTTAAGGAATATGGATAACATGTATAACATCAATCTACTAAAATGTATAAAGATGATAAAGCACCAATCAATGTTTTCCCATATTCAATCCTCAAACAAATATGCTACATGGCTGATTACATATTCATATTCATACTTATGTTTGGATGAGATGAGGTATATCGCTCATACTCCATCTGACTACTAGTAAATTGAAATCAGTACCATACGAGAACAGTGGCAGAGCCGGCTGTCAAGACCTCACCTATCTTGGTAAGTACGAGACCACTTAGACTTAGTAAGACATCTTGTATCATCTGCAATTAGCTATGTCGGGGTATAGTGGCATCTTTGCTATAGAGTTACAGTCATAGCATGTACTCTTTTCGGGAGAAGACCACTAAGCTTTCCTGAATTCTTTGTCATTAGGAAGACTACTGAACAACCTAGTATTGTTGGGGAGTCCACTAAGCACCCCTATTTAATTTGGGGTGTCCACTAAGCATCCCTATTTAATTTGGGGAGTCCACTAAGGACCCCTATTTAATTTGGGGAGTCCAATAAGCACCCCTATTTAATTTGATACTTCAAAGAAAATTTTAATACGTCATCAAGTACTTTCATGATTCTTAGAAGCACATAGAACACTTAGAATCTCCATCTTTTATCATCATCATATCTGGATATTTAAACTCTCAGCTTATCACTAAACTATGTTACATGTAGAATAGGTAACTGATACATCTAGGTCATCATACCAAGGTATTAATTTACATAGTTCACATAGCTCATTGAATATCTGGTCACCTTTCACTAAGCAACAACTACCTTTCAAAATGTTAGATTATATAACCATTTATACTTGTTGTATAAATAGTTCTCATAGCTCCCAAAGCCCATTAAATAATGTGTCACCTCTTATTAGGAAACAACTATTCACATGGCTCACAAAGAAAATTAAACATCTTGTCATATCTCACTAGGCAAAAACTATTCACTTAGCTCACACAACCTATGCAATAAGAATCATACAACATTTCCATTATTAGGGTTAGGGTTTTGCCTTCATAGCTGAATAGGTGTTTCAAGTTCGTATTATCAATACAAACCATAATTCATTTCTCCATACTTATTTATTCTTGTTATTATAAGTATTCAATCATACTTATTTATCATTAAATGATTGTCAACACAAAGTATGAGTTTCTCTCTCATTCTTACTAGGATATTGATTACATCCTATTTTTATTAACGTGGATTAACCTTTTCTCACTGTAGGTTAGCCTACACTTATCAAAGTTCTTTAAACTTATTACATCTTAATGTAACAATTGACATAACACACTTCATGTTTTACTCATCCAAGTTTATTGGATTTGAGGTGCACCAAGGTGTATCAATCTTGAGGTGCTGGATATGATATTTAACATGCCTTGGTACATTACTTCCCTCATCACTTTTTAACTTACTTAAGTTCATCAACTTATCTTGTACTAGGGTATTTCCCATCCTAATACTTTGTGCACTAACTCATCACATTTACCCTGTAGTGTATTGGTCATAAGTCACACAGTTGAATTACTCATCTATCATCAAGTGATATGAACTCATCTCGGGTTAAGGCATTATTGATATAGAGTTGAACGTTATGAAATACTTTAGGTATTTCACCTAACCAAGTATTAGACACATCACTACTTGGTATTACACTCATCATTCCTAAGAGTGTTTTTCCCTCACCTTTACAAGGTGTATTGGAATGAATCATGTTTCTCAAGTTGAACACGTGTATTGGATTTGGTGTATATCAAGCTAGGCATCATCATATCTCTCAGCACTTCATCATTAAGGTATTAATCTTACCAGTCATAGGGTGTATAACCTTATCCATATATGGGTGTACATCCTTACCACCTTCAAGGGTATTTTCCACACCTTACTTTATTAAGTTTGACTTAATCCTCCTCTTGAAGGTACATTAACTCACAATTATCAAATTGCACTAAACTTATTACTTCTTAATATAGTATTTAACATTACCCACAACATATGCCACTTAGTCAAATTAGATTGAAGCATACCTACCATATCGGTCATCATGGTGTATATATATACTATCATATTGTGTTTGAGACACAATATTCATATCATATTATGTATCCATATCAAGCATGTGGTATAACCACTTCATTATATCATGTGAGGTGTATTCCCTATCACCATATCATGTAGCCATATTGGGTTGGATATCACCTAGTTCTTATCACCTCAAGTCAACCTTATATTGCATATGGGTTATACTCTTAACCTTATATCGGACATAAGGGTATACTTGATTCTTATATCATGGACAAGGGTACACCATATCAGGCATAGCATGTGTTTCCTCACCATGTATTGTTTAAGTGTATACAGATAACACCATATTGGTTTCTTGTCCTGGATTACCCTATCAGTCTTCCATCTTGGATTACCATATTGATTTTCCCTCTTAGATTTCCATATCAGTTTCCTTATCTTAGTTATCATATCGGATTATGTGTTGGATATCATATCGGGTTATGTGTTGGATATCATTTTGGGCTATGTGTTGGATATCATATCGGGCTATGTGTTGGATATCATATCGGGTTATGTGTTTAGATAAACCCTTGAGCTCATAACCATTTTATACTTTCAAAGTTCAATTCCTTCACTATGGTTACACAATAATCTAGATACTTATTTTCTTATCTACCCATCCCAAGGTAGTAGGGTATATCGGGTTTCAAAGGCAATGAGATTTCAAAACATATCGACTTTCCACTTCTCCATCTAGGGTTTTACCCATATCGTGTAAGAGGTATTAGTTTAACCTTTTATCATGTATAAGGTAAAAGTACGTTCTTCCATATCTCACATAGGACATGTCTTATATCGTGTATGGGATATCACCAACTTTGATATCGGGTGAACTACCATCTTGGGTTCCATATCGGATTTCAAGACTCTTCAACCCATATCGGGTTGTATCATGATGATGTCATCATCATCAACCTCAAAACCTTTGTCTTTTCTATTCTAAACCATGGATATCAGTCCTAAATACTTATTGGAACTCTTAAATATATCAATTAATCAAAGGAAATCTGAATTTGAAAATAATCAACAAGTTAAAAAATATTGAAGAAGGAATAATAATATGGTTCAATTCAAGTTATATAACCCGCCTCTAAAGCAACTTACAAGCTTCAAACTCCAACTCTTCAAGTTCCCAAGTTTGAAAATGAGCTTCTCCAAGATCCAAGATTTGAACTCCTTAGCTTTTGCACAATATCTTCCTTCTTTGTGGCCTATATCACCTTACTAGGTTGATATCCTCTATTTGGTCATTATCCCTTGTCCTTGGCTGATACCAAGCTTTCAACTCAACTCCCTCACTCATGCATGATACAATAGGGGTATGCACGATACTTAAGGGAAGTTTGATAACAAGATATCAAAAATATCTACTAACAAGTAAAGGGTAAGGTATTTATACTTGAGGTTTATGAAAAAGAGTGTAAGAGGTGTCATTAGCTTAAGCTACTAAGTGCCACATAACCATGCATGGTCGACACATATATGTGCATGAACCCTATATTTATATTTCCATGCAAAACCAAAAACTCAAGGATAATGTAGAGGATAAGGGTCGGCTCTTTAGTTATCCTCTAGGGAAAGTCTTCTTCCACTAACTATATTATTATATTCAACTCAATCCTTTCCTACGACAAGTTGCAAATCGATACATATCACTTCTTTGAATTTCCTTGCCCATCATGGGTAATTCCAAAACTCCACAAACTGATAGGAGACTCCCTTTATGGCTCTATGGTCGATAGGGACTCCCATCCTAAGTCCACAACTTGATATAGCTCATATGTATAGCTTTCAACTTATACATTTTCTTGATCTTTTCGTTATTAAGAGTGCTATAACTTTAAGATGATTCAAACATAGTGTCTCCTTCTTTCTCTCTACTCTAAACAATACTAGGTAGGATTAAAGAAAATCTAGAGGTGGTAATTTACACATCATCCCTATATTTTTAATACATTACAATTTGTACCATAATTGATGCACCAAGAACTTAGCATTTTTCAAACAAGTTCTTACATAGATTTTTAGGCTTTCCACAAACCACCACTTAGTATCATTATCTTTCTGTTAATATGTTAAAACACTTAGAATACATTCAACATGTGACATTTGCAATATAACCCCTCATCTTGGGCATATTGCACTTTTCACTCAGACTATCATATAATGCACAAATAGTTTGCAATTAAGCTCAAACTTGAAAATAAACTTCAAAAGAAGTGTTAATTACTTTGAAAAGATTAGAACAAGTTTGTAAGCAACTTAATTAAGCAAAACTTCTAGCATTAAGCCATAACCCAAATCAGGGGTGTTACAGTTTATGGAAATGCCTCACTATTCTATTGATGGTTAAAACATGGTCAGGAATACCTTCTATATGAAGTACTTAAGAAAATCATCTTACATACTAGGAATCAAGATCTATAGAGATAGATCTTGAAGGCTTCTCTGTCCAAATCAAAGTACATACATCGAAAATGTAATGAGAAGGATCAACATGTAAGAGTCTAAGAAAGGAAGCATACACTTGTCTCAAGAATAAGTCTCTATAGAGATAAATGTCCTAGATTTTCTTAATTGAGGGTATACATGATTAATATTTCATTTGCATCCACAATTGGATCCATCATGTACACAATGTTGTGTACATGACTCGACATTTTGTATGCTTTGACAACGACAAGTAGGTACCAGTTAGGTCCCCATGAAGGTCACTAGATTATTGTAAATGATATTCTAAAGAACTTGGTAATAACTAAAAAATAAATTCCTAATTCATGAAGGTGAGGAAGAGTTGGTTGTAAAAGGTTACATCGATGCAAGATTGTAGACCAATAAGGACAATTACTGATCCAGGTTTCAACTTTTGCCTCAATGGCCAAGCTACGAGATGGAAAACATCACAAAAAATCCATATTTGATTCTACAACAGAGGCCAAGCACGTTGTTGGCTCTATTCAAAAAAGGAAGTTGTATGGATCTCGATGTTAATTAGTGAACTAGGAGTGGTTCTATCCATTAACAATGCAATAAAAATATATAGCAAAAATAATGGAGCCATTGCAAAAACTAAGGAACCCAAATCACATTAGTGTTTGACACACATACTCAAGAACTACCATCTCATACGAGATATCTACAGTGGAAAGTTGTTAGCATTTGTGAAGTACCAACTAAAAGCAATGTTGTTGATCCCTTGATGAAAGCACTTCCACTATAAGCATGGTGGTCATCTTAGATCTCTAAGTCGCATTTTGACTTCCTATTATGATGTTTTATTAGAAACCCTAATTTAACCCATGAAACCCTAGATATGTACCATATGTGATTAATGAGTCTTAAACTAGTAATCATCCAACCTAGATTTCCTAACTCTATGACATTGATTAGTAAGACTAACCTTGATGCACTCAAACCCTAATTTACCCTAATTCGACCTAGGATCAATACAAGGTATTGATTTATGATGTTTAATAATTATGAACATGTATTTAGAGCCTAATCAAGACAAGAGAAGGTGGACTTAGGATTTGACTCAAGATCAGAGATACCAAGTTAGGATTTACTTTGCTTCAAGGTAAGTGGGTCATGCCACTATACATATTTACATTGGATGAGTTGTATGCTATGTATGATTTAAGGATTATGCTTTCAAGTTCAAGTTTAATGCTCAAGTCATGTTTATCATATAAATTGATTGATGTTTTCTATATCTTATGTCATATGATTATCATGTTCATTAAGATTATGGATTATGATTAATGATCAATGATGAATGGATTTTAAAGTTCATGTCTCAAGAGGGAGAAATCCCATCATGTAATGTTTAAGGATCATGTTAATGTTAATGCTAAAGTCATGTTAATGATCAATTTAATTGGAATAGAATTAGTTTTTATATGCTTCTCGAATCATGGACCTTAAGGGGTCATTATGGGTATTTGTGCCAATTATGGGCTTTTATAGTCAAATCATGGGCATTTGTGCCATTATGGGCTTCCCTAGAATTATAGGCTTTCCTAGCAATCGTGTGCTCTTAAGTGGGTGTCATAGAGAGAGGCATATATTACTGTTCAATTCTTCATGTTATAAGAATCATGTAATCAAGAATTCTTAAGTTAAATTTCATGTTAACATTTTCTTTCAAGACAAGAATATATGCTTATTTTTAGTTCTTATAAAATGTATAGTGCCACTTACTGATGTGTGTCTTTGTTTTCGAATGGCCATGGGATGAGATGTCCCTAGATCAAGGAGCAAAGGAAATTGAAGTAAGTGTTTCAAGGTAGAAGACATCAAGGAGACTCTATCTTGGTGGGGTGCCATCTACCACTTAGTAGATCCTTTAGTCTAGTTTATCGTTCCATGTCTTAGATTTGCTTAGCATACATGTATTAGGTTTGAGATTAAGATGAGATAGTTTATGTTTTTCCATCAAGAACAATGTATGAATCAATGTTTTGAGTTAATGCATGGTGTTTCATTTATCTTGTTGTAATGATTATCATGTTTTGTGACGTTCCTCCTAGCTAAGCAACCCATGTTATGGACAACATCAGGGTCGCTTCCACTGTCATGTATGTGCTTGGAGGGGTGTTACATAACCATTATTTGGGGGTGTTCATCATATCATACTCACTCTCTGGGAGTATTCATTATCCAACCCACTCTTTGGGGTGATTTCCATAATTTTCTTGCATGCATTTAATTAGAGATAATATCATGGGCTGGAGCAAGTTCTTTCCATATATTGTGATATTCATGTGGGATTTAGAGATTGCAGTAAATAAAGAAGCAAGCAAGCAGTTAATTTGCGATTCATTTGGGGAAAACCTTCAGAAAGACCAAAAGTCAGTTAAGTCAGGTAGTCATAGGTGTAACCACATACCTCAATGGTGAGCCATGCAGATTATACAAGTATACTTCAAGCACATTCAATCAATCCAATCAGCATAGAAGATTCCAAGAAATCATAAATCTTCATGTATATAAATCCTAAAGTGTCACCATCACATCAATTAGATTAAACTCCACTCAGTCTTATTCTAGGTTTTTGGGTTCCTTGTTATTGAGTTATCATTAATGTTATATTTTGAAGCCCTAATTCCATGATTATTATTTTAATGACTTAAGAACCTTAATACATATTATGTGTTTCCATGATAATTAAATCTACCATATCCTTTTATTTTGAACACTTATATCAGATAAACTGCATTAACAACATGGTAAGTTAGGATTTGTAATCCCTGATTCTTCATATACATGATTATTCACTTTAGAAACCCTAACTACTCATCATTTTTATCAAGAACATGTTAAATCATCATTATGTTTCACAATATCTGATAATAATACCAATGATTAGTTTTTTAATGATTTCAACATATAACACACCCATTTAGGGTATTTAAGCATGATTTTTCAATTAATAAATGTTAGCACCACTTTTGAAAAAGGAAGCATAATTAGGCTCTGGGAGTATTTTATTTAGATTCCTCTCATTTTTCTGATCAATTTTCATATATTATATGTGTTTACTTGAGAGTTATACATTTCCCATATTTTGATAACAACTTAACCATTCCATTCCTATGTATTCAATATGTTTGTTCAAGATTGATTTTAGGCTTTAGGTACATGAAAAGGATCAAAGCATACAAGCCCTAGCTTGTTCAAGTTCAAGTCAAATACAATGCAGGTGTGTGTTTTGAGAAATCACTTCAAATGACCTTAGATGATTTTTGTAATCACTTGTATTGATGATATGACTTGTAACTAAGATGTGAAAAAATTAGGGACACTTAATTCCATGGTTTAATCACTCAAATGTCAATTAGAAAATCTGTCACATAATGTTTATCGGTCAAGTTGGAAACTCGACCGATCCTATGATGGCTTTTCTAAAGATGACCCATTGGTCGAGTTGCAAACTCACAGAACTTGACCGACCAACTCACTGAGAAAAACTAATTTTAGCTCATCGGTCGATTTTCCAAGAATAAACTCGACCGATAGTTTGAAAATTATCTTTGTCATTTAGTGGATCGGTCGAGTTACCTTTATTGAAACTCGATTGAATGTATGGTATGGAAAATGTAGAAAAAGTGATTATAACTGTTGGTGAGTTGTTTTGGGCAAAAATAGATATGTTGCATCTTGGAAAATGTCTATATTTCGACCTTAAGTGATCCCACACTCAAGGGAACACCGCCATCTATAAATAGGACCCCTTGGAGTTCATTCCAAGTTTTCTCATTCATGATATTCTAAGTTCTTTCTATAGTTGAGTGTGTTGCAACTCCTTGAGCCCCTTTCTCTCTCTAGTTTACACTTCATGTCATGATTATGAGTAAGATAGGCCAGTTGTAAGAGAGCTACTTCCTTGTTCTTGTAAAGCTTTCATTCCATTCCATCTTCCCTACCCCTTTCCTCCATGAAGAAAAGGTGGAGCAAGATACTCCGAGTGAATGTGGGGTTGTTCTTCTTCTTCTTTGAGGTTTAAGAAGAGGTAAAAATCTTCTCCAAGTGAAGGAGAAGGCAAAGGCTGAAGATCCAAGAAGATTGGGTAAACCCTTGAAGGATGAAGACTTGTGAAAGAGTAGGTAAGTCTTTGGAAGAAGGCATAAGACTCTTGCAAAGTGGGTAAGTCCTTGGTAAGGTGGAAGACTCTTTGTGTTTGGATGGGTAAGTCCTTTGGTGGTCTTCTGTTGTAACTATTTGGTGAATATATAGAGAAAGGCACTTGCAAAGTCCTAGAGGTTGACCTCTCTAGGTAGTGGACTAACTCTCTCCTAGTTTGGAGAGTGGAACCACTCTAAATGACCTTGTTAAGTGCTTGATTTCAATTCCTCTCATCCTTCCTATGCTTGTTAGTTAGGACTTCAAATTTCACTTAAGCTATTGGTTTTAATTGATATAATTTGAAGGTCTAATCTATCTTGTGAGGATTTCTTAAGCTCTATTACCCCCCCCAGAGCCCTAGATCCAACAAGTGGTATTAGAGTCAAGGATCTTCTCCAACAATCTCCCACAAGATGAGAAGATGGGAGACAACCTACTTGGTTCTCTCAACCTAGAGGGAGGCTTTTCCATGCATCCTCTAGTATTTGATGGCACCAACTTCCTCTATTGGAAGAGTCTTAGCTGATTCTACATTGAAGGCATGAACTTTGACATGTGGAAGGTGATGGTCACAACATACAAGGAGCCAACTGGAGCTGTTGCAACATTGTGAAGCTGCACTCAAAGAAGCCCAACTCAATGCCAAAGCCATAAGCTTCCTCTATGAAGGACTTACCCCAACGGAGTACAACCGGATCTCATCTTAGGACACCGCCTATGAGATTTGGGACAAATTGTGCATCACTTATTAGGGCACAAAGAAAATCAAGGAGGCTAAGATCTACATGTTGAACAACCTTCTAGAGAACTTCAAGATGGGCAAGAAATAAGGGATTGCGTAGATGTACTCAAGACTCAATGTCATCATCAATGGCCTGGCTTCTTTGGGAAATACTTTGGATAGAGGCATGATCAACTCCTAAGATTTTGAGGACTCTACCAAAGAGATGGGAGTCAAAGGTCACCTCCATTGAAGAAGTGAGGAGCCTTGGTGACATCCCAATCGAAGAGCTCATTGGCAACCTCCAAGCCCATGAGCCAAGGCTTGACAAGAAAGAAGAAGAAGCCAAGCAAGAAGAGAAGGAAGGAAAGAAGATCAAAGATAGTTGTTTCAAAGCACAAGTGGAGGAAATCATCCTTCAACCACAACTTGCTTACTGGACTTCTCCTTCCTCCTCTAGTAAAGATGGTTACCCAAGTGAGAATTAAGCCAACTACATCATTGGAAAACACTTCAAGGGAAAGAAAGCCTCCTCCTCCTCTACTCCTAGGTGCTAAAGTGTGGATAAAAGGGACACTACAAGAGTGAATGTCCCAAGTCAAGAAAGTCACATCACAAGGGTAGCTCAAAGAAGGAAGATGAGTGCAAGAAGGAGAGCAATTACAAGAGGAAGGATAAGAATGAGAAGAGACACAAGAATGAAGCTCATGCAGCTTGGGAAGCTTCATCCTCAAGTAGATCAAGCTCCGAAGAAGATGGAGAATTCCACCTTGCACTCATGGCCTCTACTAATAAATAAATTGGTGAGGAAAAAGGAAGATTGATTGTTGATAGTGGCTGCCCTATATGTGATATAAGCTATTTCAACAACTTCACCAAAAAGAAAGGAGGTTCAGTCACTTTTGGGGACAATAAGAAAGGTAAAGTCAAAGGTGAGGGTGATGTAGGTGAATCTTTGTATATTAAGAATGTTCTTTTTTTGTATGGCCTACATCACAATTTAATTAGTGTTAGTCAATTATGTGACAATGGTTACCTTGTGTTATTTACTTCCTTTGAATGCTTGATTCTAGATTCCCTCACCTATCAAGGTATATATAAGGTAACTAGAAGTGGTAATCTTTATGTTAGTGTTCTTGACTCTATTATGCCTATTTTTGGCAGATTCCTAGTAGTCAACTCAAATGATATTTCTCTTTGGAATCATCGGATTGATCATGTAAATATGCATTATTTGAAGAAGTTGAGAAAAAAGGACTTGGTCAAGGGACTTACCAAATTGGATTTTGAAAAGTATGAGGAATGCCAACCTTATACCCAAGGAAAGCAAACCAAGTCCTCCTTCAAATGCAAAGGGGTCCTTAGTACCAGGAGATCTCTTGCACTTCTTCACATTGATCTATTTGGACCAATAAGAACTCAATCGTTTCGTGGTTCCAAGTATTGCCTTATTACTGTCGATGATTTCTCTAGTTATACATGGACCTTCTTTCTAATTTCCATGAATTACACGCTTCATGTTTTCTTGAGCTTTTATAAATGAGTTAAGAATGAAGTCTCTTGCCGCATAATTTCCATCCGTAGTGATCATGTGTGAGAATTTGAAAATGATCTTTTTGAACATTTTTGTCAAGAATCTAGTTATGCACATAACTTCTCTACACCTCAAACACCTCAACAAAATGTGATTGTAGAGAGGAAGAATAGATCTTTACAGGAGATGTCTAGGACCATGCTTCTAGAGTATGATACTCCAAATAAGTTTTGGGCTGAAGCTGTCAGTACCTCATGTTTTGTGCAAAATTGGGTTTTTACACATTTGACTTTGAAGAAAACCCCCAATGAGCTATGGTGTAGTAGGAGGCCTTCTATCGAGTATTTCAAGGTTTTTGGATGTCCTTATTTTGTTTTGAATATGAAATATTCTCTCGACAAGTTTGATATGAAATCTTATAAGGCTTTCTTTCTTGGATACAACATTACTAGCGAGGCTTATAGAGTATTTAATGTTGATCTTGCTAAAGTAGAAGAATCTATAAATGTTAAGTTTATTGAGACTAACCCCTCTATTCCCAAAGATGTTGTTTGAAATGATGATGTTGTAGGTGAAGTAATTCCTATTCTAAAAGAGCTCAACATCACCCAAAAGGGAAAAGAGGTGGTCACTCAAGAAGAAGAGAAATATGAAGAGAAGAAAGATCCAACCTTTCGGTTTGCAAAGAATCATCCAGAAGAGTTGATTTTAGGTGATCCATTTAAAAGAGTGAAGATGCGGGATGCATTCAACATAGAACAAGAAATTGTTCCTTCATCTCACAACTCAAGCCTAATAACATCAAGGAAGCTCTTGGGGATGATGAATGGATCCTATCTATGTAAGAATTGTTGGAGCAATTTGAAAAGAACAAAGTATGGACCCTTGTGCCAAGACCAAGTGATAAAAATATCATTGGCACCAAATGGGTTTACCACAACAAGCTTGATGAAAGCGGAAAAGTGGTCAGGAACAAAGCAAGGTTAGTGGCTCAAGGCTACAATCAACATGAAGGTATAGATTTTGATGAAACATATGCACATGTAGCTAGACTTGAGTCCATTCGTATGTTACTTGCCTTTTATAGTTATAAAAACTTTCTTCTATATCAAATGGATGTTAAAAGTGCAGTTTTGAATGGTACAATTGAGGAGGAAGTGTTTGTTGCACAACATCCAACCTTTGAACATGATAGTTTACCTAACCGTGTTTATTTGTTGAAAAAAGCTCTCTATGGACTCAAACTAGCACCTAGAGCTTGGTATGAGAAACTAAAGAACTTATTGTTATATCATGGGTATATCATGGGAAAAGTGGATTCTACCTTATTTCTAAAGAACACTTCTAATAGTTTTCTTATTATACAAATATATGTTGATGATATCATTTTTGGCGGAACTAACCTTGATCTTTGCAAAGAATTTAGTGATCTTATGTGAGTAAATTTGATATGAGTATGATGGGTGAGCTCACATTCTTCCTCAGCTTCCAAATAAAGCAAACAAAAGATGGGAACTTCCTCAACCAAGACAAGTACACAAGTGAGTTACTCAAGCACTTTGGGATGGTGAACACCAAGCTGATGGACACACCCATGTCAAACACTATAAAACATGACAAAGATGAAGAAGTTGAGAGGGTAGATGAGAATCTCTATAGAGGTATGTCAGAAGTTTACTTTACTTAAATGTCTCTAGACCCGATATAACGTTTAGTGTTGGTTTGTGCTTGCTTTCAATCAAACCCGAAGAAATCACATCTTATAGTTGTTAAGAGGATTTTAAGGTACCTAGCCAAAACCCAAAATTTTGGACTATGGTATCCCAAGTCGAGGGACTTTACTCTTACTTCTTATAGTGATGTGGAGTATGCAGGGTTCTTGATTGATAGAAAGTGTACAAGTGGCACTTGCTTTCTTTGAGGACCATGCTTGGTGTCTTGGTTCTTCAAGAAATAGAGCACAGTGGCATTATCAACCACCAAGGCTGAATACATTACAGCCGAGAGTTTTTGTGCCTAGGTCCTACGGATGAAGCATATTCTCCAAGACTTTAACATTCATTTTGATGCTTCTCCTATATATTGTGATAATACTAGTACAATTAACTTGTCATACAATCCTATAGTGCATAGTAGAGATAAGAATATAGAGATTTGCCATCATTTTCTCTGTGATCACATTGCTAAGAAGAATGGACAAAAAACTAAAATAACACAGTTTTATAAAAATATGTACTGAACTAGCACCAAAACTATCTTAATTCCCGAAATAGCCCACTTTTTGTGGAAAGCGCCAAGATTTTGGCGTGTTAGTGTACCCAGGATCAAAAGCACCATATATATTGACGTTTTTCAGTGAAAGTGCCAGAATTTAGGCGTTTTCATGTGAAAGCGCCAACGGAATTGGCGTTTTCAAGTCCGAAGTCCGAAAGTTGTTTCTTGTTTTCGGAAATCCTTGGTTGATTGCCTTGTGCATCAAGCTTCACATTTTTTAGCAAAAAAAAACTCTTCTTATTTTGTAATCAAGGTGATCACTATTGACCAGGTGTGTATAGCACTAGAGAAAGAAAATGCATTTACCGTTGATGAGTTATGAAGCAAGGGCAGCTCGCGTCGACCGGGTTGCCGATCAGATGTTGTTCTTTTCCTTTGGAACCATGAACCCTTTGGGAACTACCTCAGCAAGGTCTTGAAGCAAATCCTTCTACAGCAGCTGAAGTTGAAGGAGCTACAGGTCCCTACAGACAAGCAACGCGGGGGAAGGATTTTTTTTCGCAGGCCGCCCTTACGGAGAATTCAACCTAGAACGGCCTACGGGAATTAGCGTGGGAGAAGATGCCTATCTTCAGTCGCGGTGAGGCGAGGGTGATTCTGTCCCTTCAAAACATTATCTGACATCATGTGTGCCCTTCGATTTTCAAACACACCACTACACACTCAAAACATTATCCGACATCGTCACCCTCAACCAAGTGTAACCTTTCTTATTAGTGTCTTCGATATTTAATCCGGAAGTAAGAAGCAGGTTTCAGACTGAGCTTGAGAGGTCCAAGGTTTGCCGCAGCAGCAGTCATGGCTTCTTTGCCGCAGCTGCACTAGAGACGACTAGTTTGTATCCTTCTGATCCTCTTTCTCCTCCTCTGGGATGCCAATGGCGTAGAGAAGACCAGCATCGTCTTCGCCATACTGGGATTAAGTCACTACTCCTTCGACCTCTTCTCTCTCCATGTATACGGAGACTTGAAAATGCCAATTGGGTTGGTGCTTTCACATGAAAGCACCTAAATTCTGACGCTTTTCACTAAAACGCCACAAATTTGGCGCTTTCACATGAATTCTGACTCTTTCACATGAAAACGCCTAAATTCTGGCGCTTTTCGATCCCGGGTACACTAACACGTCAAAATCTTAACGTTTTTCCCAGAAAGTGGGCTATTTCGAGAATTAAGATAGTTTTAGTGCTAGTTCGATACATATTTTTATAAAACTGTGCTATTTTGATTTTTTGTCCAAGAAGAATATCTATGTCACACATGTGGACACAAAAAATTAGTTGGTGGACATTTTCACTAAACCTCTAGCTAGAGAGAAATTTAACTTTATTAGATCTAAACTACTTATAACTTCTTTGAATGAATCTGATATGCCTTCTAGCTAGCTATCATCTATCATATATGCTCTGCTTATGTTTTGATCACCATTTCTTGCTAATATGCTAAAAATCAGTTTTTCATGTTAATTTTTGCCTTGCTTTTCTCTCATTTTTGGGTATTGTTTGCAAACGATTGTTTTATTGCAAAATATTACCCAATTATGAGTAATGTGTCTAAGTATGTTCAAAATACATAATGAAATTGAAGAATAAAGTTAATTAGCACTCTAATGGCTATAAATTAGGATTTCTAAATGTAGGTCAGGTTGACCATCGGTCGAGTTGCCAACTCGGCCGATCAGAGGCATAGAGCTTTTTTAAAAGATCCTATCGGTAGAGTTTTTGAGTCATAGAACTCGACCAATGGCTGTGGTGGAGCAAACTTAAGATAGGTTTGGCCAACTATTCTCCCTCTCAACTAGAGAAAAGTCGACCAATCCAACCTCCAGCTCCCCTAAACTCTAAACCCTAGCCCCAACCTTCCTCTCCCTAGCTCAAATTTGACCTAGCTCGACCTCCCTTAACCTTCCCCCTTGCTAACCTAGGTCTGTGGACAAATTTTGGTGGTGATTCTTTATCTTTTGCTCTCTACTTCCTCTCATTTTCATCTCCATGGCATCCAATAGGAGGAAGAGGGCAGCCCCCACTAATGCACCTTCATCTTTGCCCAACTCCCTCTTTATTCCATTTGATGACACCTTCTTCGTCTCAAATGAGGCTCTAAATAGGTATAAGGAGCTCCTTCCTAGGAACCCTTTCCCTTTTCATACCCTATTTGAGCCTAGACCACGAAGACAAGAGGTAATAGATCAAGTATCAGAGTTGCTTTATGATCACCATCTCTCTGCCTTGGGTGTTGAATGTGTGTGCTATAACAATTCCATCACAAGCACCAAAGCAATTCATGAGTTCTACACAAATTTGAGTTGGAATTATGACACCCTCATACCCCCGCCTAATACTCAAGTAGTCCTCACATATATGATAGTTGGGAAGAAATTTCAAGTCTCTTAGGATACCCTAAACATCTTCTTTTTGGGTACTAAAGTGACTGACACCTGACATAAGGACTACCCAGAGTACTTTGACTTAGCTGAGCCTGAGGCCTTACTAAGAGCAATATGATCTTACTTTCCTTGATATTCATAAGTTTTTGAAGAAGCCTCAATTCCCATATAGTAAGAAGTGCACCCTTCCCTCCTCTACCTTAGACCTTAAGAGACCTATCCTTGACCTAGTCATTAACTGCAACATTCACCCAAAGAAGAATCAAACTGAGATTGTGGAAATCATGTATTGTTTCTTAAAGAACATCGAAGTCAATGAGTCAATATATGTTCTCCATCATATGACATACTTTGACTCAGGCAAGAACACTTGTGGAACCCACCCACCCTACCCATCCCTAATCTATAGTCTATTTCACCTTGCCACTGGAAAATCTTTTTTCCATGACCTTAACTACAAACCTTCCCGAAAAGGAGTTTGCATCGGTGAGACCACTCTTCAAAAGTATGTGCCTATCCTATCCTCTACCACCCCTAGTGCTTCTACCTCTGCCTCTACCCGAGCACCTCCACCACCTCAGCGTACCCAACTTGCTCGTTCCTCATTCCATGTATCTAATGAAACCCTTATGGGCTACATGATGCATCAATAGGCATACAACCTTCAGGTAGAGGAGCACCTGCATCAAGACCTATGTTCCATCATGTCCATCATGAACATGTCTTGTTCACACCCCTACCCTACCTACCAGCCCTACCTAGGAGGTGACTATGCATCTTTTGCAAATGATTACTTTTACCCTACCCCTCCACCTACACCTTCTACTGCTACACCATTTGTTGTTGGTGGATCTACCCCTAGTGTGTTGCCTCTTCCAGCTAGCCCCTTTGCCACTCTACTTGATAGCCTCGATAGTTCTATTCCTTCCTTCCCACAGGCCAATGAGCTCCATGCTCTTGGTATGTCTTGGGTTGTGCAAAATGCATGTTGTCCCGGTCGTGGTTTTGGTCCCTCTGCTGATGAAGAGATGTCAGACCAGGCTGATGAGGAGGCTGCTGATGTGAATGTTGATGAGGATGATGGTGATGCTTCTAATGATCACTCTGATGGTTTTGCTCGTGCCTCTGGTGATGAAGGTGATGCTACTGCACCTTCAGATGGAGATGACGACTACGAGCCAGATACCTCTGATATTGATGATGTTGTGGATGATGTAGACATAGATGACCTAGATGTTTACTTTTTCTAGTTTTTAGTCTAGATGTTGATCATATCTATCTTTCTAGGCTAGTTTGCTTTATAAACATTTGGGCACATGTTCTGAGCTATACTATTTTATCATCTAGCTTTCATCGGTTTGGTTTGTAATTGTTTTCGGAGAACTTTCCCTCTGGGTTGTAATCTTAATCCTTTGTACGCTTACTCATTGATTTACTATATCTCATGAGTTGGTGCCATGTTTTATCATATTTTGATTATGACTTAGATTGTTTGTTTCTCTTGTCTCTATTTTGATGTATGTTTTTAGATTGCATGTTGTGCATGTATGCTTGGTTGTGCTTGGAGAAGACATGTTTCTGTTCTCTTCTACCCCCTTCCTTTTTGATAATGTCAAAAGGGAGAGATAAGTTTAATGTTTCGAAGCTCAACCATATCTCTTTTATTGCCTATGTGATCCTTTTCTTGTTCATTATATGCTTTATCAAGTGACTTGCTAAAGTACCATATAGTATATATATGTCATGTTGCTTTGTGTAGATATACTAACTATGCAGGTTAGAGTAAGCATAGATTGAGGGGGAGCAATTCACATTGTTCAAATCATGAATCCTCTTGCAATTCACAAGGCAAAGGTATAACTTCAATATCCTATTCAATATGATTGAGGAATGGTTTTTCATTGTCAAAAAGGGAGAGAATGTTGACTTGAAAGTTATACATTGCCCATATTATGATAGTGACTTAACCATTCCATTCTTATGTATCTAATATGTTTTTTCAAAATTGATTTCAGACTTTAGGTACATGAAAAGGATTAAATCATACAAGCCCTAGCTTGTTCAATTTCAAGTCAAATGCAATGCAAGTGTGTGTTTTGGGAAATCACTTCAAATGACCTTAGATGATTTTTTTAATCACTTGTATTGATGATATGACTTGTAACTAAGATGATAAAAAGTCAGGGACACTTAATTCTATGGTTTAACACTCAAATGTCAATTTCGAAAAAAATTCACAGGCTATTTATTAGTCGAGTCAGAAACTCGACCGATCCTATGATGGATTTTCTGAAGATGACACATCAGTCAAGTTGCACACTCACAGAACTCGACCGACTGACTCACAGAGCAAAACTAATTTTAGCTCATCGGTTGAGTTTTCCAGAACAATCTCAACTGATAGTTTGAAAATTGCCTTTGTCATTTAGTGGATCGGTTGAGTTACCTTTATTGAAACTCGACCGAATATACTGTATGGAAAATGTAGAAAAAATAATTATAACTATTGGTGAGTTTTTTGGGCAAAAATATATATGTTGTATCTTAGAAAACAACTATTTTTTGACCTTAAGTGATCCCACACTTAAGGGAACACCCCCAGCTATAAATAGGAACCCTGGGAGTTCATTCCAAGTTTGCTCATTCATGGTATTCCAAGTCCTTACTATAGTTGAGTGTGTTGTAACTTCTTCAGCCCCTTTCTCTTTCTATTTTATACTTCATTTCATGATTATGAGTGAGATAGGCCAATTGTAAGAGATCTACTTCCTTGTGCTTGTAAAGCTCGCATTTCATTCCATCTTCCCTATCCCTTACCTCCATGAAGAAAAGGTAAATTAAGCTACTTTGAGTGAAGGTGGAGTTGTTAATGTTCTTCTTCAAGGGTGAAGAAGAGGGTGAAGATCTTCTCCAGGTGTAGGATAAGGCAAAGTCTGAAGATCTAAGAAGAGTGGGTCAACCCTTGAAGGCTGAAGACTTGTGCAAGAGTAGGTAAGTCCTTGGAAGAAGACAGAAGACTCTTTCACAGTGGGTAATTCCTTTGTAAGGTAGAAGACTCTTTGTG